>BGPT01000280.1:122972-177713 GCA_003297045.1 Symbiodinium sp. clade C Y103
ATCATCATCTTCAGCATCATCATCAACAACATCAACATCATACCCCAAACAAACCCTAAACAAACCCTAAATAAACCCAAAGTAAAAACCATAAAAACCGTAAATGAAACCTTAACTAAACCCTAAGCAAACCCTAAACAAACCCGAAACAAACCCTAAAAAAACCCTAAATAAACCCCAAAGAGTTGGTCACATGATAAACCTTCGGGCGGCACACCCGGCCTGGGCGTAGATATACATATGACTGGGGGTATAACCCATCTACCTGTTGTAGTTTTGAAAACCTGGCTTAAGGATCAAATCGTTTTGTGGATGGTAGTTGCTCAAGATTTACGCCATGTAATTCTGTAATTCTCCTGAAAAGAGATGCATCGGACCTCACAGACTGAGTGGCTTTAAACAATGATGATTTGACCAACAGATTTACATATGGACCAACGATTGTTCCACGTGATTTCCAAATGTTCCTAGTTTCCAATTCTCTACCCAAGATGATTGGGCCGCAATGAGCCTTTTTTTGAGATGGGTTGAAACCACCGGCAGGTGACAATTACTTTGTTTTTGTCCAACACGCTTTGACAAGTTGTACATTTTTTTGCTGGGGGATATTGGATTATATCATGTGCCATGAAGTCACCATGCCTGTAACCCTCTGGTAATTTAAGATAGCGATGGAAAATTACCATTTCACTAGGCAACTCATCGATAAATTGGCAAATTTCCATAGCTGTGTTTCCCTCGCTATGTTAAACATGGGTGAAATTACCGGTGGACAACCAGCAACTCTTAAAGCATCTTGAAGCGCATGCTCCGGCTGGCTGGTTGACCTCTTCTCGGCCACAGGGATAACAGTGGATAGCTCCTTTGGGCAATTGCCAGATTATCATTCAAGCCTTGTTAAAGCAGAAATCTCCCGATTGATGATTAGATTTGGAACCTTCTGTGTTATCGTTCGATTTGATTGGAAGTTCGGCAAGTTTTAAAACCGACAGACGGTTTCTTAACACTCGTTTTTCCACAAACTATTTTCCCTTACCATGCCATATATGAACTGACATAGATGTGGAAAACCCACCATTTGGGTTATTTCCATTTTTTTTCACATCTATATGTTAGATTATGTTAGTTTGCCATCTGGTAATCCCTTGCTCCATAGCAAGGTGCACGATGGTCTCTTTTCTGTGCCCGGAGATCGGGAACTTTTGAAGCCTGTGATGGGGACGTTGCTGCGCCTCAGCAGTGTTGCGGCGAATCCTGAAGAAAAAAACGCATGGGGGGTTCCATGTATGGGGGATCCCCAATAGCTGGATGGTTTATAAAATGGTACTGTAAAGCCGAAAATAACACGTATGATTTAGGGGTATCCCTATCTTCCTCCACTAATGTCAGAACAGCCTCAGACTGAGGCGAACATAGTCTGAAGGCGATGGAGAGAGAGAGAGAGAGAGATACATATATATATATATATATAGAGAACATGTTCTAACATTTATTGGGTTATTAGAAGTTGGTTTGCAACTCAAGGTGAGAATAGTTCCGTCCGGGTACAAGCCAACTGAAAAATTGGACATGTCGAGATGATCGACCCATTTTTCCATTGCCATTTTCAATGGCAAGCTGTTGACTACCAGAGGTTGCTTGAAACTTCCCCGTATCCAAGTGCTAGAATATTTGTAGCCAGTGCTCATGTTGAATTTTCATGGTGGTATAATCTCTACAACGAAATAGAGGTTCATATACCCAAGAATTAGTGGTATTATCATATTCATTACAACCCATTTCGCCAAAATGCACACAACCAATTCAAAACCGGGGTGTCTAGAGTCTAGGGGGGTATTTGATCTCATAGGAGAAGGGATTCTTCACAGCAGCCCCCGAAAAGAACAGTCAACTCCAATCTTACTAGTGCTGGATGGAACCTTTGCCACATTTTTTGTGGATTACACCCCATCAAAATGTCTGCGGGGTCTATTCTTGACAGAGGCTTTCCGGTCCAACTTTGTCAGGCAGAGCAAGATGGAAGAGTTTCTGCTGCAGGGGAAACTGCACTATTTTCGCTACTTTAAGAGCCGAACCTTGGCTTAAAGAAGATGCACGGGACCACGGGACCGCAGAAGGAAGCTTGGGACAGACTGGAGTAGCGATAGTACGATTCATGGTGTTAGCATACGGGCATATGAACGTATACCGTATGTGTATATATATATATATATATACACATATACATATATAATGTATTAACATACATATTCGAATATAGATATACAATATGCACGTATTGGTATACGGCTAGCAGCATGTGTTTCACATTCGGCCAGGATCTTGCAGTGCCAAGCGGTAGCCAGCTGTCAGCTGCTGAAACCACTGGGACCCCGAATCAGCTGGAGTGTTTCCTACTGAAAATGCCCGTCTATACATGACAAACTGTATCTCAGTGGTTGATGGGAAAATTGAAACCGGAAACCCCTCTATTTGATTGGGAAAACCATGCTTTCCGGTTTCGATTTTCCCGTAAACCAATCCATTGAGTATCCAGAGTCTCTAGCTTTCAGCACTTTCGTGGTTCTTCTTTAAAAACTTGAAACCGAAGATTCTCACCTCACCGATGTCGAAGATGGCAATGCAACGGAGGATTTGAGACCATTGTGGGCCTTCGAAAGCAGAGCCGCAACTTTGCGGAGTTTCTTGCAGATTTTCACTTTAACGAGATGCCTGCCTCGGAAGGCTTGGGCCATGCAAGTTGGAGCACCCAACTTCTGTTTGTTGGTTTATGAACCCCATAGAGAAATGTGAACCATAGGTCCATAGGTCTATTTACCAGAACCCTAGCGAAATGTCAGTTACAAACCGACTTAGCTAAGTGAGCATTTGCCCGACGGAACCAGACACAACTTTGGCGTCCAGTCGCAACCGACCTTCCGTGCCTCACATTCTGTGCCATGGGAACCATTGGTGCTACGGAGTAATTTAGAATTTCTCAGCTTTACCCTCCAGTAAACTGACATAGCTATGGAAAATCACAATTTTTTATGGGAATATCCACTATAAATGGCCATTTTCAGTAGCTATGTTAGTTTACCAGAGGGTAATTCTTTTATTACACCCCCAGTACCATATCACTTTAGATGGGTTGCTAACCCCAAGATCCATGGGATTTGAAAGTCCCATCCTTGGGTGTCCCTATCAACGCCATGGACTCCATGAACGTTACGTGGATGTGCATCCCAGGAATCGCACAAACCATCAAGAATAGGGATGGTTCATGAAAATTTAGGGGATTTAATGGGATGAACTATAATTTACCCTCTGGTAAACTAACATAGCTATTGAAAATGGCCAGTTATAGTTGATTTTTCCATTAAAAATTGTCATTTTCCATAGTTATGTTAGTTTACCAGAGGGTAACGGATTTTACTTTGATTTAATGGGATATGAATGGATCTGATACAAGATAGTTACCCTCTGGTTATTTCACGTAGCTATGAAAGCCATGGCCCATTTAGTTCGATGATAAGAAGATGATGTACCGTTTTTAAACATGGTGATTTTCCAGTTTGCAAAGCGGTAGTCAGAACCAGAGGGTACAACCAAGGTATCTCGGAGATATGATGCCCTCAAAGGGCAGCCAAGGAGTTGATTATTGGTTCATCATCCCTCAATCATGTGCTGATTGCTGGGCAAGAATAGCTCTCCAACCAGATTCTCTAACCCACTAGGCACAGTTGTAGCAACTTCCAAGAAGATAGAATTTAGTCGGAAACCTGGAAATCATGAGAAAACATCATCTATGACGCCCTGGAAACACTTATCTGTTTCTGCTCCCTATATATGTACATATATATAATATATACACCACATTACGGGTTTGTCTGAAAATACGGTACCCAAAAATCCAATAGCTAAGGATCATTCTCCCTATTCGACTAATCATTTGGAGGATAAATCCTATGTTCAGAAATCAGAAACATCCAAATATCATGTTGGTAAAATATTCCATAAATCTCACATTATATATTGTAGTTTATCCAATTTAATCCCGACGATAATATAAATACATACATACATACAATCATATATATATATATATTATATATATATATAAGTATGAGTATGTGTGATATGTATCCCATTGTATCCCCACTGCGATCAATAAGCCCAACTGCACCCCTAAGTATATGCCACTTGTAAATTATATCAAGTCTGACTATATACCCCATTGTACCTAGTATATTGGTTCAACCACCATTTTGAGACACAGCCAAAATATCATATTGAATGGTTTCATAGGCCTTTGTACATCTCAATTATATCACATCCCATTCATACATCCCAGAATATCTTAACCAATAAACCGGGCTTTATTTGTAGGGAATATAGCATAGCTATCGGGTATACCATTACAATAAGGCCCATAGTTCCCATTAGTTGATCTTGCAAGGACTTCAGGGGCCAGTAGTAAGTTTCATCAAGTCTTCCGTTGCTAATTTCCCTGTGATAAAATAACTATAGCTATGGAAAATCAGCATGTTTTAAATACGTTTAATGGGAAAATCAAGGAACTCAATGGCCCATCTATACCAGCTATCTTACCAGAGGATTCCTGGAGCCAGGGCTCCAGGCTCCAAAGGGGCCCAGACCACACGGCCCAGGAAGTCCCTCCGAAGCTCCTCCGGTCTGGGCGCTGTGGCCTGTGCCGTGCTCAGTGGCGACCTCCAGCTGCTCCCCACGTTGCTGGAGAAGGGCGCGAAGCTGCGCTGTCGGGCGCCGAGACTTGGAGAAAAAAGCCTTGGGAAAACCAGGCAAAATCATGGGAAAATCGTGGGAAAATTTGGTAGAGATCCTTGAGGTAGCCAGTTTTTAGTGGATAATCTCTGAGCCTCCAACTCATGGCAGGGTCAAGATTAGTTAAAAGGGGTTTTAACAACCATGGCCATGGGAAATTCATTCCACTGGTGGTTGTAAATTGATGTTTACCAGATTGAATGTCAACGTTGACTACACATATATCATATTATGATATATAATACCATATATTATTCGAACATAATTGAACTTTATCGATACGGTCGATACAATATGGTTGCCATTCAGTGCCACAACTGGATTCTCTTTACATGTATGTATTGATTACTCTTAAAAACTATAGGTCTTATTAGGTTGTAAAGATATTGATGTTCAATGATGTTCACGTTGATTTCTTGATGATTATAGGATGCAGATGGATGTACATGGTGTCCCTGCATATATGCTTACAAAATTGTTGTATACGTAATTATATACACTTATATGATATACATGTCAGGATTCATCAACCTGGGGGTTTAGGAATCCGGACATAACACGTCATGATTTGGGCGCACAAGTGAAGCTGTAGTGCTACTCTGATAGGGCTTACTGTAAAGTGATGCAACGCGTATGACCTATGGCTAATGTACAATCCTTCACTGAGTCAAAGCGACCAGCATTTGATGAACATTTTTTCATACATCATTTGCACTTGCAAAAGTGGTATCCCTGTGTCCCCCACTTACAAGGTCATTTATGTTAACCCATCCGACTAAGACCAACTATGCTCCCAAGAGAACCTCCTCATAGAATACACCAAGCTGTAGGGCTCCGCTTTATAGTGACCGTCAAACAATAGGAAAGCAGCTTATAAGCATTTCAGGATTGAATTGGCCTTTTCTATCTGAACAAGGGGCTTCAGTTTAGAAGTTTCCAGGGTGCCCATGGTGCCAATTTTCGCCCCACAGGAACATGTTGGACATCGACATCGTGCCCGGCATGACGCCTTTGCAGCTAGCGGCCAAGCATTCCTGTGACCGGGTAGCAATTCTGCTCCTGCTGGAATCGAAGCTTGGCAGAGCGACAGGGGACGTGGTAAGTAGATACTTGGGGATATAAGATGCATAATATGACGATATTGTGTTTATGTAATGCTATATAGATACTCAAGTATGCATATGTGTACATGTGTGTGTGTGTGTTGCTGGGTGTATCCCACTTAGGTACCTGGTACCAGCTTTGAGAAAGGGGATGATTTCACAGTTTTTTTTCCGAGATATCAGTGGCGGTTGTTCTGAAGCTCCCAGCTTGAGAGCTGAAGTTTTGGATGATCTGCCCATTTTAGTTGATGAATGGCCCATGTATAGAGGTTTTACCATGTTTTACCTATTAACATGGTGTTTCTCCGGAGTTTTTTGTATGTTTATCAGAGCGTAAATCCATTTGTCTGGTGATATCAAATTTTGAGTTGGTCAAATCCCTATCCTGCTTGTGAAACTGCAATTTTTGGGGGTTAAAGCCGGTGTTCACTCCAGTGATTAAACACCAAAAAACATCTTGCTTTGTTCAATGTGGGTAAATTAGAACCACCTCACTGCCACACTGCAATGTCACTGGGATGACGGTTAAAGGGGCTAACTATTCCCAAAAAAAAATATTATGAGGTTATGTATAGATTCCGATAATTAACTCATCTAAAGCCAAGTCTGTTGGTCTCACCAATCCCCAGGCCTTTCTTTTTCCTATAGGAGAGCTGACATCAATGAGACGGACGCCTTGGGTACCTCCGTGATTGGCCATGCTGGCACGCCTGAGGTGGTCGAGCTGCTCATTGAACGGAAGGTGCCCTTGAGTTTTGCTGGGGAATCATAAAGGGGACCGTTTGGTAAACATCTTACGGGTAAATCAACGAACTGACTGGGCCATTATCGTTTACCAGAGGCTATCGGAGAATCCACTGAAGTTGGTGGATTTCTTGATAGCTGGATCATTGGGATATCACCACAGACCCATACCATCCATGGAACTCGTATATTTGCTTGCATGAATTGATGTTTTGGGGGATAAGCACAGATGGGCAATGCCATGTTTACAGGGAGATGAAGAGAGGCTTGCAATATGTATGTATGTATGTATGTAATGTAATGTAATGTAATGTAATGTAATGTAATGTAATGTAATGTAATGTAATGTAATGTAATGTAATGTAATGTAAATGTATGTATGTATGTATGTATGTATTCATATATTCTATGTATTGATGAGGAAGACGTAGAGGACAAGGACAAGCGTTTGAGCTAGCGGAAATGCGGTTTATGCACAAAAAAAATCATGGAGGATTGAAACCAGAAGGAAAAAAATATGGGCCAACGATCTGGGGTTAAGCAGCAAGCATTGTGTTGGCCACATCCGGAGCAAGAGGAATTGCTTCACAGTATAATTTCTTGGCGATTTGTGGTAAACAAGTTGGAACCACTTGGGCTTGATTCGTGTTTTTCGCAGCTAAGGCGGATGTGAACCAAAGGAAACCGCCTTTTGGGCTACCAGCTCTTTCTGCTTGCATCTTGCGACCGTTGGCACCTGAGGGCCTAGCCCTGATGATTGACGCACAAGCAGAGGTGATGCTTGATGGAGCTGTTTGAGGATGTTTGAGGGGTACTTGGGGGTGCATCCCACTTCGGAAATGGGTTCTACCGTATACCCCTATATGCTGGATAATATCGCCACTTTTATATCGGTCTTATTTGGGTTGTAAACCACTTACACATTAAGTGGGATGTGCATCCAAGTGCCGACTTTGTTGTTCGGTCTTCGCATTGGTTGGCTATGTATAGTTTGAACTGTGGAAGGGCAGCCCGGGTGTTTCAGGGTAGGGCAGCCTGAAGGGGAATGGATTAAACTGGTGATACTGGTGGCCTCAATGTGGTATTTTCAGCCCTCCTAGTGGATGAGGACCCCACCTGACTTGAAAAACATCCGGGGGGAGGGGGGTGAAACCAGCAGTGAAAACATCTGAAATCCAATGGAGGAGTTCAAAGACGGTGACGAGGGGCAACGACTTATCGCAAAGGACAAGCACAGTTGCAGTAGGGGAAAAATGTGAACCCAGGGTTAATAACCCCCCGCAGTTCATTACACAAGTTTATATAATAGTCCTTGATCAATAACCCCGGAATGAAAAGTCCGGGTTTATCGATCTGAAGTTGATTTCGCAAGAGGATGCATCACGTCTTGAGAAGGCCAAGGTTCAAACAGAAATCATCACACTTTGGGCAAGCTTGTTGCCAAAATTGTGCCTATTTTCCAATGAGTTTTTATGTTAGGTCATTGTTATTTCATTAAGCTAGGGTTCCCAAAGCTTATTTCACCAGTTCCGGGTCTCCCATGCCCACTGTTGGACAGAGAAGACTGGCAAAATGTCCCGAGGGGGTTTTACTCATCGCCAGGTCATGTTGCAAAGTCATGGCACAGCCATCACTAAGGAATGTTGGCAGGGGGATGTATGCCTTTTCTCCTTTGAGCACGGCAACTGTGTTCAGAGAAATGCCTCAGAAGCCGGGTCTCAATGCCGTGGTGATCTGAGACGACCAGCTGGTGACATTGACAACTTTTTTCTCAGCCCCAAAAGATGGGATGATTAAGTTCGATGAGAATCATTCTGATGGTTATTGAATGTTATTGACGGTTATTGGTTGATCTTGCTTGTACCTTTCAATCGTAGATCGTCACATTCCTGACCACTGTTGGGTGGATTGCCCACGATTCTTGAATGTGTTGCTGCATGTTTGATTCATTTTGATTCTGTGACTATGGACGCCAAGGGCTGGTGGTGTTTCAATTGAGACGCAGTTCAGATTCACAATGGCCTATCCGATCCACTAGGCAGCTCCAAGATGCCGTGGCGCAATGTAATGATGCATTGATATCTGCAAAAGTAGTAATTTTGTCCGTATAGACAGGTTTGTTTCTACAAAGATAGTGGGAAATGGTTAGCCCCCAGCGATTACCCTCGATCCATTTTTGCCTTTTTTGATACCCCACCAAACCCTTCAGCAAGCAAAGCTGGCATTGTAAAATCCCATACTCTCCGGTAGTCATGGCCATGGCAATTGACAATGCCCTGCAAGTGGGGCCATGGGAAATCATTGGGACATCAACTATAAAGTGGTTGATTTTCCTGTTTGATTACTGGAGGGTACGTTTAGATTGGAATCCTGGGGCCCTAAAGGTTGGTGTTGTTGTTGCGCATGGCGCAACGCTGTGGGCTTTCAAAGTGCCAAATGTGTAAGCTGATGATCTTGGATTGGTATGTGGTATAGCTCTATTCACCACTTATTCATCCGTACTACTCATTATGGCACATGGTATGTTGTCAAATTTAGCATGTTATTAACCCATCATGGGAATATTTTCTAATTTGCCAAAAATGAGATGTTTTTTTTTGCAGGGGCCCATCTGAGATTCAGGATGTTCACCCTGGCCGCCCCCGGTGATGTTTGCCGGGTTTATCAATCCCATTAAGAATTGACAAGAATAGCTGCCATAAACCCTAGTATCATTGGATTGGTTGAAGGGAAAATCTACAGGAAAGCCATATAATTGGTGGTAATTAGAAACCATAGTTTCCTGGAGATTTTCCCATCAACCAATTTGACAGTGAAATGTTAGTCATAAACCAACTTAGCAAGAGTTTAGGATCACCACTTTACGGCCAAAAAACAAGTTTCCTGACGGAGACGCGAGGAATGTGGAAACTTGCTGGCTCTTGCTGAATGCACGGGCTGATGTCAACTAGAGAATCCTGGCTGCGAGTCAAATCACAACGACTAGCTGACATCACCAAAAGGATGATGCTCGAAAATATGATGGTGATGTATTTCTGTTTCCGGTATTGCTATAGATTATCTCGTATATACTGTACATTATATGTGTTTACCATGTGATTTAACATTTAACGTAATGAAATGCAATGTAATTAATGTACTGTGATGTAATAAATCCGATGTGATGTACTGTAATGTAAAACAATGTGATATATTTGTGATGTAAGTAATGTGATGAAATGCAATGAAATGCAATGTGATGCAATTCAATGAAATGCAAATTAATGTAGCAAAATGTAATGCATATATATATATGATATATGTATATTATATATATAATTGTAAATGCATGTAATATGTAATGAATGTCCTTTACAGTATGTACTGCATTGTACATGCACTACATGGAAATTGATGTAAAGTGGTTGGCTGAGTTGTCAAATAGAAAAGGGATCAGCGAGTTGACTAGTTAGATATAGTGAAATGGTCAAGCCTGAGAATAGGTGGTAAAGACAATTTGTTGACTGCTATTGCAGCAAATCAAAGGGTGACCATCGTGAACACCAGAACTTCTTGGGATAATCCTCATCCTAGGGTTGGTCGTGCCCATGACTGATCATGTCTCAGCAATCCCGGTTGTTGTTTTGGTGTTAGAGGACTCACCTTTCCCATTTTGGTAGCATATGAGGCTATGAAGACGAAACACATCCATCACCTATATGATTTTGGATCATCACTTGAATTATGAATCTATATGATAATCTATGGTGTTTTTACCCTCTTCATGGTCTTTGAACTTGGATCTATCTGAATCTAGTGCTGCAGGCCAGACCTCACTCTATATTCCAAATGTATGCTGCTGACCCGAGGAAGGTTTCTACAGGCCCCTGAACTTCTTTGCACGTCTACTGTGCCGGCTGCAAAAGAATCTTGGTTCGAACTGGGGGCAGGCCATGGGTTTTTTCTGTACCGAATTCCTCTGAAGCCAACGCATTCATGAACTGATCAAACATGCGGGTATGGGTCAACCCCCGAAAATTGGCTTGAGAAGAATGGCAATGATTCAGAGCCATACCAACTTTGAAAACTTGGGGTCGGAACTGGCCAGGAAGCCCTCAACAATCTTGGACGGGATAGCTGGATGCAACGGAGCTACGCCCTTATACATTTCGGCTGCTTGGTGCAAAGAATTAGTTTTTGTTTCCGATACTTTGAAATTTAGTTGCATCAGCGTCAAGCAGTTGCAGATAGTTGCAGTACAGAATTTTTGTGTGGTTGGTCTTGAACACCGGGACTGTATGAGAGACAAGGGCCCGGAAAATGCTGGATGATTATGGTTGGAACATATTTGCACACTCCTTTCGGGTGGCTTTTCTGCAGTTGCCGCTAGAATAGTTATAATAATTGTGTCTTTACATGGAAGAGCAACAACACAATTTAGCTTGGTTCGTAGCTGTGGGTATATCCGACCGCTTCGTGGGATACACTTGGGGAACCTCCGGAAGCTTCTTGCAACTTTTCTAGGGTTTACCTAGGTGAAAGACAGGTTTCTGGATGGATGAAGTTGCCAGAAAGCGTGTAGTCGAGTGATTCTCCCAGCAATTTTTGTGTTTGCAGTGTATTTAGGTTGGCAACACAAATCGCCATCGGTGTCTATCTATGTCTATGGGTGATTAAATCATTTGTTTCCTATTGCCAGGTTGGATTGATTGCTAGGTTCATCCGTTTGTGAAGCTATCCGGTGGTCAAGAGGGAGCTAAAGAACTATTCCATCTTCCTTATGAGCTATGGGGAGCATTGCAGAGCTATGAATTAAGTTTCCCAAGGACCTGAAAAAATAAATCCAGAATAGGACCATGTAAAATCGCACTAATATAACCCCCACTAATAACCTCCGTGTGTTTCAAAGCCACCGCCAGTGTCAGCGGTCATCGTTTCGTCCTTATCGTTCGAGGCCTGGTTTGGGAACCCCGAGATGGTCAACCTTTTCCTGCAAGCTGGGGCGGACCCGGAGCTGCGAAATTGTCTGGGCCGGAGCTACTTGGAAGCTCTGTCGCTTGGTTGCGGAGGTGTGTTCAGTGCAGGGGGGGTACTGTGGAGATCGTGTTCTTTCCAGTTTTACTGTATCTTCATCAACGGTTAAAGCCATAAAACATATGGGGATTTGATGTATGGGGATGTATAGTTGATAAATGATGGTTGGCTGATGATTAGTTTGCTGGGATCTATATCAACTAGCCCAGCACAATGGAATACAGAGGGTCTGGAACACAGAGTGGTGTGCCATCATTTTACCTTATGTTCTCTATTAACACTTGCCATGTTGAGATATGCCAATTCTAGTTGTAAGCTTGGTCAGCAAAAATCCTGTGAAATTGACGGTAAAACATAGGGATGTTCACTGATGATAAACAATAGTACCCTCCTGTGAACTAACATATATGTATTATACATATATATATATATGTATATATATACATATATATATACATGTATATATATATATATATATATGGAAAACCACCATTTGTAGATAATTTTCCTAAAGAAACTATGTGTTTTTTCCACATCTATGTTAGTTTACCTTACGCTAAGTGCATATCTATAGGTGGGTGAAGATCCCATGTGAAGAATGGGATAAACCAGGATTCAGGTTATGTATGAACCACCTTGAAACTGGGATGATCCTGCCAATGTAGGCCTTGATGAATGGTATGATTTGTTCTTGGCTCATTGATGTAGAAATTCTTTGCCAGAACTGTAGGATCATTAACAAACAGTTGAGTATCCGGGCATAGTTCACATTGATGGAGTCCTGTGCATACTTGTTTCTGGGCTCAGTTTTGGTACGAGACCATCCATTGTGTTTGGGTCCTCGATTCCGATCCATACACTTAAATGGGTATGCGCCACATGGGATCCAATGGGTGTGTATCATCCACTTGATGTTGGAGTTTCATGTGATGGTGGTGTCAAATACCATAGTTATGCCATAGTTATGTCCATATGTGGAATGCTGTTTTCTTTTAAGTCCTCGGCTGGACCCACGATCTGCGAGCCTCCTCCCAAGCTTCTTCCCAAGCTGTGCGGGACGTCCAGGAATTCCAGTAACTCCTGTTGCGGGGCCACCTCCATGTCATGGGAACTGCAAGGGCCCAAGCGTTGGGTGGCCAATCCGGAAGCCCTCTTTCAAGAGCAGCCCAGCTGCACAGACATTTGGTATACACCCCGGTCATGTTTTGACTGGGGAAAATATAGGAAAATTACGATAAACCAGTGAATCTATATATTTGGATCCAATTTTCAGTCAAACCTAGCTGTGAATTAGTAGAAATGGCCCTTATATTTGGGACCGAACATGAATAGATACACTACTTGTTTGGGTGGTATTGATTTTAGGGATTGACACCGCGTTCTTCCAAAAAAAAAGTCATGCTGTCACAGTCGAAGCGAAGAACCTTACCTCCCCCTCGTCCCCCTCAATTCAATGTTGTTGCACCATGTTGCACTGCTTGGAAGGGCCCTGAAAACAACCACAAAAACAGGGCCATTCCGATGCACCGATGCCTGAGGTGGAAAGAATGCGGAAGCCCCAGCCGGAAGTCCAAGAAAGGGAAGAAGTCCATGCAGCCCGAGGATCAGGTCATTGGGCAGGCAATACCTTGGGCTGAGTCGCTGACCCTAGATGACCTTGGTATTTTTCTGGTGGGGAGCCAGGAAGACCGGAGAGAGATGGATAACTGTCGGAAAACCAATGATAACCAGTGGAAGTTTCAGGTCGTTTTTTTTGGGGCACTCTTGGGGGAATTTGGCTGAAGTTGAGGCTTTTCGTATCTTTTCGTAGGTTTGTCCTGAAATGGGCGAACCCGTGGCAAACCCACAATTCGAATGGAGGCAGCATGCCGCATTCTCTGCTTTTGGACCAACCCCAGGGGCTTGGGCCCACCTCTTTCTTTGGTGGGATAAGTGGGAGAAACCCACGAGGTTCCAATTGAAGCTGGCTCACGTGAGGTGGACGATGACTCACAGGGCGAAGTGGTCCAGTACAAGCTCTGAATGCTCTGAATGTGGCACTTTTTTCACCACGAAAGCTGGATGTTTCACACCTAGCTGGTGCACGTGTGTTTGTCATATTTTGGGTAGACCTTGGTTTAAGAATGGGGTAAGCATTGTTCTTTAGCAATCAAACATGGCAATGGAAGTCCCCAATTCCTAGATGCTTTTCCCATTTAAAGTTCCATTGAATTGGAGGGGATTTCCGATTCCATGTTTGACTGCGGCGGGAGGTAGCCAGTTTAATTCATAATGAACTGTACCCTCTGGTAAACTAACATAGCTATTGAAAATCACAGTTTTTATGGGAAAATCCACTGTAAATGGCCATTTTCAATAGCTATGTTAGTTTACCAGAGGGTATCACTGTATCACCTTCAATTCAAAATTGATTGAAACATATTGAAACGCTGTCACGTTGGTCATGTGCCCCTGATCCGACTGCAGACTTGTCATGACGTGCAAACGATCCGATTTCATCCGATTTCTGGTCTACCCGTTGCGGCCAGGGCAACCCCTTAAAAGCAACCCAGAGCCGCCAAAACATTATAAAACACATGGAGCATTGGAAGATATTGGAAGCTGATTACCTGCCAGAAGTGAACATTGAAAAAAATCATCTTCAAAAAAAATTGGTGGCGCCATTCAGAGGAACCAATCTTAATATATAATTTTTCCTTGGTTAGTTGTTTTTTTTAGGGATTCGATGTTCCTCGCATAAAAGACCCTAGAAACCACCCCGAAAGGCTGGGAATCCACCCCGTGTACCAGGGCACGAGCAAACAGGTGAGACCCTGTTGCTGAGTTGGCCGGGAGTCCTAGGCACAAAGATACAGAAAAATGGAAGCACCATGGGTCTCAGAGACTGCGTAACCAGCGATGGGTCAAGCATATTGTTTGAATATGTTTGAATGATCCTGAAGTCTGGATGTGCTCTTGAATGGCAAATACCAGAAATGGTGTAGCGCCACCATTTCTGGGCGGCTTGTTTCGCCCAGAGGGGTCACCAAAACAACGTGCCTAAGACGACCCAGTTGCGGCCGGTCCTACCGCCGACAAAGTCTGGTGCCGCACGAACACTCGTTGCACACCTTTGGCATGGGGATGATGATTACGGTAGGGATATCGGATATCATGGTTTTTGGAGTGATTATTGGATATTATTGGGACAAAAAAAAGTTTTAAATCAAATAGGATGATAAGATCCCTGGCGATGGAGAGAGATCAGATGGGATCGGATTGATTTTGATAGTATTCATATCTATATATTAAAAATTGTATATGTATTTATGTATATATTATGAAGTGATTATATTCTTGGGACGATTTCTTGTGATTCTGCTCATTGGGATGATGTAGAATGGTGTCATAAGCAAAGCCAACCCATCCGTCGCCATTGAATCCACACCGACTTGGGGAGGGTCGTGTATCCCACACTCGGATCCTGGGGAAACCCTGGATGGGTAGTTTAGTGCTGAAATTTGGTCGCTATAAATGGCATGGCTAGTCCCTTCCCTCTAATCTATATGGCTAATAATATTTGACATGGCTATATATGGCTAATAACTTCCCTCTAATATTGAACACCTCGCAGAATCTGTGGCTTAGGCGATGATATGGCGCCACATATTTAAGGGACCATGCAATGGGGGTATTTCATGTTAGCGGGATGGGATTCGCGACAATTCTACCCAGCGATTCTTTGCCCGGTATCGAAGATTTGCTATGTTTTTTTGTTGTCGTGCTGCGAGTTCCCACGGTACTGTCCAGTAAATCAGTACTGTGGTTGTTTGGGATTGAAAATCTCTCCCTGGCTACATGTTGCCGGCCAGAGGGGCCACGGTCGATGTCTACCAGATTCGTGCCATTTGACCAGTGATGATCCAAAAGCCTTGTTGATGATGCGTAATATTTGTCACTATACTATACAATAATATGTTTGTAGTCTTTATTGTATGTGTTCATGCTATTTGGGATTGTTAATCCGTGGGTCATGTCATGATTATGAATACTACATAATGAGACTATATATTATGTATTATTTACTATTTATATAGTATTTATGCCAATACTATATCATACAATCTTCATGTTGGGGTTTATTGTGCTATGATGGGAATCCCAGTGCAGCAACCAGTGATTGCTTTAGGCCCATACCCTGTTCAAACGATGGTAAGACATGCAGCCATTTTTGGGGCTTTGTTCAGTAGAATGAGCCGTATATATATATATATACATATATATACACATGCTATAGCAGCATTATACAGTGTTATTGTAAATCATGTTAGTATATAGGATTGTTGACTATAGTATGTTCTTTTATTGATAAAATATGTGGCCATTATACTACTTGATATCTTTTTTGGAGCCATTGTGAGCCTGTGACCCTTTTCTTTTTAAGTTTCGGAACGACCGCGGCTCATCTTGTGAAAAACGACCTCAGGCTACCTAAGGTCAGCCCCTCCTGGCTGTGAAGGGGGTTTGCTTGGCAAAAAAAGGTGAGTTGCTGAGATGCCCTGCAATGAAACATGCAACCTTGCATACATGTAATACACAGATATATGATACATACACACGTTTTTACCTATGTATCATATTTTAGACTCCTCACCGACCATAGAGATATTGTTTCTCTGGCTTGGGATGCCACCTTCATCCATTGGCTGTGTTGATTTAATTGATGAGACATGTGCAGCAAGATGCAAGGTTGAGGTATCTACGGTTTTATCCTCGCAAGTTTGTGATCATTTGGGTTGTTGTAGCTGCCAACCAGATGTGAAACGAAGATGAAAGATGTGGATGTGTTTTTGGATGAGGTGCACGAACACTAGTTCCTGTTCAGAGCATATGCAGTATGTGTACAGTATATATATATATATTATAGTATATATATATATATACATACATGTACACATGTGTGTATATACATTCATTTATACATATCTATATACCTATCCCTTGCGCCTGTGTTTCATGTGTAATTGAATATGGATACAGGAATCACGCACACACACACACACACCTAAATGATATATATATATATATGTACTATATATACCAAAAAAAGCATGACAATAAATAAGGGATTGCTAAATATGTATATGCACATATAGATAGATGCATAGCTGACGCCCGCCCTGTATTTTTGGAGGTCTAGATGCATTCTCTCAAGGGCACAAGGTTTCCAAGGTACATACGGCCAATTGGGCCTTTTGCAGGCTCCTTAACAGATTTGATGGTAGTCAATCCATTGGTTTGCTGAACACTTTCCCACCGGAATTCATCGTTTGAAGTCGCGCTTTGGTTCGCTTAAATCCTCGGATGTTTGTCAGTGAAACCAATTGTTCTTGCTGAAATCCCTTTTTGAAAGCCTCAATCCGTTTCGTCAATTGATACATGTTTATCAAGAGGTGTGGCTCAAAATAATTAACCCCAACAAGGATCAACATGGCTAGTTGGGGAATTCTAGATGATGTTCCTTGTAAAACCTCCGTTTATTAGGGATTTTCCAGTCAGCGACGTTTGCTGACACGGAGGTATCTCCAATATTTGTTGACTAGTACCCCATTACACTCACATTTATAGAAGATGTTTGATGTTCCCAACAATAATTAAGAAGCGATGTGCAAAAAAAATCATCCCCATCTATAAAATTGTATGATTTGAGAGATTCTGGAGATTTACAATTCCAGTTTGCATAATCTATAAAAGTTGTTTAAATCCCCAGAATCACCATGAAATCTCCCAGAAATGCGCTGGATAGATCAGCTGGTCCACTCGCTTCACCAGGTCACGACGTTCCAACTCTGTAGCGAGCAGCTCAGTGCACAGAGCCACTACGACTACGGCATGCGAGCAGCCACTCGGGATGTGAAAAACTGGAAGGTGACCGGGGTGGATCCCATGCCATTAATTTGTGAGGTGTGAGATATTGATGTGTGTGCCATTCATGTGTGTGTGTGCCATTATATGTATAGCTATAATTAAATGCACACATGTAAATGCATAATTTAAAAACTTAATTATATGTTTTTTGTTCCCCTTGATGTGTCCCTCACATAAGTCCGCGATTGAATCCATTGTTTGGGGTAGACACACTGACAGAGTAGCAATTCACGATATTCTGGAAGTTTCATTAAGTTTCACGATAGACAAGGGGACCTCAGCAAAGAGAGAGAGAGAGAGATCACGTGGGGGTAGCTCGTAAGACTAGTTATATCACTGCAAAAACACTTGGACCCAAATGCTCCAGTTATAAACATATTTAGTGACTCGAAAAAGTTGCAAAAGTACTGGAACAGTAATTTACCACTATTTGATCAGTCTGATTACTATCTTGGGAGGATGTTGAGGATGTAACTTTTCTTTGGATTGCCAAAAAAAAATGACGATCTGGACAATTTACCTTTCGCCATCGTGGCTACCTTGGCCAAGGTGAAGACCGTCATTGAAGCAGCAGGGCTCAACAAGAGGAAATATCCCGTTGGGAGCTCCCAGATTGTTGGGAGCTTATACGAAGATCATTCATGGAGATCATGGAGATAGGCAATTGGTGATCGCAAGGGGGTTAAGTTATATCTCGCTATGACTATGTAATACTATATATATTATATATATATATATTTACATAATTATATACATATCTATATGTATATGTCTACAATTGTAAACATTCACATATTAGTAAGTCCGCTATCTCCATGACCCATCGAAGTTTGGGGGCTCATCCCAGGCAGCTGAATCGCTTCTGGCTTGGGATGAATTTGAACTTCCCTGGGAGATGATGCATGAGCTAATGGGATGACTATTTGTTTGGAGGACCATCTCACCTTGCAACTTGTCAGGAAAGATGTGACTACCCTCTGGTGTCATCAGCTCCATGGTTTGTTGGAAGTTTCCCCCAGATATTCTGATGGCACCAGCCACAGAGATATTATACAAAAGGCTTGGGTTTCGCGGTTTTCAGCACATCGCGGTTTCAGGATCAGAGTGAAGCACAGATCTTGCTCCGAGCATTGCAGGACGTCAATGTTGCCTCCTCAGATATGAAGTGTAGCTGAGAAACTCTGGGTGACTTGGGGAAATTATGGTAAAGTAAGCTTCCAAGGGTTTCCGACAAATGTAAAATCACAGTAATCTTGAGGCGACTGTTGCTTTGGGTTGGATGTTAGGGTGATTTCATCTTGAAAGGGTGGTTTATCGGCGGAATAGCTCGGATGTGAGAATGAAGGTCAGAGTTGAGAGATGTGGTTTTTCAAATTGTTGATTGGGTATTGTGAAACGAATCAATAATCCCATCCCCCTAGTACTAGCTCCCCAAAAAAGTCTGTTGGATGTAGAGGACTTATTATATTTGGAACCATACAATGGGGGTGGTCAATCGTAGGATTGGATTGTTTTGCTCAACTTTTTGCTGCGAACGCTGACCGCATTTGCGCGGTCAGAGTAGTTCTTCAAGGCCCTCAGCTTCACCATGTGGAAACGTCCTTGGGATCCAGGGCAACCGCAGTTGCGATATTTAACTTTCAGGGCTGGTGTGGAAAAGTATTATGATGATTATTATGGGTACTATGGCCGATGTGGTAAATCATTGTTGTTATTATTGTTCACTTTTATATACTTTTACTCATTGGGACTGAAGGACATTTGACTTGGCTTCAAAACCCAAGTCCCTAGCTGTCAGGTGCCAAAGTTCTTGAAAGACGACCTGCCACTGTTCTACAACATCATCTCTGATCTCTTCCCAGGAGTTGAGAAGTCGATGCCTAAGTGCAAATTTCAGATTGTTGAAAATTCAGGATGTGAAGGCCAGGGGAGGTTTACCCTCTGTCATCAAACAGGGCAATGGAAAACCCTTCATTCAGAGATGATTTTCCCAGCTATAAACCTCCATTTAGTTCGGGGTTATACCGGATTTTCAATCGCCGTGTTTGATTACCAGAGGCTAATCAAGAATAAACTGCTAATTCAACTGATTCAACAAACCCACATTGGGATTCAACTGATTTCACCCCACTATGAATTGCACCAAATTGCGCCCCTGTCTTATCTTTCAAGCTTTGGGTCCCCACCCAAAGATGTCTTTTCCAGCTCAAACACCCCATGTTTCACTGCTGAAAGATCCTTGATTTTCGTAGAAAATCCATGATCAAACCCAAATTCTTGATAGAGAAAGGTGGAATTTTGATGGAAAACCCTGGTGAACCCCCCCATTTTTCATTGGACACATATGGCTAAAACGGATTTCTTGGGGGCCCCGTGATCAGGCCGGCGATCGACTATGGCAAGCTTGACGAAATGGCCAGGGAGAAGAGTAAGTCGGTTCTATTGTAGCTGGGCGGAATCTGTTCAGGTTCATTTGGAAGAACACAAGAACATTGAAATTTAAGCATCCAAGAATTGGATTTAATCAACACAACATTGGAATATATTGAAATTTGCCAACTGTAGAATTATTGGCCGTGGGAGCTTAAAGTTGTTGGACCAAACAAAACATCAGTTCATGACATTTAACCCTGGCGAGTTGTTGCTGAGCCTAAGAAATATGCCCAGTGCGCTCAGTTCCTTATCTTGTACTAGGTTCAAGGTTCACGGATCATCCAAGAAAATCTGGCACTTGCCTCAAGCGTGACAAAGATTGACATTTGTGTCTTTTTCCAATCCCCTCGTACTGATCGTTGCGGTCTGCTAGAGGGATGCGGTCGGATCATTCTATTGGTGAACATCTTAACCATGATTTTTCATGGTATTCCATTGGTTTTCCCCATCAACTCCAGGGTTTTTTCCGGTCCACTGCGCCCAGGCAACCCACGGAGTATTTCATCAAGAAACAGTTCGAGCTCTTCGACATGATCCAGGCGGCGGTGATGTGGCAGTGGTTTTTCGCGGTGAATCTCGAAACGGGTAAGCAGAGTAAGCAACATCAATGAGATACTCATGAATGTATGGTATATGGTATGGCATGTTTGATATGTTTTTGTCGGAAATGAGACGTAATATTATATATAATAATGATATAGGATGACCTGCGTTGACATATGTGCTGATACTATGATGTGATATACACATTACATCTATACGCATATCACCTTCTAAATGATGATTTATTTAGATGGTCGACCCAATGCTTGTTTTCTCGTGCATGGGATACCTTTTCCCCGTGCCCTGATCATTTGGTCATGCCACTGATTTGTTTCATGATGTACCATTGGCTGATGCACGTGTATTCCGGCGTCTGTGTGATGAGTAGCTCAAGGGTATCATCTCAATCCATTAGTGTTAGTAAAACCATTTAGAAGTTGTTGTTTTTCCAAGATTTCACATGCATTCCGTATTGACACATACTGTACATAAAGGTATTATGTAAGGGTTGTCGTCTTCCTGAAGGTTTCACGGTCACGCAAGGACACTGTGCATTACAGCTGCGATTCCAGGTGCGTCACGGCATGATGCTGGTTGGCCCCACGGGTGGTGGCAAGACATGCTGCTACCGGACCCTGCAGGCGGGCGCGTTGTCTTCTTGCAAGGTTGATAAATGGTTCCCAGTTCCCCCTTGTAGATGCACCTGGAGGAAAACAAAACATCAAAGACAATGTACAATGTACAACGACAACATGCAGCAGCTGTTGTTGTTGTTGTTGTTGTTGTTGTTGTTCTTGTTCTTGTTCTTGTTCTTGTTCTTGTTGTTCTTGTTGTTGTTTCTGTTCCTGTTCCTGTTCTTGTTCTTGTTATTGTTCTTGGTGTTTTTCTTGTTCTTGTCTTGTTCTTGTTCTTGTTCTTGGTGTTGTTGTTGTTGTTCTTCTTCTTCTTCTTCTTCTTCTTCTTCTTGTTTTTGTTCTTGTTGTTGTTGTTGTTGTTGTTGTTGTTGTTGTGGTTGTGGTTGTGGTTGTGGTGGTTGCTGTTTGTTGGTTGTGGTGGTTGTGGTGGTTGCTGTGTGTTGGTTGTGGGTTGTTGGTTGGTTGCAAGTTAAATCATGGATTGCTGAACCAGAAACGGGCCTGTAGACAATTACAATAATGTATAAAGGATATGTCCAATTGACACGTGTGGATAATTTTTGTTTTGGCTGACGCAGTATTCGCCTGATGGTTTTAAAGTATATATAATTATTCAAAATAAATCATGACACTCAATTTGGTAACATCTCTGCTGGACTTGGGAGCCATGGCACCATTCTCCCCAAACAAAACTAAGAAAACCTGCCAAGCTTTGGCCAAATCCCCATCTCCAGGTTTAAGTTCTTTCCACTTAAGAGCCGGGTAGTAGCACTTGGACATGCATTTGATAGCTGGTTGATAATCCACCTGACTGTGCCTGCGGATATCTAACATACATCGTTATTTCTTTAATATGCTGGTAATTACCATTACTAATTAACACATAATAGTATTAAGTAATCTGGTAACATATCATATTAGCATTAGTGAACATGTAATTACACTGCCGCATGCACAATTGGCTGAACTAAGCGTCGGCATGCCTTCACCAAGTTGAAGTTTCCCGCAGCAGGCAGCATGCACTGCCTTGGTCGAAGCCAAGGCAACCTGGGACCCACAGATGGCCTGGTCATGGCAGTGCTATGCCAGTTTTGTTCTTCAATTTTGTGCCGTTTCATGGGACCAGCAAGCATAATAAGATCAGCCTCATTTAGAAAGGTAGCAACTTGAAACTGGCATCTTACTCTGTTGACCGGTTGTGCAGCCTCTGTTGGACTAGTGGCAGTGGCCTTGGCCGAGAAGCAAGGTCAGCGAAAGAAGACGGGATGTGATTCATTGTGATTCTGGACCGTGAAGCAAACAGTGAAATGGTTTTAACATGTTATAACTAGAGTCGAAAGATATCAGCGCATGTGATATCAGCTTTTGTCTTCTTAGGCTACAGACAAGATGGTTCCTAAAAGACATTATACTATCGATGACGATGCGACCTAAAAGACATGTAGAAATGCCTCAAAAAAAGGTCATCACAATCACTACTAGATTCAACCGTGATGACTCTTTGGACATTCTGTGGATCCCTGTGGTAATCAAACACTTTCCAATGGGACCCAATTTTTCTCGTTGGCGCCAGCCCAATGCCAGGATCCAGAGTCACCTTTCCAGAGGACTCACGTGCATGTGCTGAATCCGAAGGCGAAAAAAGGGAACCCGTGGGGGCCTGGCCTGGCAAACATGGGATTGGTGGTTGTAGATGATGGTTACCCTCCGGTGTCATCAAACATGTCGTGCCGGAAAATCTACCTTTTAGTTCGGTGATTTTCCCAGCTATAAATCTCCATTTAGTTCGGGGATTTCCAATAGCCACGTTTAAGTACTGGATGGTTATAGATGATGGTTAAATGATGGTTAGATGATGGTGGTTAAAGGTTAAAGTTTGGCTAAAGATTGTGTTTCTTCATTGGTTTAGCCTCTGCTTAATGGAATTCTTTTGATGGTTAAATGATATTAATTGATGTGTTGTATTTGTGCAATAACCAAAGTGTAGGGATGTATTGGGCATATTTGTGTGATTGACCAGTTTCATCATTTGGGGTAAATATGTCATGGTAAATCCAGCCCATGCTGCTTTTCCAGCCGCTTCTACCGAAGCATCCAGCAGAATGGAGGGATGAACATCCGCACCAGCGAAAAACCACTGACTGTTGTTTTGGCTTTGCAGTACCACCCTTTTTTGACAGGCAAGAACACTTTCTATGGCATGAACTCCCATGTTTGTTGCTTAATTTGAAGCCGTTGTTTTTTTGGTTTACAGTCTAAGTTGTCTTCACGCTGGTAAACCAACATTGATACGGAACCCACAAGTTCCCCTCCGGAAAATGAACTACAAATGGATAGAATGATAGATTTCCTATATCTACATACGTTGACGTACTGATGTTTGACACCTTGGGCCTTTGGGTTTAAAAAAACTGCGAAGGCCATCACTCAGAACCAGCTCTATGGCGCCTTTGATGAGGTCAGGGTGGAGGATATGGTGAGCCATGAACAAAATGCCCTGTTCATTGGTTAAGATAGAGGATATCAATAATACCCGCTGGTATTTAAACATAGCTATTGAACATGGTCCATTTATAGTTGATTTTCCTATCAAAATGATCTTTTCCATATGTTTAGACGAGGTACCAAGGTTACTAGCCAGTTTAGTGGGGCTTATTGGGGACAATGATGATCCATACAGAGATCTATTCACAAACTAGGGATGTTGGCAACATGTGCCATTCGTGAAGCATTTTGGCTGCGTATACATGCTGGATACTTATTCTTTTTTCGGTGGTGGATATTTATACGTATAGAGTCTGTATGTGCAGCTTGTATTGCCGGGGGTGACGGCTCCTCTTTGTTTGCATGATCTTCATGGACCTTTTTCTAAAACTCATGTAGCAAAGGAGAATCCGGTGTGTCGCTATAGATGGTTTCATCCGGAGTGATCCGAGAATTGTGATCTTGTTCCGTTGCTATGTTGGATTATTGCAGCGCAAGAGTCAAACATGCTTCCTGGTCATTCCTGGTCAATTTAACAACTGAAGATTGAGCCATGACATCCAACGAGTAACCAGTCACCAGTCACCAAGATTTGCCGGTTCTACGGGTTAAACTGCTCAGAGTCTCACTTCTAAGCGGGGTTATTGAGAGTTTTCCCAACTAATAGTTCAATTCATCTCTTGATGGTTATATCATATCTTTAAACCCCATTATATCAACAGTTTGTTACCACCATTTTTTTCCCAAACCAACCATCCGCCAGGTGACGCGCGAGTGGTCCGATGGTGTGGCCGCCGAGCTGATTCGCAATGCCACCAGGGACAACCACAACCCAGAGACTCGGCTCAAAGAACGAAATGGAGGTTTCTTTAAAATGGGGGATCCCCAAGTCACCATAGGTTTCAATACTAAGATGGTCATTCAAGACTTGCATGATTTGGGGCATCCATTTTCGGAAACCTCCACATGTGACCAAGGGGGGAACCTGAGGCAGTTTGACCCTGACAATGGCGCATATTCAACAACATCTTTAGTGCGATTTGAATGGGGTATGAATGTGGGTAGTTCCCCTTGGCCATGTTTGATTGTTCCAGGTTTCAGATATAATTGATATAATACATAATACATGGATAAACCTTGCTGAATGGTTTGCGGATGAGCCCATTCATAGCCCAACTTGGATTTGCAGGCGAAACTCGGTTCAGCAAAGGGGACCATTCTGAGGATCTAGATGGATAAATATGGGCTAAATCCAACCTGGCAATGGTAAATCACCTCAGTAGGAAACCCATCCTGAGATGATCCAGTATTGTCACCAGTGCCGATAAGCAGCTGACATTTGTGTCACCTTGACATGCATAAGTTGGACATGTCACCATAAAGAGACCAGGGGAGCAACTCTCTTCAGGACCATCATTGGGTGATGTTTGATGGCCCTGTGGATGCGTTGTGGATCGAGAGTCCGGGATCTCGGTGCGGATGTTGCCTCCGTTTTTTCGGGAATGTCACGCTGGAAATCCTGCATTTTGGATGCTGTTTATTGGATTCAGTCAGGCAAAAGTCATAAGTTTCCCATTGCCATTCGGTTGGATTTAGGGTCTTCTGACTGAAACAGAGGATCGAAGGACATAGCTTCGTGAAATTGCCCCGCTTTCTCAAGCAAACACCATGTCAAAATAGTTGTCAAATGCTGTCAGCCATCGCCACGTCTTTGAATGTTGCAGGCAGGGAGCATATTACTGGTTTCGGGATGAGTTTATCCTTCTCTTACTTGTATTTCTGGAGAGCAACGCCTCCGGATTTAGCACTGAATCCGAAAGATGAGGATTTGAAAGATGTTTTCTTTACCAACAATTGCCATGTTGGGGTTTTGGGACCTTGGGCGGTTAGCTGCTGCTAGCTGCCCTTTAGTTGGCAATAAGATCCATGATACGGCTTGGTACTGTCCCATGCTGAAAATCTGGAGGGGTTGGACCCTTGGTGTCCAAATTTTTGAAAGGTATGAATACCGTGTTGGATGACAACAAGAAGCTTCTTGGCTGGAAGAGGTGCTGCGATTTTGATCTACGCGGCAGAAACCATGGCTGCCAAGGAAGAAACACCTTGGCAACCTCGGGTCCAAATCCCGAGTTGATATTAAATTGACCAGGAATGAATCCATTTGGGGGTGTCTGAATCAATGGATTGGCTCAAGGGAAATTAACAGGAAATCCCTATATTTCATGGTAAAACATGGTAAAACCATGGTTTCCTGTAGATTGTCCCTTAAATTAATTCATTGATTGAGGGTGTCTAACAAGCTTTGTGACATCAGCGCTGACCGCAGCCCAGGCTATGCTTGGTGAGCGGTGAGATCATTGTAATCACCTCAGCTGCGGGCGTCTCCAGGATCGTATCATATCTGTAGTACAATAGCCCTAGTTGGAAAACTTACTGGCCAGAAGTGTGCATCACTGTGGAAGTGGGAAGATATGGCCATTTTTCAAGTCATATATCATGTAGATATGCATAGCGTTTATTTTTTTCCAAAGCTGGCATGAGAGCCAACCGATCCGTAATAGATAACAAACCTATTCTCAAATGAATAGATGAGTCATCTATCTAGTTGTCCCTGAGCAATATTATGGCATGACTGAACGTTTTATCCACTTCACACATTGAAAAATCCAAGACATGAAGATTTCAGTAGGAAGCGCACCCATCAACGAATTGCCTCTATTTTGGCAACCAACACTGGATCCTATCCCAGAATTAATTCTCAAATGCAACTTCACAAAAAAAATAAACGACAGGCACATCAGAGACAATCGGATAGGAATTAAGAAACCATATACCCTCTGGTAGTTAAACGTAGCCATTGAAAATGGCCATTTACAGTTGATTTTCCCATTGAAAATGCTGATTTCCCATAGTTATGTAAACGTTTACCAGAGGGTAACTTTCCCACACTCTTCCAGGTCTTCCCCAAGAAAAACACGCCTCCACCTGAGGCCTTGACGGCCAAGATGCGCATGCAGTTTGAAGTCGAAGATCTGGAAGTGGCCTCGTGACTGGGGCAGAAAGAATTCGCGAAATGGCCGAAGTTTGGGGAAGTGGGACATCTTTAGCCATGGGCAAAATGTGGCATCTTCAAATGCAGTAGCTGAATGTTGAAAGTGAATAGAAAGTATAGATTTGAATCCAGAGTTTCGGGTTGAACGTGGACGGAGTGTCATCGTCTGACAGGACATGGGCAATGATGGGTATGAATCGGGGATAGACTGTGTACCATGCTGTGTACCAAGCAAACTTCAGATTTTGCATGCTTTACAGAGCACCAATGGCTTTTTGATCCAAGGCCCGCGACGGTGTCGCGTTGCGGAATGATCTATATGGAACCGGAGAGTTGGGAAGCCTTGGGCTGTATTTGTATCAGCTTCAGTTATTAGGATGGGGGTAACAGGCTATGAATATATCTATATGAAACACTATGAGGTAATCCCAAAAAAGATGAACAAGTGCATCTTCAGTATTTGAATAGGAATTTGATTTACCTTCTATGTTTTTCCGGATTGCTTTTACTTTTTTTCAATGTCAAGTTGCTGCAACCGATTCACCGATACTAAGCGATACTATGATTACTATGGGGGGTAAGCAGTGAACATTTTATTACATCCAGCTATGACATGCTAAGATTGGTTCATCGCTTCCCCTTTTGGGTGGTTCCAAAAACGATCCACCGCATCCAGGGGTCAGGGTTTCTGTTGTATGTCTTTCTTTTTAGACCAAGAAGGTGGGGCTTCTTAGGAAAGAGATGGGCTAGGAACGATATCGCGAGGTCCAACCAATTGAACATCTAGTGTTGTTTGTTCCAGGTGCCTTTCTGGATGTTCCAAAACAAAGTGACAAGGCCAAAATCAGGTCTCAAAAGGGACACTCTGCTGAATGTCCAAGATGTCAGTCAGTGGTTATGGACCAAAATCAAACGATTGTTTGGACATGTGTTTCAGCAATGAGTTTCGCGGTGTGCAGCTTGCAACGCGGACATTCCAAATATAAACTACCCCAAGTTGGAGAGGTTCATAGTCAACTCCCCATAAGGAAATTCCACTATTCCTGCCCATTTGCTCAAATGCTCTTCGCATGGATTATATTGGTGTTTGATTCATCCAATAGCAATTCTTTTGCCCAAGTCAGTTGACCCTGATGGTGTATTGTCTCATTGCTTCCCCGTAAATTCCCAATGATGGTTGTTGAGTGTTGCGAGAACGTTGTTTGATAATTCTGGGGCTGGTGGCTTCAATAGGTTTTAGTTGGTTTTAGTATGTTTTAGTTGTTGTTCCCCATTCCCCAAAACTGGGATGATGTGATCCCAAATGCCGACAGCTATTCTAACTCGATGGCCTAATCACCTGAGTTGGCATCATCGATCCGCCAGGGTCTTCCAAGTTTTACCCATCAAGATCCCATGGAAATCCCATGAAATCTGATGAAATCTAATATTCATCCACCATTATTCTTGGTTCATCTCCCATGAAAATCCCCACGATGGAGCCCCGGAGGTCTGGGCTTCCAACCTTTCTACGACTCCTGGCTCCAGGCATGGCCCTACAAAAACATCTGCGAGGACTCACCATTTCTATAGGGATTCCAACCATTCCCAAATGGCTGGTTTATGATTGTTTTGTATAGTATATCTAACTATAGATATCCAACTAATTACAAATATATCTCCCATTATCCAATATAAACCCGGCCTATATTGATTGTTTTACCCTCTGGTTATGACTAACATAGCCATGGAATAGCTGGCTAATTTGGGATGATTTATCCCAGCTATAAACCGCCATTTAAAGGGGATTTTCCGTGGCTATGTTAAATAACCAGAGGGTATATAGTGTTACCCTCTGGTAAATTAACATAGATCCTGAACATAGCCATTTGTTTAGTGGAAATGTGGAAATTAATCTTCCAACCCCGATAAATGCCGGGGTCTATTTCAATGTACAAGGGGGAGGCATTTGTAGATATGTTAGTATATGTCAGCATATGTTGGTATACCACGTGGATCCAACTGGCTACTGAATGGGAGGTGCCAGTACCTTATTTTCAGATGAACCCATGGACACTAAATCGCCTGCCACGCTGGCAACCCTGCAGACTTTGCCCGAGACATTTTCATTCAAGCCGGTGTTGGTGTGGCCCCCCAGCCGTTGAGGATTTTTAGATCAGTCATGGTGAAGAAGGTGGAAACACATGGAACTTGCCAATGGTACTGCATGTTGCTTGAGGCGGCAAGTTCCGATTCGAACATCAACTCCGGGGACTGTCCTTTTTGGGTCGTAACTGAGGAACAGACCTTGCGCAAACTCCTGGAGGAATGTTTGGCTCCATGTCTCAGTTACGCCCGGGAGACCAAGGCATTGCATTTCAGGTCCTGTTGGAACGACAGATTTGGGGTCCAAACCATCCAGAAGGATCCTAGAATGATCCTAAAATGATCCAAATTGTTGGTTACAGACTTTGGCCCATACTGTACCCATTTGGCCAATGACATGGTATGGTGACAACCTCCGCTGTCAGATGATCGGCAGTCTGCGAAGTAGCACGCGGCCAGATTTTGACGAACACATCATGCCCGTGACTCAACTTGGGACTATAGTATTGAGATGAATCTATCTACGGGTTGAGACCCCAGCTGCCAGCCCTTGCTTCGTTGTGGGCCCAAGCTGGGTTGGAGGTGACCCGAGACAGACAATCGGATTCACAAACCTCAGAAAAAGTATGAAACCGTCAGGAAATGGATCCAAAGAGATGAAATGATCAATTGAAGGGTATACATACACAACTATTGATCTACCAAAAAAATATATACAGCAGATCAAATGTATAGCAGATGACTAAGATGCCCACGATTTTTAAATGAATCTGTCACCAAAACTTCCACAGACCTCTGCGGCCACCGGGTTCAGCAAAACCTGCGCCATGGCGAGCACGGCGCGACGCACCTGGGAATTGGAGAACCAGGTGGTGCAGGCCGGGGATGTCCAGCGATCATCAGAGCTCTTGAGGTTCAATGAAGGGGCTCACTAATCAACAAAAGTGGTGGTTTAAAGAATGGCGATATCATGAGCATATAGATTTACACATATATACATATAGTATGAAAAAAGCTGGACAGTAGTCAGCTTAAGTTTGAAAACCTATTGGAAATTTGAAGGGTTGACTTGAATGTAAGTTAATTTGGAACCATCATGAAAAAGGATAGCCCCAAATTTGACGGTTTGATGTTTAAAGCCACCCACTTTATCTATACCATGTTTTTGCAGACTGCTTGTATGTGGGGTGTTGGGAGCAACCATGATCATCGGATTTTACTATATACTATTTGGTCGTTGGAAGGGAGGGAGTCAAGGAGCTGTGAAATGATTTTCCCAATCATAGTTTTGGACCATCCACTTCACATATGTTGATTTTTTAGTTCATACCAAGTTGGTCAATAATAAAGGGGGAGAGCAGGAAACCATGGAAGCCAGCATAAACATTTACAATCATTTGCACGTCAAGAACCAAGCGTTCACAATGATTCACATTTTGGATTGTCATGCTTAAGGAGAAACAGAAACACAACAACCTCACATCCAGATAATCCCATGTTGGATGTTCTTAGTTCCCAAACTTTGTCATGTCTTTTTGTGGCGCTCGTCCCTGGCTGTCCCTTGCAGGTGGACGACAGTCAGATTTACGCCTTCGATCAGGAGGAGCAAGATGCCATCTTCGAAAAGAGACCCTGGAAGGAAGCACCTCAGCTGTCGGTCTTTGTTGGTGTTGGTCGGTGTCCCAAAAAAAAACAAGGAGGACTCCGGGCAGGTGGTAAAGCCACACACAAAGAAATACAGAGTAATCATAGAAATACTGACTATGAGGATATATGTTATTAAAGATTGTTAATTAAAGTGTTTATAACAAATGTTGGGCGGTTTGTTGAAGAGACAGCAAATGCGCTACAGGTTTACAACTGTATGAGCCTTGGTTTTGTGGATTACAGTGCGGAATGAATCCATGTTCATACAAGCAAGTTCTGAACATATTCATTTTTGCTGATTGATGTTCTGCTTAAACCTTCCACAATGGCCAAATGCAATACACAACATTATCCAGGACATGATCTGTCATAGACATGAGGAAAGCATGACTCCAGGTGCTCCTGAACTTCCGAAGTGGTGCGGCTTTTCTGCCGATCTTAGGATGTGAATTTCTTCAAGTCCGTCCGGATGTCTGCTATTGTGACTGGGCAGTCTACGGTCATGGGGGGTGTTTTTCGGCGAGCCGCGACTGAACAGGACACTTCGCGCTCCGAGCATCATCTTAAGGCTATGGCTATGACTCAAACTCGAAGCCCAAAATGAAACTCAAGCATGCTCTAGCCAACTCGGATACTTTGAGCCCTCCCAATCTCCATCCATGTCGCGGTTCCCCAGTCCATTTGTGCCACGCAAGACACCTGAAGGACAAGGTGGAGCCACCTGTTGGAATGTTCCACACACCATGCTTCCAACAGTGGAATGTTTGAATTATAAACCAACTCAGCTCACCTCAGCCCTCAAGAGTTCATACGTCAACTCTAACTACAACTCCCCAGGTTCATGGGTTAAACTATATGTTGAACCCGCTTTCTCCCGTGGAATCGTTCCCTTTTTTTGTGGATAAAGAACCTGCCTCGTTTCCCCCGAGGCGATGATTAAGATCGTGATGCACGCCAAGTCGGGTGCACCACTGGAAGTCATGGGCCTCATGCAGGGCAAGGTCACGGCGGATCGCGCGGCTTGGCCAAGGGCTGGAGGATTGGAAACAGAGGGGCCATTCAATTCAGGAAGATGTGGTTCTTCAAATATGGACATTTCATGACATTTCACTATATACACACTATTCGTTGTGTTCTGTTCTAAGATTGAAGTCTCAGGGAAGTTGCGATGGGTGATCAAAAAACCTCCAAGGAGTTGTTTGAATTCAAGACCTGCTTCGCGTTTTGAAATACTGCTTCCTTCACCATCACCCAATCCCCAGGAATCCGATCAAAATCCTGGCCGAAACATGGTAATGAATGAACCAATGTCTTACAGGTTTTGAATGTCTTGACTCATCACCAACTATAGACATGTTTCCAGAACCAGTACCTATAGCCTGTAACACTCATTAAACATCAAATTTCACACAGATCTCCCAGGAATTCATCATCATGGACGCCTTTCCCTTACCAGTGGAGGGTACCGAGACCCGCGTGAACGCTGGCGCTGGTGCCAATGAGTTCATGGTGACCTTCACTGAAACCTGTGAGCGCATTGGCCCCTGGACGTTTGATACGGGGACCGTGGCAGTTGGGGTGATGTTTATTGGATATACTCTCTCGTTATTGAACATAGCTAGGGGAAGCGGCCCTTTTATGGATGACACAGATGATGATTTATCCTTTAGAACAATGAATGTGTTCCATAGCTATGTGATCAATAGGGATTGAACCAACCAAAATTGGGATATCAATGGGATAATATGGGTTATAAGAATCACCGATCATCAGGTAGTATTATCAGGTAGCATACCCTCCAGAAAACCCAATATAGATATGGACAACACACTAATGTGTAGATATGTGTGGATCATCATTTCCCATTGAAACCCATGAATTTCCATAGCTATCCCAGTTGGAACCTACTGGAGGCTTTCACCATGGGAATTGTGATTTTTCAGCACCATAAGTTGGGATGGGTCCCTCAGCAAGTGTCAGCTGTCAAGCCTGTCAAGCGGTTGATTTTCGCGCCGCTTTCCTTGAGGCAAAGTGGAAAATGTGTGTGGCTGGTACCATTCCCATCCTGGTTATGGTTGCTGGTTGAGTGGCATTGATGTGCAAACTCAGATGACGCGACTGGGCGGTGTTGGACATGGCATGGGACACGGGAGAGCTGAATCAGGAATCAAATACTTGGAGGACAAGATCGGGAAAACACTGGTCTTTTGATTCACTGCTTCATCTGGTTTTACTTCGTTACATCGCGTGATGCTACATGGTAAGCTATTAAAAAGTATGGCCCATCAAAGCCACGGCCTTTGCTTGGATGATTCCTGAAATTAGTAGATGTCGTATCCCAGGATATCCCAGTGAAGTTTGGGCTAATGCTGGGTTTCATTTCGATCAGTCAACTCCTCCATCATCGTCCATCACACGAAGGAAAATGGCTGGAGCCTCGGGCATGCGGCCCTGATCCATCCCTCATGGTCAACCCGTGCCAACCCTGAAATATACACAGGAAAATAGATTTCTATCTAGAATAGCATATGAGGGTCAAAAGATTCAGAAGATGGTATCAAAGGATGCACCATGATGCACCAGTATATAGCCAGAGGAAACGCTTCACAAATGTGGGAGTCACTAGCAGGAGCAATACAGTGCCTTTGAGACGCGAGACCATCCCGAAAAAAGATGGAAACAAACTTCCATTCTGTCGAGCAATAGGGGCCTTGAGGAGGGATACCCTTGATATATACACATACTCGTACCACACATATTGGTGTACAGTTTAAACATACCATCTCCTTGTTCAGCATTCTTCATCCCCAAGCCCATCCCCAATCCATCCATCAACCACCAAACATCAATGCAAACCCACACATATACTTGGGGTCATATGTATATAATTGTGTATATATAATTATATATATATATGTATATAACCCATATTATAATTGCACATCTCATCCCATCCCCCATCCATCCCCATCCCCATCCCCATCCCCAACTCCGTCCCAGGTACCAGCAACACCAGGAACCCTTCTTGGCCGTCGTGGTGGACCCCGTTAGGACCTGTGCCTCAGGGAAGGTCGACATTGGTGCCTTCCGCACCTACCCTGCGGGCCATACGCCGGCGGAGGCTAGGCAAAAAATCCGCCCCAGGGATCCTTGGGGAATCCTTGGGTCAGTGGAGAGTTGGGAAGTGCTGGGGTAGAATTTGAGGAATTTTCGTGTCTTTTTCAGAGTTGTTCATGGATCATTGGAGGATCAAGACATCTAGTGGGACTTGTGAAGGCTGGAGATAGTGAAATTTCATGACATTTTCTCTAAAATTGGATGGTCATGATGGTAGAGTCCCCGAAACATTGGTGGAGTACCGGAAATATTCAATGGTTTGTACTGAACATGATTGTTATTTTTGTGATTTCCTTGGTCATACCACCTGATAATACCTGATAAAGGCTGAGAATGTGGTTTGATGGAACTAGGATGGTCATCGAACATTCCGCTTTCAACCTGGAAAATAATTGGCAAATTGATACAAATTGCTTATTTTCCAACAAGCCCGTTTGACTGTCATCCCGAACAATAGTGGCTTGATAAACCCAAATCATCCCAGTTCGTAAGTGGGGTATACAGTTATATCCCCAGTGTTATACGATGTTATATGGAATATCTCCACATATATATTAATATGGGATTGTGTGGGTTTTATATATGGATTATAATACTGTAAACCACTTACATCCACTTACAAAGTGGGGCCCGCACATCGAAGTAGGACTTGGGGCATTTGATCACGGCCCAGGACGAAGGTCCGGGAGAATATCAGCCCATTCCCTTGGACAAGATCGAGGATTTTGGCGTGCACTGCAAGCAGCGCCTCGGCCGTGACGACTCGTTTTGTATATGGAGGTGGGTGTGACACCTAGGTCATGCCCAGGTTGCCAAGTTGTCTTGGGTCATTTTGTAATGATTTAGTTCTCTGCCACCCAAAAAAAAGACATCAAGAAAGATGAGCAACTATACAATTGCAAAATATTGTTTGCTGGATGTTGTACAGTAGAAAGATCCCTACCTCATTGCTGTCACAAGTCTCCACTTGCGCCGAGGTATTACAGTCTTCCTATCGAAGTCTTCAAGCCGCTCGGGCGCAGTGGAAACCCCCCGCGTTTGCAAAGGAAGATCCATTGAATCTACAGGGACCGCCTGGCTGATGGAAACCCCATTCCCATAAGTTTTCCTGCTCTTGAGGTGCTTTATTGGAGTTGTATGGGAGGCTTATGAGAATGGGGGTCCCATCTTTCTGGGTCCCTATATCTTCCACCTATAGAAGATGATCATCTTTCCATGGTTAAAACATGTTCACCCTTTGGCAATCTTTAAAAGCACAAAATCCATAATATTCTATAATATTCTGTAATCCGTAAATCTCAGAGTATCTTGGAATGGACATCAATAGGAGGTATTCCAGTGCGAGAAAGTGCCAGGCTAGATCACAAGAGGGCACTTGGTTTTAGGGATGTATGCTCTAGATTTGATCTGACGAAAAGTATCCGCAGCCAAGATGTCGGTCGAACTTTCTGTGGTTGTTACAATGGTAGTGACCTACACCAAGCCCTAACCCATCCTGACTCCCTGACCCTCCTGGTTTCGCGTCCAGGAACAGCTTGGACAATACCATTTTGGAATTGCTGTGGAACAAGTACTGGATCGACACATTATCCAGCTCACCCCTATTGCACAATCGAGGCTTTTGCACCTTGCCCCGCCAAGGTAGGGACTGATCCGGGTACGAAGCTTCCCTTAAAATTGGCTGCGGGCCATACTTGTTGGCATATTGTCATATATTGTTGGCATTTGGCATTTAATTCTACGTTCATCTTTTTTTTCAATTGTTGACATCTTTCTTGGGGTGACGTTGAAGCTTACTCAAACTGTAGGGTCTTCAGCTGGGCAATGGTGACTCCATCCAGTTGGACTGCCTGCTATTCAGCGAATTTGAGAGCTGCTAGATGCTGCTACTCACTGGTACAAGTTTCACTTCCCCACTGAACGGATGTGGATGTGAAAAAGCGGTAGCAAACAGTGCTGGGATCATCTTTACCCCAGAAGTGGCAACCAATCCAGTCGTCCGTGAAGCGCTACCCGAGGTAATCAGATGATCCAAGACTGTGTGCAGAAGATGGTCGCCAAGCTAAACAAAGGGGTCAGGTTCTCCACGATCAGCGCCCTCTGGGAATTTTTGTCATATGGAGAACCCACGGTTTGTATATGCTATACCCTCTGGTTATTTGACGTAGCTTTTAAAGTCACCATGTTCAATGGATGAATCATCATAAATCATCTATAAATGGGCCACTAGAGGGTACCTAATTATTAGATACTATTAAAGATTGCAAAATGGTGATTTTTCATTGCTAATGTTGGTTCACTGGAGGGTACTTGATAAACTTGCAAAGCCAATAAGCCCAAGATATGCCAACCATTTTTCTGTCATCCCTCTTCCATTCCGTGCTGTGGTTGCTGATGTGTGCATGGTCATGCAAGCAATCTTAATCGCGGTCCCTGTGCACATATGGCATGTTGTCATTTTGTCCTTTCATGTGCTATAAGAAATAATCCATTATACCAATGCCTCAAATGTATAGATGGACAATAGATTTGGAAACTTGTCAAAACATGAATCTTTACAGCAACATATACGCTATATGATTTTGTAATATTCCATTTGAATGATTTTCAATGAATCACAACATATTTACTAGTTACGTTTGAAAGAATATTGAAAAGTCTGTATCATCCAATCACCCCTCATCCCCCAATCTATCCATTTGAGCCACACAAATACCTTGGTTCATTGGTTGATATGGGGCATACCTGGGCTGTTGGGGATTATTAACCCATAGTAGGGAAATCTATCAACCAACTAGTAGAATAAGATGGTCATTGGATTGGTTTAAGGGAAAATCTACAGGAAACCATGGATTTTCCCAAGGAAATTTAAGGGTTTCCTGTAAATTTTCCCATTAATTAACCAATCCATTGAGATGGGATAATCTTCAGAACTGAATCAAGATCAACGAATCTCCATCCCATGGAACTAAGCCTCGACATTTATAGAGGATTTCCCAGCCAGCCACGTTTGATGACACCGGAGGGTGTATCCCATTAATCACCATAATTAACCGTGCTATTAACCCATAGATCCCCATTAATGATCAATGCACCATAAATCACCACCTTAATTAACATTGTGTTAATCCCATAAATCACCACTTATCACCATTATATTACCCTCTAACTATTTAACATAGCCATGGAAAATCCCCTATAAATGGAGGTTTTAATGGGAAAATCATCCAAAATTAGCAATTTTATGCAATTTTCCATGGCTATGTTAAATAACCACAGGGTACCATTCACCATCCCTAAAAATCGTTGCTACCCCCCCGAGGATCAGATCGACATGGCTTCAGCTTCCCAAAGTCGTTTCCGCGTGCTGCACGAGCCGCGCGGACGACGTAAGGACGATCTCTTGACCAAGGTGGCCATTGATGCGGCCACCTGGACCGTTGGTTTTTTGAATCGTTGGGGAACGTTGGGGGCTGGTGAGATAGTTGGTGATTTTTTTTGTTGGGGTGGCTGAAGTTCACCAAAAATTATAGTGATAGGCGGTAAGTTTGCCGAAAATCGGCATTTGCGATGATTTGAGGTTCTATGTTCCGAACTTTTCATAGGAGGTTAGGGTGATTGTTTGAGATCGGAGTGGGCTCACAGCAACAGAAATGTTATTCTTAGATATTGGGCAATCTTTTGTTCAAACTAGTAAGAGATTTTCACACCAAACCAATGTGGATCTGAAGCTACTTCAAGCAGCAAATGCATGGACTTCGAGCGACGAACATGTGGATTTGAAGCAACAAAACTGGGGATTTGAAGCAACCACACTAAAACCCAAGACTTCAAGCTTCAGACATTAGGATTTCACGCAACATTTGGACAAGTGAATGATACAGGTTGCTGGCATTGCAATGGTTCGGCAATTCTTGGTCGAGGAATATGTAATATCTCAGTGAAATTGGAAGTTCCTGAGAGGTCCCTGAAGTTAGCCATGTCTGGGGGGTGGGGTGGGGGTGGGATGGAGGATTAGCGATGTTGGTCCCAAACATGGGAGATATCAGGCCGTGGCTGAAAATGATCAGCCCAAGATGGATGGTTCAGGACTGAGGACGACAGCATGAACAACATCGCAGGTCCATTGGCAGACGTATGGCAAACATTGGGCTCAAGCCCCGTTCTTCAAGGGATCGTTGAAAATCAAACATATCTTCATTTCTTAGGGTCCTATTATTCTGAATGGCTTCAAAATTGCCTCTAATCGACGAACACCAAAGACAGAATCATGACTGATTTTGATGCTATATTGGTTGTTGGCTGTTTGCGGTGGCTTCAGATGTGTTTGTTTTCCATCCCTAATGACTTGATTATAATCAACCTTCCCTGGCTAATTGGATCGATCGCTTCACAACCACCTTCCCTCCCAGAATTTGAAGGAAAATCCGCAGGAAACTTTAGGAGTTTAATGATAAACATCATGTACAACCATGGTTTCCTGTAGGTATTCTCTTAAACCACTCCAGTGAATATGAGCTTATATATCCCATGATATACCCATTGTATTTTATATAGTTATATTATATGATGTTATATGCTCCATATATTTCACCAACTACCGATAGAACAGGTAGTTCAATCACTATTCTTCATGGTGAAATCCCAAGGCGAAGAATGCGGGTGAGCAGGTGCAGGGCCTCACTTCGCAGGCCGAGTTGAGACTTGGGCTGGGAAGACTCAAAAGAAGTGGGGGATTTAGCCATGATAGATGGGATTTATCATGGATTTATGGGGTTTAATAAGGTTTATTAGGATTTAATAGTGTTTCACAGGCTTCAAAAATGTGGTGTAATGGTGATTCAATGGTGATTGTGTGGATTTTGCTGATTAATGGTGGTTTGTAATTGATATTCTTTGTGGTGAACGGAGTGGGGGGTTCCAATCACAACCGACAAACATAACTGTTGGGCACCTTCTTGTGGTTCAGTCCCCATGTGTATATAGTTCAACGCTTAAGTGAAACAATTGAGTAGGTTTATGGTAAATTCTGGTAAAAATGATGAAACAATCCTTGTGAATATTGAGAAAACCAAGAAAGATCCAACCGAAGTAAGAAGGGGGAATCACCAACCGCTTCCCCTTGATTTGCTGAAGATGATCCTTCCCATTGTCCCAAGGGAAATCCACCAATTACTTGGGGAATCTCTAGGAATCCAGCAATTTGTGTTTTGTTTTTTGGGCTACGTTCCTTCAGCAAATCCCAGAGCTGCTATAAATGTCCATCATTTTCGCCGGTGAAATCCACCATTTTGGGGGCACCACCACCTTAGCCGTTTCCCGAACTTCGCCGCAGGTGGTGAAGTTTGCCCTTTTCCAAGGCCGCGCCTGCGGCTGCCGCGCCGCCGCCGCGGCGCCGGTCGAGGCCGAGCCAGGGCCGACGCCCATGGAGAGCTGAGGACGGTGACCAGTGACCGCCGACAGCGAAGGGAAGGAAAAAACAGAGTCGGAGCGCCATGGCAGGGGGGCATATCATCCACAATTCTCAACGGCAATTGATATATAGCTAACATGAAATATTGAAATATTCAAAAGATAAGTGTTATTGCTTTGCCTTATGTGTTTATGCTATGTCATTGACATTACTATTGCCATGATTGTTCTGATATCACGATAGGCGTCGGGAAGCGGTGAAAGCGAATGGAAGAAGCGCACACGCATGTAGGCCATTGTAGGCTGTAACACGATAAACAAAAACATAGGTCTTAAGTGCGTGACTTCACCGAGAACAGCACGCTGGTGTCGGCGCTCAGGTGATCAAGAAGACAGTGCGCTGCGTCATGAACTTGGTGGTCTGAAGCATGGGGCCATGTTTGCGCAATGTGGCGCCAATTTTGGCACCTTTATAATTACTTGGATGGCTCGGCAAATTCATGGTTGGGTCTGAATTATGGATGTGTGTGCAGTGTTGAGATTTATTTGTCTAGGACTCTAGAACGTGTATTGTATTTCCAATTGCCATGCCATGGGGTATCAAGACTCAGACCAACAATGTATTGCCCCTTTTCTTTTCAGTTTATCGATGTGTATCGTCAATCAACTTTGACAGTCAGTACTATTAGTACAACATCCTCAACAGCATACATATTCTAATGTTATCACCTGACCAACACCATATGGCCAGATTTAATCACCACAGAACCATTCGTTGTGATGATTGATTTAAAACCATTCGTGGTTCTTATTATTATGCTTTCGTGATTTTCGACGGTGCCATTTGGGCAAGCATACTTTTGACAAGCAGGATGTGTTTGTTTGAGAGGGTATCCTGCAAGAGGCAATCAACCGGGAAGAAGGAATAAACGCTTCCTATGGATTCCTATGGGGGATTCATATATAGTAGTTTCCAAGATTTCCTTACCTCGCTTGTACCACCCATTTCATGACGGTTTCCTATTTTTTGCCGATGGAGAGTCTTCCACTTTCAGGTGACAACCACGGACAACAACTCGATCCAGGCAAGCTTAGCAAAGTTTGGGGGCATGGCCATTGAGCCAATGTGCTCCATGTGTGGTTCAAATGTACCACAATATGGGCCATTGGTGGGGTCAACAAGCGCCATGCTGGCGCATTGTAAAAAACAAGAGGTTTGAGACCGGAATAGATACATTCACTCCAGGAAGCAGTGGAAGGTAGTGGCAACCCAAACCCGACCCACCCATTCCATCATCGGTATGACCAAAAGAAAAAATCATGGAACACCGTGCCTTGATTTTCTCTATCCCCTTGGCACCCCAACAAAAAGACGATCTGTATCTCCGGTACCGGAGCAGCCAGGCGCTGTTCCGCCTGATGGATTGCTACTTTGTGAACTACGTACCCAGCGAACTGAAACCCGCCAACACCTTCAAGGAGGCGGTGGCGGAGCCCCTTGGTGCCATGGGATGGGCAGATAGGCAGTCACTTACGGTCGCTTAGAGGGATAGACATATGGATGGTTCATACAATAGTTCAGGTACTTTAGGTATTAGATAATGGGTGGCAAGAATGATAAATACTACTCAATGTGTTCAAATGGGTTGTTGGGCACATGATAGCTGAACTTTGATGGCGACGCCGAGAGGGAGAGGGATATATTCGAATATATTAATATATTTATATAAAGCTGGTTGTGCAATGTCCACTATAAAAATCCAGAAACAGATGGATCTGGATGGATGAGTAGATAGATAGATTTCATTAGGTTAGATAGATAAGCTAGGTAGGTAGATAGATCAATAGATCAATAGGTAGATCATTAGATCTATGGATAGTGCTTGTGGTTTGACTCTTCTACTACAGTTGAATCTTCTTATAGGTAAATCTCAGCCCCTCTGCTAAATCCTATATGGATTGAACCTCGTCCGAGGTTCGTTCCAAACCTGGTGCCGCTCTTCTTCTTCTGCCTGCTGTGGTCCATCGGCGCCACCTGTGACGCTAAGAGCCGCAAGGGCTTCAGCGATTTGGCGCGGTGACCTGGGGGCAAATTCCCAGTGGACTTGAGACATGTTGGAGTTGCACCTGAACACCTATGAAACTTCATGGGCTTGATGACCTCATTTTTTGGCTGAGTGATTGAGTTATCTCATTTGGCCATAGCTGACCTGCGGAGCAAAGTGGGCGGGATTTAGCCCCTTCATTTGGCAAGACCATTTGAATCAAAACAAGGCGAAGCTAGGGGCATCTACCATGAATTTAAACCCATGTTTTGAGTATAGGAAAAGCCCAACCAACGAAACTCACCATCTCAACACATTTTCCATTTCAAAATTGGAGGATCCAAAAGGACCATGGAGATTAAACTACTTCGACAGCACTTGGGTGTTCAAAGGTGTGGGCCATGGTGAACGAAGATCTGAGACCACCGGTGGTGGAGATCTTGGAAAAAGCGTTCATTCAGGCGCTGAAGGAACGTCAAGATCAGGTCTGAAATCAAATCGATCACAGCCTTTTTGTTGAATAACTGGAATGGACCTATGAAAAGTTGCGATTGTGGGTTCATGAAGTTCTTTTTCCTTGATTTTGGCAAGTTTTGGGATTCCATCTTCGATTTCTAGTGGGTCTTTTGAACACCTGTCTTCTGATTTGTCATCTTTGTGGATGGGATGGGTCGAACTTGAGCAGCTGAAAAACTGTAGCTGTCAGTGTCTGAAACATTCACCCAAACTCATTAGGACAGCATCATTTACCAAAAACGCTGAGTATGCGGATAGAATATCCATGACTATCCCAATGATTCAATAGGAATCATTGCGGATATACCTCTAGGGGATGGACAAATCATGTCAAATGCAGTCTGAATATTGTTCCTTTGGTGTTCCTGGTGAAAATTGATTCGGACAACCCCTCTGATGTCATCAAACATGGCTCGCTGGGAAATCCCTGAACTGAGTGAAGGTTTCCAGCTGGTTAAAACTTCCATTTGCAGTGGGATTTTCCTATAGTTTCCAATGTTTTTTTTCTCATTAGCCTTGTTTGATGATACCTTCCGGGTATTTGGACACCATTTTCCACCGGGACAGCAGCTTCATCCGTTTCTTGGCGTTTCAGGGCCTTGCCTCTGGCAGGTGCCCCCGCTGCAAGAGAACGTGACCTTTGCAGGGCTGGAACCAGGGGAGCTGCTGTATGACTACTTCTATGATCAGGTCTGGCGCTGGGATGGTTGGGATGTGGGATCCAGATAGGTGATTTTCCGCTTTTGCGGTATGAAACATGGGTTTTTCAATGGGAACGACTACGAAAGCGATAGGTTCAAAAGTCTTAGCTGTGCTCGACCTTAGTAATTGAAATTTCTGGAATGGGTTGGGCCGCCAGGACTGAACCCACCAAGAGAATCCTCAAGAACAATATGCCGGGAAGACAATTGGACATCTGATGGACAGGGATTGGGCTTTTAGGACACCAGCATTTTGTGGATTCCACTTTTGCGCGGACGATCCGGTGAGTGACCAAAGGTCTGATCATGCAGCAGTTACAGTTCGGTCCCCGAAAAAGTCAGGGTGAGGGTGTGGTGTCCAAGTCCTATTGCAGCCATCTTATGTTCAAAGGTGACACCTGCGTCAGTGCTTTTTGTACCTGCTTGGAAAGAGTATTCACAGTTTATGCCCATGAAGATTCTGGGAGTTGGATCCCAGTGGCAGTCAGAGTTGTGTGTTTTTCTCATGCCTGAAAATTGAATAACCTTCCCACTGATTCAGTCTTCTATTGCTGTGGCATGAAGTAGCCTGCAGGCAAAATTGACCCTGCCCCCTGCCACCTTGAACCTTTTCTGTGATTGACAACGAAAGGTTTGACGACATATCGGATCATGCTGCTTCAATTTCCTTGATCTTATAGCGAAGTTGTAAACGGTTTATTGTGAGCCATCAAAACTGAGCTCTGCCAGCATTGGCCTCAATCGCAATGGAGCCTGAAAGCAAAAGGCGCAAATTGATCAGTGAGGCTCAGGTAGCTGCGGGACTACCAGAAAGCAATGGTGAAGAGCCAGTCAACACCCTGCAGCTGAAAGTGTCATTACCCAGTGGCCGGTCTGCAGCTTTATCGCTGCCGCTGAGTGGCACCATATTGGATCTAAAAATGGCTGCGCAGCAGTCTTTGGCGATAGGTTTCCTCAGGCTTGTTGCGCCGGACGGGCGCCTCTTGGATCCAACAGAACCGCTGGAAGCTTCCGGGCTTCAAAGTGGAGACAGCGTCATTGCTGTTGCACAGCACCACAAAGTAGCCGCAACAGATGGTGCCGTGGCTTTGTGGTGTGTTGGAGGTGGCAGAGTTGTAGTATGGGGCGCAGAAGATCAAGGAGGTGACAGCTCAGCGGTCCAATGCCAGCTCCAAAATGTTCAGAACATCCATGCAACACACTACGCTTTTGCTGCAATTTTGGCAAATAGAAGCGTTGTGACGTGGGGCAATCCGGACTATGGTGGTGATAGCACCGAAGTTCGGGATGAGCTCAGGAATGTTCAGCTGATTCATGCCACGGGCTATGCTTTTGCTGCTGTTTTGGCAGATCAAACCATTGTGACATGGGGCAATCCAGAGTACGGTGGTGACAGCACCGAAGTAAAGAATCAGCTCAGGAATGTTCAGCAGATTCATGCCACAGAAGGAGCTTTTGCTGCCATTTTGGCAGACAAAAGCGTTGTGACATGGGGCAATCCACGCTGTGGCGGCGACAGCGCCGCAGTCAGTGATCAGCTCGTGAATGTTCAGCATATTCATGCCGCAGCGTATGCTTTTGCTGCCATTCTGGTAGACGGAAGCCTTGTGACGTGGGGCAGTGTGGGCTTTGGTGGCTGCAGTGCCAAAGTCAATAATCAGCTCAGGAATGTTGGGCAGATTCATTCCGCACACTACGCTTTCGCTGCAATTTTGACAGACAGAAGCGTCGTGACGTGGGGCAATGGAGCTTGGGGCGGGGACAGCACCAAAGTCAGCGATCGGCTCAAGAATGTTGAGCAGATTCATGCCACACTCTACGCTTTCGCTGCAGTTTTGGCAGACAGAAGCCTCGTGACATGGGGCAATGCACACTCCGGTGGCGACAGCAGCAAAGTTAGGGATCAACTCAGGAACGTTCAGAAGATTCATTCCACAGCCGGAGCTTTTGCTGCAATCTTGGCAGATAGAAGCGTTGTGACATGGGGCAATCCGGACTACGGTGGCGACAGCACCCAAGTCAAGGATCAACTGAGGAATGTCCAGTACATCTATGCCACACGCAAAGCCTTCGCTGCCAGTTTAGCAGATGGAAGCGTTGTGACGTGGGGCAATCTGGGCTCTGGTGGTGACAGCACCCAAGTCAGGAATCAGCTCGTGAATGTTCAGCAGATTCATGCCACAGAAGGAGCCTTCACTGCCATTTTGGCTAGCGGAAGCGTTGTGACGTGGGGCAATCCACGCTGTGGCGGCGATAGCACCGCAGTCAGTGATCAGTTCCGACATTTATAGCAACAATCTGGCTGTCCGGTCACTGACTGTCCCATTGCAGACGCTGCTTGGTAATCATGGCGTTGCAGGTTGACAAAAAGGATCCTGAAGGGGGACGACTCATGATTTCAACTGTTGGCCTCGAACAGATGCACAATCGCACCGCCAAACCTCAACATTATTCAAACATATCATATCCCACGGATTGGTGGTTCAAAACACAATTTTGGTATAAGTTCAAGAATGATAATAGAGCATTTGGGATCTGGTTTTGTGCCGGATGGGTATTGTTGCATGATGGTCATCCACGCAACAGGTTCGGGCCTCTTTTTCATTTGAAACACGTTCATTTGAAACAACAAACGGTTGCGCCCAGCAAGGGATTGACTGATCATTATTTATCTCTTGAATTTGAACATTTCTGAATGATTGTTGCAGATGAAAGCTTGACGCAGTAGCTTCTGAAACTATTTTTATCAAGTGATCAAGCGACCGGTGGTCAGTTCTGTATTGGCATTGGTGCATTTGTAGTTGCCTGTGAGGAAGGAGAAAAGATGCAAAGACATTTCTGACCACCGCAGAAGCCAATTCGATGTACAATTTAACAAGAGATGGTGTTCCCCTTAAAGCTTTTAACATGAGGATGGGTCAAGACCCATGATGCCGTCCTTGACGTCTCTGACCCATGCATGAATCTCTGTGGTTCAGGGTGGTGTGCCCCGTAGCAGAGTTGGTTTATAGCTCCAATGGGGTTCATGATACTGTATGGGATAGATCCACAGTTAGGGGTGGTTATAAACCAACCAACTTATAACCGGGGGGTACCACCCTGTGTGGTTCCCTTTTCTTCTGGTGAACTTGAAATTTGCGGATGTTTGCTTTCTAAGACTGACCTTGGGAAAGTGCCAAGCTTGCCCTCAATCTGACAAGATGTCTCAGTCTTTGATTGTGACAGCAACCTCCGTTCTCTGAGGTATGTCTCATTCTGATTTAGTGACATACCTGCATTGGAAAACTATCATGCCATATCATGTTTTTTTTGTAACACTTGATCCCACCTAGATAAACATAGTTGAGCTGTGCTAATGTCATTTCCAAAAATGTTTTCTTGGAAGTGGGACTGGAATATTGGTGCAAGCACAAGGACGTGACCTAAAGGTAGACGTCTTATCCCAATTTCCAAGAAGCTGGCAAGTGTGTATTTCGCCACATTTTGCGATAATTACGGGTGTTATATCCCAATTGGTGGGGGTTAAAATCATGGTTACCCTCCGGTCATCAAACGTGGCAATGGAAAATCCACGAAAATCCCTTTTCAATGGAGGTTTTAATCGGAACATCAGCTGTATTTGTTTTTTGCCATGTTTGATTACTGGATGGTATACCCATAGAATAGAACTCATTCCAACTGCAACCCCGTTCGATTGTGCAGGAGAAGCGTCAGTTCGTTCCTTGGATGACCACCATCCCGACCTTCGAGGCCCGGGTGGATCTAGGTCACCTGGAAGATTGTCAAACTTAGTGGATAGCCTTTGGTACAAAGAGTTTCTTAAATGAGGGTAAATCACGCTTCTTATATGTTTATAGATATCATGATACAATGGGTTGTAGTGCCAGTTGCAGACCAATTTCTGATTGGAGTTATTCACTAAATAGCCGCTGCCCAAGAGATCTTAAGAGTCTGTCGTGGGAGAGAGAGAAAAAAAAGATGGCTACATACTACTGTGCTAACCAGCCACGTGAGGATAGATCAAAAAGCAGTTGGGGTCTGATCATGGGCTCCTGTCGTGTGCAGAATGTGTCTGAATGCTTTCACTCCAGTTGTTATATCACTACATGCTTTATAGACAGCGATTCAGCCCTGACATCTCTGTATGAACATCATGTAGCAAGGCACAACTAGTAACTAGTATCAATTAGTGCACCTCCATGTTCCATCTTGCAAAGCGGATTCCCCGCAGTCGTGCTTGGCCCATCTTGGCCCCACTGCTGCAGGTGCCACGCAGTGCGAAGTATGAGGAGATCGTGGTGCCATCGGTGGATTCGGCCGCTTGATGGCACCATTTCGGGTTTTCGTTTTTACCCTCTGGTAAACAAACATAGCTATTGAAAATGGCCATAGAAATAGTGGATTTTCCCTTAGAAAATGGTGATTTTCATTGATTTTCCATAGTTTTTTGTATGTTTGCCAGGGGGTACCCCTTGGCAGACATTGTGTGCTCCACAGTCCCATCATGTTATGTGGCGGCTTCGCTGATGGGGCAAACCCAGTGTCTCAACATATCGGGTGCTGCAACGTTCTATGCGGTTACAACCTACTTACCACCTGGCCTTGCTGAATTCAGAAAGTGTTTCCTGTTTCCTCCTTTCGGATCCTTTCGGGTCAACTATCAGCGGAGTAACTTCTAAATCCTTTGGCAAGCGACACTGATCCCACTACAAACCCAATCACTCCGAGGTTCCTGTGCGGGTTTTTGACATATCACACTTGTATGTTTTGAGGGGTGATCTGATCATTAAGTTCCTGTCAGTCTAGGGAATTTGGTAGATAAATACATGTAAATACCCTGTATCAAATACTTGGCGGTTATGGAGCGGTCGAACCAAACAACGGTTAATTATCCCCTTGTTTCCAAGCATCCTCAGGTATCTGTTTTTATCCGCTGGTAAAATCTTGGAAGCGGATCCAAATGGCTGGGATCATCTTGAAAATATAGACTCTACGTGAGGGTCTGCATGTCATAAATAACTATATTTTTTTTCCAAGCTAGAAACCTCCATCTAGTTTGGGGATTTCCCATTACCATTGATATCGTTTGATGGCACCAGGGGTAGTCAGAGTTTAATCACCCTTTGCTGCTAACCGGTGACCTTCAGTTGGCTCCTCGCTACAGGTGCGGCTGGTGTACATCTTCCAGCTACTGGTGCTGAACGACAAACACGTGCTCTGTCCTGGGCAGGGCTCCTCAGGGTATAGGGGAAAATGGGAGGGGTCAATCGCCAGAAACCATTCGATTAACTAACCACTGGGGGTCATGACAAACATCATCCGAACTAGAGGTATATCCAATGATAAACCTCTTTTGGGGATGGTTTGTTATTGGGTTTTCCGCATCAATCCATTTAATCAACACAAATAAGAAAACAAGCTCATTCTTCAAATCCGCCGGACACAAGTTTCATACTATAGTTTTGCGGGCCCCCTTTTTTCCGGGGTATCTTCTTAAACTTCAAAGGCACACGTTGCAGGTTTTTTCCCCATGTTTCTCCATATGTTTTCCTGAAACCTCCTTTCACCATTGGTGCCTGCGGGAGGCCCACCGGAACGGGAAAGAGTGTGAACATCTCGTTGTGGCTCCAAAAGCAGGTTGGGTCTTGGGTTCATGTGACAATGGGAAATCCACTATAGAATTTAATAAATGGAGGTTTATAGCTGGGAAAATCATCGAACTTAAAATGGTAGATTTTCCATTGCTACGTTTTGATTTCGGGAAGGTAATTGATGGCAATACGAGGTAATACATGTAGATTGGTGGTATGATAGTAATATAATGGCATGGTTTCTCGTAGGCGATCTGAATTTCGCAGCTCCAGTAGACGTGAAGCCAATGGGCCAATCGTTGACTGCTGGGATTTTTTGCCAAAAACCAGCACCTGTGTTGCCAGGCGCCTGAGAACTACCAGGGTGTCTTCATCAACTTCTCAGTGCGATTCCTAGAGAATGACTCCACCGGCTTTTTTGCCTGGAAGAGCCTGCCCGTGGGTTTGAAGCAGTTGTACTCAATACATGATGAGGCCCCCCAGTTGCAAGCTGGTTTCTCATTCCCATGAATACTATAAACTTGAATCCCCAATGCCGATGACGGGCCAATGACCATACTGAACCAAGTTGTAAGTCAACTTGAAAATCCGAAACGTAGACCTCACCGCTTGTAACATCTAATCCACTAGATGCCACTGGTAGTTCAGGAATAGTTGACGAACATCCCAGCAATGTCGACTCGTTTGGGTCCCTGCTTCAGCCTTGCAAGAGCTGAGGCGCAGACGCATGTGAACCAGCTGCAGGACCAGGGATACCACCAGTGGTTTCCTAACAATGGGGGGGTACCCCAAAAAATCAGCAATTTTCATGGGATTTTTCCATAAAAAAAACGATAAAAAAAAATATCCATTTTGGGGTACCCCCATGACTTAGGAAACCTCGAGGTGATTGTTATATGGATGCTTCATGGATCAAATTGATGCAACAGTTGGATCTTATCAAATTATAGATGATGTTCACCGATAATTAAGGTGCTGATTGTCACGCTGCCAGCTGGCGGTTCCAGCTTGCGCCTACTGTTTGGCCTGATGTTCAGACTTGCCTGGAAAAAGATAACTCGGTTGAACCAAAACAAATATGTCTGGAAGCTGGTTGGAGGACTAATTAGACTATACTTGATACATATGCATGCAATTGTGCATATATTATATACATATTGTTTTTCGTGTATGCCCATGTTACTGTATGTAGTTATGTAGACGTTGCGTGCATCAATTTGGAGTTCACTTTTGCTACGAACGGGTACCACTGTTGTGAGCTTCTGGCAATGGCAATGGTCCAGAGGATTTGATCGACTCCAAGTTGGAGAAGTTGAATCCTCAGCACTCCACTGTTCCTAGTTGTCAGGTGGTTACACTGCCGTCCGTTTACCTAAAGAAAACATTGATTGGGGGTCATATTCCATCCAGATTTGTTGTTTTTCTGGTTTTCTCTTGGATTCTCTCCCAGATCAACTAGCCATGGCTGTGGATTTTTAACTTTCCGCTTGTAAGGCGGTGGTTTTTCATCTTGCTAAGGCGTCGTCGTGGTGTGTATGGTCCACCAGCTGGAAAGAAGATGGCAGGGGAACTTAGGAAGTTCCAAATGTCTAGGGGCAGTTTCAAGCATCGATGGGTTGCCGCCCATACACTGTGGCTGAGTTTCCCGGGTCGATTTGGGATGTTTTGAGGCGAACATGCTTCACTTGTTCTAAAGACAGAACTGGGATGAACACCCGGAACAGTTCGCTCTTGATTAGTCATTTGCTATTTTCGCCTGAATACTGCGAGAAGTTCGCTGCTATTATTCTCCCAATCCGCACCTGGACCCTTGAGTATAAGTATACCATTCCCTGTGTACCATGCCCGGCTGCCTACGAACACCGTCCATGTCCGTTGATGCTGAAAGCTAGCAGCTAGCCAGTTGTCTTCTTTTGAGGTGCTATTCATTGATGTGGGCGCCTCAAAATTCCTGCGGAATCCTTTGATTTGCGGGCGTAGGCGTAGAGAATGAACATGAATGAACCATATTTTAATCACCATTTTCTACCCTTCAACAATCCTTCAGCAATGAGGAACGAGCAATGAAGCTGGGACAAGTAGCAATTTCTCGTGCTTTGGAGCCACGGAAGTGGTGCCCTTGACCCGAAAACACCAAGGATTTGAACATGCCACTCAAGGATCTGCCGTTGATGTTTGGAATGGCTTCCACTCTTTGATCTCTTTGTCACAGCCCGGAGAAGTTCGGGAAAAAAAAGCTAGACAGAAGATGACAGAAGCATGGTACTTTTTGATGGTTTCAATGCGTTTCAGGCGCTCTGTTGTCAATTTCATTTTTATTTGGAAGATAAGCCCGACATGCCGGATGCCAACTAGCCAAAGTAGTGGTGCTGCATGATGATGGAGGAATAGCGAATTGAAAGATGCCCAAAATTGCTGATTGGTATGCACTATGCACGCTGTTTTATTTAAACATAATATATATATATATATATGTATGTATTATAATTAACACCTAAAAATAGGAGGAAAAAAACACATATGCATGCGTGCAAATTGGCTACTATTGATAATTGACAGCAGCTACTGGTAATATGATCAATGATTCTTTATCGCAGAAAACATATACATTCCTGAACAGTCGAAACCAGTGCTATGCAAATGAATGGTAAACCTTTTGCGTCAAAGTCCTGGTTAAAGTGGTGCGTCTACAAGACCCACAGTGGAGACATACCCCAGTGATTGACCGTTGACTAACATTCACCACTTCATTACTTCGAGAGGGATTTGATATTCAATATATTTCTATATTTCCATTCTATCACACGTGAAGGTTTGTTTGAGAATGGCTGATGCCCACAAAATTGTAAGTTTTTCCTGGCACATATGATGATTACCCGTGAGATCCTGGGGTGCCCATGGCTACTCATACTCTATTCTCAGACCCAGGACCGGCCTCAGCAGCAGTTAATCGGCCGCAGGAGTACTACGGCGCGCAGCCACCCATCGAGCTGATACGACAGTGGCATGACCATGGCGGCTGGTACAATCGCAAGGACCCAACTGTTGGATCGGCGTTGTGGTGGCTCGTGGGTGTTTTTTGTGGCCAATGTTTGAGAGATATAGAATGATATAGATGTAATTAGTCTTTGGCCGCAGATTTTTTGGAAGATTGTGAGCATTTGAAATACAGCAATTTCATGCAATTTCCAGTTTTTTGACCCAGAATTCAGCAATCCATATGATAGCATGAATGTTGCCACGTGGTTAGTAGCGCAAACTGCTGAGAAACTGGATTGCAACAACCCTGAATCAGGATCAGGAACAGTCGGGCTGTGACATGACATCACCAATCTGTGATATGTGTGACTATGTAAGGCATTCAAAGCCAAGGAAAAATGCGGGTTCTGTTCATCTGTAGAAATGTGCTAAACCCGATAATAAACCATCTCATTCACCAACCATTTGGGGGTCTTTGCATCAATCCCAAATAAGTGTCTACCCAATAATTAGTAAACCTCTATTGGGGATGGTTGATTATTTGGGTTTACCACATGAATCATACTTTTTCGGGGTATCATGGAGTATTTGATGTTGACCCATACCCAAGTGGTGGTTGATACCAGAGCTGATTATCTTCGCTTGGTGTTCGCAGCGTGCTGCGGCTAGGAGTTGGTCAAGTCTGAAACTCAGCGGGTGATGACCGGGGTTGACCCGTTGTCAAATCCCATTGCAGACCTCTATATAAAATCCCCAGTAAATCTTTTGAAATTCCATTAAACCCTATGAAAACCCATGGAATTCCACCTATTTTCCCATGATTTTCATGCGACCACGGTAGGTTCAGCATCATCGATGTGGTCATGGTGTCAGCCATGGGACCTCCGGGCGGCGGTCGAACCTTCATCACAGAGCGTTCGGGTCCCAGGATCCCAGGAGGACATTCCACAGCTCCCACGGTAGAACTCAGAGGATTTAGCCTCTGGTAGTTGACCACAGCAATGGAATTTTAAGGAAAATGTTCATGGAGATTCTAGGGATTTATAGATGTTTTGCATAGATGGGGATCGTTTTTTTAAATTGATGATCCATTAATGTTGGGAAACCACCTAAATGTGAATGGAATGGGGTATAACTAGTCAACAGATATTGGAGGTCTATCCCTCCGGTGTCATCAAAGATGGCAATTAAACATCCCCTATAAATGGAAGTTTATAGCTGGGAAACTCCACTATAAAAGGGGGTTTCACATGGATTAAATAGTCTTGGGTTCGTTTCAGGTGACTCTTTTTCATTTTTCCGAAATCTACTAGTTGGGGAATCTAGAGGGAATATTTTCCAGGGGGTCTCAAGCAATCCAAGCCTATCATAGCTGTACAATGCTGTACATAGCATATAGCAACCCCAGAATATATGCCTAAAAATGTAAACCTGGAAACATGGTTCTATCTTTTTGATTCTTTTTGGGGGTTACTATAAGACATTAATGGATGTAAATCCAATAGCTTCTAATTATGTATGACTGTATGATATATAATGTATACTGATGTGAGCGTTTATGTCGATAAACAAGATGATATGGCAAGCATATAGTAGTAGAGTATGTATATATATATATATGGCATATTGACATATCTATGTCAGCAATGACATTATGATGTTATATGTATGTATATGCATATGTAACATATGTTTATATGTATGTACAAATGATTCCATCTACATATATATATATATATCTATACATACATACATAAATGTACAGTCATCCTGGAGTAGATAGTAGAACATATACTTCAGGATGATTATATTGTATATATCCCTGTTTGAATTTCCACTATAGAAAGGTTGAACTTGTGCTTGCCATAAAACGGTTGGCACGGGGGGGTTTTAATACAGACAAGTGTTCTCGTGCTCGGCTTTTTGTAGGGGATCCCTGTGAAACAATTCTATAGTGACTTTGCGCCACCTTTATGAGAGTCGTGCTAACAATTCTATAGGGAGCCTAACCCACCTATATGAGGGTTGTGCTAACAATTCTATAGTCTCTACACTCTACATTTTATAGTGGAAGTATTGAAGCAAAAGCATCCCCCAAGCAATTTCCACTACAGAAAGGGTGAGCTTGGGTCCCCTATAGGTGGTTCTATAGTCTATAGGGTCCGCTTTATAGGAAAATGAGGGGCTGTGACCTGCTTTTTGTAGGGAAAAACGTGCTTCTAAACCCATTAAAAAAAACCTATGCATTTTGTAGGTGCCTCCTTTTTGCGAATATATTGAGGATTTCAAATTTCGGAATTGCATTTTGTAGGCACATGTTCTCCCATCATATTGTTCTAATTCGCTGAGGATGGAAAAAACATTTTGTAGGATACATGAGGGCACGTAGTCCTGGAGATGTCTTCGAATACATTTTGTAAGGTGCTTCAGGAAGCGCAGGCACAGTTGGCCACCATGAGCACTCTGCCTGCACTGTTTGAAAGAATATGCAGAGAAGATCACGTTAGAGTAGAAAAGTGTGGGTGAAGTCGATGTTTAAATCGGCCACGTCTGAAACGCAGTGCTGACAACATGCGAGAAAATTGAGCCANGAGAAGATCACGTTAGAGTAGAAAAGTGTGGGTGAAGTCGATGTTTAAATCGGCCACGTCTGAAACGCAGTGCTGACAACATGCGAGAAAATTGAGCCAAAAGGATGTTCACTATAGAATGCGCAGCTGGGAGATGCTGGGNGTTTAAATCGGCCACGTCTGAAACGCAGTGCTGACAACATGCGAGAAAATTGAGCCAAAAGGATGTTCACTATAGAATGCGCAGCTGGGAGATGCTGGGGGTACTTGTGTTCAACCCGTGCTCAGATTCATGAAATTATGTTGACTATTTCAACATAGTCGTGCTAACAATTCTACAGTGGTCTTCTGTACAGTCGTGCTTTTGGAAAAACGACACCATTCTATAGCCAAAAAGTCTTTAATTTTTAGAGTCGTGCCGGACAATTATATAGTGAAAAAATCGCATTCTGTAGCCACAGGTTATGCTTGAGGGCTTATAGCTACAGATTGTTTGGCACATCTTCACCCTGGTAAAGCACAGGGGGATTTGTATATAATATATATTGTATAATGCCTGTTTGTTTGGAGTCAGTTATGCTATGAATATGCAATCTATATATGCATATATCGCAGGCTTGGCTTGGCAGAATCTGAAAACAAAACAACAACCAAACAGGCACTGAAAGATGAATCCAGAGGAGCAGATGGTCTTTCCACCATGATTTGTTACTGCGTGTAATAAGCCCAGAGCCGCATGGGAACTCCTTCGAAATGGATCCCGCCAAGGCCTGAAGAGGCACTACAGCACGTCCTGCTGCTTAGTTTTAGGGGGCGAGGGTCAAAAATGAGGATACTGAATGTATTGGTGACTGTGCGTGCCAGTGAGAAACATACAAAAACAATCTGAAATTCTGTGACTAAAAGGACCGAACGTGGGTTCCCTGTCCTGATTTGCTCTTTGCTCCTTGGTGATGGTTTGCTGCTTCTGCCTCCTGGAAATGTTCTCTGCAAAGTGCACATTGAGGTTGGCCTATTCAGATCTGTCAGATGTGCCCCGCCATGTTTGCAGGGGAAGTCAATCAGGAGCTTTGGGTGGCCGCTGAGGGTATGCTATGGTGTTTTCATTTGGATTCTTGAATTCACATTTTTTTCTAGCATTTATTTGCACTACTCGGGGTATGCAGTTCCAGTTGTAGCCATAGTTCATAGGACTTACCCTGTGGTTATTCAACATAGACATGGAAAATCCACTATAAATGGCGTTTTTTTTCCCTCCATGGCTATGTTAAATAACCAGAGGTTATACCTGTGTCATCCTACTGTTGCCTTTTTTCTGCTGTTTTGGAGAAAACATGGTTTTGAAGTCAAACGGCGGGAAAAACTGCCTTCGGGCACTTTTC
>BGPT01000280.1:177746-197544 GCA_003297045.1 Symbiodinium sp. clade C Y103
AAGTTTTTTTGCAAAACGACATTTTTTCTTCCAAACGGCAACAATTATTGCAGTTTTGGGAAACGACACTTTTTCTGCGCACCAGGGTGATGTAGGTATCCATTGATGAAAGTCATCCAAACTGCACCCCCAAGGTGAGAGATGGTTGATGTCATCAAGAGCCCTGCCAGGTCTCCATCAAACACATTTTCGCAGTGATCTCCAAGCATTTCTTCAGCGCAGGGGGACCCATGGAGATGTTGTTTTTCGTCACTGTGCAAGCTGGGTAAACCGGGGTTCGTGGTAGGTTACACCTTCCTTCATTGAACGTGGAACCCTAAAGTGGCTATAGAGCATACAAGAACATCATCTTCCAGACTCTTTTTTGTTGCACGTCAAATTTTCTGAGGATGGAGTGGCTTAATCGATCATTTTAAGGGCAATAGTTGGTATTCTTGCTGGGTGCCTGAGGGTACTGTAGCAATGGTAGGTCCCCCCAATGGTATGGCACGGGGCTGCAAGACCAAGGATCCATTGCTGCTTAAGATAGATTCCACTGAGGTATTTGACCCAACGGTGCAAGAGGTTGTACCCAAGATGATTGACTGCACCATTACTGTCTTCAAGCAGGCAACGGGTTGCTGGTGGGAGGCTGGATTGGCGATTCCTCTTGCCTATTACTCTGCGGTGATACCCTGTGGTTATTTAACATAGCCATGGAAAATCCCCAATAAATGGAGGTTTTAATGGGAAAATCATACAAAATTAGCCATTTTCCATGGCTATGTTAAATAACCAGATGGTATGAGATATGTTGATTCTGTCTTGGTGTTTGCTTGGGCTGATCAGCTTTCTAGATGGCGGGGCTGGGTTTCAAACAACAGTCTCACTCGAGGATGATTTCGAAACTGAGTTGCAGGTTCCCAACGGAGGGCCAGAATTCAAGGGTAGGTATGTTCACGCTTTGCCGAAGAATTTGGAACTGTTTGAAGTCTGGACTATTCTTTTGGTGTCTTAGTGATGGCACCAGACAAGCGGGTCTGGCCACAACTGCAGCGGGTGGCTTGCTACTACTGGTCAATGAGACCAAGATCAGCAGTGTGCCAGCCCTCAAAGCCCCACGATGAAATGTGTTTCCACCTGGCACCTGCACCTGCAATCAATTGCAATCAGTTTTCGCTCACAATACAGTCATACACATGTCATGTTGATTTATTTTCCAAATTTCAGTTAGCATATTTGTCAGTGTCACATTAAACATTTTATCCAATTATCCAATCTCCTTCCAATCTCCTTCCAATCTCACATTTTTTTTCGATTGTTTTTTGTGTCCATATTGTTTGTTGCTATTCCCATTATTCCTATGTTTACTTTCAGCATTTTCCCATCTAGCTGTCCCTTGCCTGTGCTGCTGCTTTGGCAACCGCCATCACCCAGTTCCCGCAGTGGTTCCAAGCCGTTCCCGGCGCTGCTGCGGTCGGTTTAGCCGCCATGGCCGCCATGCTGGGTGCGGCGAATGCCGCCACACCCAGCCCGGAGACGTACAAAAGTCGCGCGCGAGAGGCGGTCTCATTGGTCGTTCTTTTTTTTTTTGGGGGGGGGGGGGTTGGGTTTGTCTTACCCATTTTAGTACATTATCTTAGTATGGATATACTGTAATTAAGTGATGAAATTAGATGACATCACCATAAACCTATGATATAAACCTTTTTTAAGCCAGTTACAAACCAACTTAGCTACTGCAATTATGCGCACTGCTGGTGCATGCCAGTTCGAAACCCATCGTATTCTACGGGGGTATGACTGCGTAACAAGATGATTATTGAAAGTGATTGTCCATTTACATCTAACAGGGATGCAGAGTCGCTGAGGTGTCGTTTCCCCACTGATTGGTTGATTAATAGCGCGGTCACCCGTAGTCAACAACCTGTAAAATCTGGAAGTGATGATAAAGGGTATGCCAAGCAAGCCTTTTTTTGTGGCACACCAGGACGATATTTGGAGTCGCAGTGGCATAAGTTGATTTGATAGCGTTGATGTTTGTCTCTCATCAAACTTCCGGAAAAAAATAATCCTTCCACCGCACAGCACCTTGCATTTTCGGGTTTTTAATGGTAGCACCCTGGAGTTTTTCGACTCCATGACTCAGAAACCTTCCATAGGCGATGAAAGCCGATGGGGTGCACCCCAAATTTCTGGACGATGCACACTGGGTGTCTTGGTAGCTGTGGTGCGGTGATGGTCTGGAAATTCGTGGAACCTCCAGTATTTTTGAAGCATCATTTCCCCACAGGATGAGGCCCCCCATTGTTAGTTTATAAACCCCATGAAGTAGTTCGTTATATCCCCAATAAATGTTCATAAACCACAGTCAGTCAAGTTATGTGTGTCAACTGTGCGATTTCGGAAACGGGGTCCTCACCCCAGAGCTGTTCACCAGGTATTGAATTGAAACTGAAACCATTTAATGCGGCAAAGCCAAGGAGGGGCCATGTTGCAACAACCCCAGATGACTACATTACTTTTGAGGGGTTGGGAACCAAACTAGCAATCAGATCCGCCATTAGCCCAGGCCAGCCTCATTGTAAACGAAACATGAAGTAGCTAACTTCAGGGAGGGTCACCGTTTTTGAAGGGCAACTTTAACAGAAATCCGTTCAGAGTCTATGAATCTATGTGCTTTTTTGGCAAACAAAAACTACAGTTACAGAGAAGACGATCCCCATGAATATTCCCATGGACCCATTTCCAGGTCCAGCTTTGGAGGAAGCATTTCGAGGGCAGTGCCCTGTTGGATGGAGAGGCATGGTGGGGTTCGGAAGGGACCCCACTATCTTTGGGAGAAATGGTGGATTTTAATGTGAAAAACATGGTGTTTTTTAGCTGCCAAACAGGGGATGCTGTTGTCTTTTTCCGATTTTCCAGACGAATCAGATGAGAGGGATGAACATCCACAACATTCCACAGCTATTTTAATGTGAACAGCATGACCGACCAAAAAATTGGGACTTCACTACATGAAACAGAGAACAAGCAGTTGTGTGTTTTCCACCTCCTGAGCGCGTGTCTGAAAATTGGGATGCCAACGGACGCCCCAAGGCAACACAAGCAGTTTATATGTTGTGGATTTGTGGCAAGAGACAAACACACATAACCTCATGTTTTATTGTCCTGTATGGAGGTTGCGCATGCGTAACTGCGCAACACCAGAAGATCAGCCCTCATCCAACTGGAAGAATCAAACTGAGGCACTTCGGTCTGTTGACTGCAATAGAGGTATATCAGGTAAATCCATATCAACTATCGAGCTACTGACAATGGATTCAAAGTAAACATGATTTGTTCATGTGAATTTGCAGATCAGTTTGTCTTTAGTTGGGTGCAACTGGTATGTTTCAGGTGAACCCAAGGGCAAGCCCATGTTTCCTTGGTGAAATCCCTGAAATTGTTTCCTGGGGCAGGTGCCGTTCGAGCGGCCCATGGATGAAACGTCTCCTGCATTGGAATGTGGTGGTTTCCTACGGGGAGGCGCTAGAATCATCCAAAGTTGATCACTTGTGTATAGGGAAACCACAGTTTTTGGACAACCCAAATTTGAGAAACACCTATATTTATTGGACACTGTTTTGTTTGTGGGGGGTGGGATCGTTCTGGCGTCTTTTTAGAACATGCCGGTGTGTCTGCGATGTTCCAGAGGAAAACAAAGATGAAGATGAGGTCCATCGTTTTTCCCCCCTACCTTGACATTCCGTCCCACCAAAGTTTAGCAATCCAATCGCCCCAAATATGAAATACCCTTCAAACCGTGGTGAAGTTCTGGATCTATTCACGTTGGGGTCTTTTATGGTGGGTAATTTGATATGGGTGAACCAAATCCTTCGGATGGTTCAATCTCTCCATGTTGGCTAAACCTCCATTGAGGAGGGGTAAATCCACAATTCCAAGGGGTTTCACTCATTCATTCCTCCGTTCGCAGCGTTGAGGTTCCAGAATTCCAACTTGTCGCCGGGCTGTTGAGGGGTGGGGGGGTTCTTCAGAAATCAAAACAGGCCCTGCCTTTTCGGAAGGAAGTTGCAATCCCACAGAATGAGTTTCTCCATTGGGAGAATGGTCAGTGTCTGAATTGTTTCATGTTGTTTCATGAGAGGTTTGAGGTTCGGGGCTTGAGCGCTGGGTGGCACATGGGATAAACTTGATGAGTTGGGGGGTTCCATAAATGGGGGTACCCCAAATTGGATGGTTTATCATGGAAAATCCTGTTAAATGAATGATTTGGGGTTACCCCATTTCAGGAAACCTCCATACAAGACCCAAACATGACCTATTTTCGATCAATTGACAAGCAGTTCTTCACCCATACCCAGTCCAGATCCAATGGGGTACTGAGAACATCATGTGTGTTGTTGCTTGACCATTATAGAAATTGTAGGGGCCGGGTTATACTACCTGGTTTATTGGGATTTCATAACATCTCCATAGTAGGCCTACCCATCAGCATCATCAACCAGAATAATGAGATGCGACAGGGGTGCTGTTCATGGCTCGTGTTCTCGTTTCATGTTGAACTTTGGGTGGATAATTTCGGACAATCCGCCCGGGGCCAAATTTTCCCTCCTGACTTCAGGCGTGTGTTGCAGTGGAACCTGCTAGCAGCAACTTGTATGGGTATCATGGGTCATTGGGGGGTGGTGCATATGGATTCCATCCCTACCTCTGGTGATAACCCCAAAAACGATTCACATTCTGTTGCCGGAAATGCAACCACCAACCCAGGGAGGAATTCAACGAACTTGACATTAGCTGTTCATGAAGTCATCGAAATGATTCCCACTTGGGTTTGGAATGTTTTGGCTTGGTCACAATGAGGAAGACCCAGGAGAATTGGACACTGAACATTTCCAAACATGTCCGGATATTGTGGGTCTTTGAAAGCACATGGATTGGATGGTGAAAACCCCCCCATCCAAGTCCCGTGCCTTCGATTGGGCCGCGGCTCAGGAAGGCTTAGTCCCAGAGGGTTTTATGATGCCTTTGGTCTCCAAGAACCATGTGGACCGCTCAGCCCCTCGGCTGCATGGCGAAGCGGCGAAGCGGCGGTGCCGCGTCGTCCAGTACTACTTGAACATGTACTAAGAGCAGTGTATTATGATTGTTGTGACTAATTGTGACTTTGTACCATGTAGTACGGACTATGTACTATATACAAAATACTACTTATAATCTATATATATATATAATACACACATATGCTTATAGACAAACCTATCAAGAAGTATATAGAATATTATAGAATATATATGGGGTCTATATTGTATACACCCTATATTTATACTATATATACACACTTTTTGACAGGTTTGTCTCGAATTTTGATTTGACCTGGTAATTTGCAGGTGGTGGATAATGCAATGGTTGGGCATGCTGCCATCTGGCATCCCTAAAATTTTAAAGTATGACTTTATTGCTCTTTCAAGGAATGTGTGCAAGCATATGGTAATTTTAAAAGTTGAAATTAGGATCCTTCATTTTCACTTTGGATTAGTCATAGGGGCTACAGACATATAGTTATATTCACAATTTGCTCAAGGAAAATGGATATAATTTTAATTATATATATAATACCACATTCCATGCGTTAAAGATCAAACATTTTGAAGGTAAAATGTCTGGCTCTTAAAAAAAGAATTCGCATGAATTAGCAAAGTTACTTTAGGATCGCTGTTTGAATTCACCCATTATACCTGCTTTCGTATCCTTTTCCCACTGCTTTGTAAATAAACGGATACTTTCACTACAACAACAAGTTATACTCGCCTGCATTTAGCCATGATAACCATGTTACAGCCATCTTGTAGCCATCGATTACTTCACCATTTCACCATGTTTTTTACCCTCTGGTAAACGAACGTAGCTATGGAAAATCACCTTCTTTAATAAGTAAATCAACTATGTCTATCGCCATGTTCAATAGCTATGCAACACATTACCAGAGGGTATACTGCAAAAGGCCATGTGATACCCATCTTATAACCATTACTTCAATCTTCAACATTTCAGCATGTTTTTTTTACTCAACTGCACCATGAATGGCGCAGGATCAATTTCTTCAGAAGCTCCTGGAAAGCGGTCGCCCCGAAGATCTGCGGACCGCGGCCAAGTTATCGTCCCAGGGCTATCGCAGCTACGTTTGGCGCGAAGGTGCGGGAGGATTGGTCTGGAAGATTTGGAAAAGGTACCATTTAAAACATGTCAATGGGGTCAATTTAGCTCATAAATGGGGTAAAGAACTAATAAATGGGGCAAATAACTATAGGCTATAGTTTTATGATGTGGGATTGTCTAAAAATGATGGATCACCCTCCGGTTATTCAAGATGGCAACTGAAAATCTACTTTAAATCGAGGTTTAATGGGAAAATCAACTAGAAACGGTGGAAAAATTGTCATCTCCCTAATCGAGAATAGGTTGGTAATGGCCCTATGGGATTGACAAAATGTATGCCGTTTTTTTTTTTTGAGGTGGGCAGGGGATGTAGAAAATAGATGAACATTTAGAGGGACTACCAATAGACACATAGACCTTGCGAACACCCAACTTTGAGATAGCTTCGCTTGATCACCATGGGACGCCAAGCGTGGCTCTTGATTCTTCCTAACAACACGTCACTGGCGATGCAAAGGTTTCCCTATGCAATCCAGATAATATGAGATATGGCAAGAAAAAAACTCCAGGATTTGATGTGAAAGTCACCTGCATGGATAAAAAGAGAGGGTTTCCAGTGCCATCTTTGATGACCGGAAGATTCCTGGGGATGGAGAGGTAGGTTGATATTCTTTCGGAGTTGGTCCTCTGAAACGGATCGCCTAGACCTAAAGCACGGCACTAACAAAAAGCGTGGCCTTAATGCGTGTCAGGGTCAAGTTGGTTGGATTGTGTACCAATATTGGGTCATCAATCCATTCATAGGGTTTTAATTAATCATTTCCATATTCCATGTTTTGACCATGTCACATGTGTCAAAATCGGCCTTTGAATTTGCGTTTACTGAATGAAATTGGTACGCTTATCCATATTTTTATGCGTCATTGAAGTGTCTATAGTCATGGTTTGGCCCAAGTTTCATTTTTGTGAGTAGGTTTCACTACTAGAACTTGGGATATTCGGGATATACTTGGATGAACTGACTTTGTTCAGACACCCCGTTTGAACATGTGGCAGTCCCCAAATGATGATGGTTTATCAATGTTTATCATAATTTCTAATGCTTAGATAGCAATCCTGGTGCCACTGAGAGGTGAAGAAGGAGAACATGAAGTGATGTGGGAAGAGTTTGCTCGAATGGCCTGCAACATGGTACCTTGGCACTGGGGATGACATGGCCATGGAAAAATCCTCATTTAGTTCGATGATTTTCCCATGCAAATGCCTGTTTATGGGATTTCTCGCGCAGTCATGTTTGGTTATATACTGGAGGGGGTTATGCTTGGCCCAGATTTATGCGACTGAAACGCCTTGACAGTTGAGCTTTGTCAGGAGAATGATGGATGGTTGGATTCCAACTGTTTAAAATTGTGTGGTTCACTAGGATCATCCAGCATCATGTAGCAATCCAAGTTGGGTCGCCAGACCCTTCGAAGTGGCCATGGCTTCAAAGGACATGCCACTTATAGTTACTGCTTAGGAACGGGGGTTGTTTATTTATGGAAACGTGTTTTAGTTGCGAGGTAGCCCAGGAATTTGGGATCTAGTTGCCAGTGGTTAAAATCCATGATATTAATTTACATGATATGTATATGATGCATGTACACAGTCGAACCCCACAACTAATGACTCAATGACACACACCCCTTCAAGAAACCCTAGCCGTAGCCGCCAATCTATGCACTTTGGGGTCTTATAGAAGATATATTTATCATTGTTGAGGGATGAATTTCTTGATACATACACGCTCATATCCATATACAATCATATACCCATGTAGATGTTTGACCCACTCGCATTTGAGAAAACCCATTGAAAACCATTGAAACCTAGGGATTTCTCAAGGCCTTTCTCAAGCACGACTTTCATCCGCTGCGATGTGCTTCTGCCATCGATCAGGTTTTGGCCATGAAGGGCCTGCCTCCTTCGCAAAAGGAGGAGCGAGGCTTGGATCTCAAGAAGAAGCGCCTTGGATCAATGGCCCTCTGGTAATTACCATCCGGTGTCATCAAACTGGCAAGTGGAAATCCACTATAAATGTAGGTTTATAGCTGGGAACATCACGAAAACATATGGGTGATTTTCCAGCCAGCCACGTTTGAGAGTAGTATTAAGAAAGCTGCCTGAAAAAGGTTTCCAGGATGTTAAGGAACATCCCAAAAGGAAAGGTATTTTTTTTGTCTCAAAGTTTTCAAGGTTTCTAGGAAAGCAACATGTTTGGGCGATCTTCCTACACAGGCCGTACCCAGACTTTCTACCTGAGCCTTGTAGAATGTCAAGACAGCAATAAACCCTGGCTGATAAATCAGGTTGTATACCTTCATAGGTGAACAACATTTGCTCCCAACATGGGCTGCTCCTCAATGAAGCCACCCCGGGGGTGTTACCCAATCAACCCAGAATAAAAACCTCCTACATGATCCTTTATGTTCCTATATTCAGGGGTAAAACGCACATTCTCCCTGTTTTCTCTGTTCCCTTAAATCGATCTAATCCGTATGTTTCAGGTATAAACCATGGTTTTCTGTAAAGATTAGCGGCTTGCAGGTACAACCCCGACCTTAGTGGTGAGCAGACTGGTCAGCTGACTGTGAATGAGAAGGCTGCGTAGTGCAAGGACTTGGGCATGGAAATCATGAAGAAATCACAAGGAGGAGTATTTAGATGAAAAAAACAATTGGGGCAACTATATATCATGTACTGTATCCATTACACAATCGCCTCACCATCAAAATCAATTGGGCTAGTAATAAATGTGAGTGCAAGATCAATTAAAGTTGGCAAGTCCAAACCCTGGGGCGAAGGATAAATCCACAGAAACCATGGATCCAAAATAGAAAATAGACAAATCATGCTATTCCTGTAGATGTTGAATTTTCCTTGAGAAGATAGAACAGCAACACCAAGTACTTAGAACAATGATTGTCCCTGTAGATGTTGAATTTTCCCTACAGTCGCCCTGTAGATGTAGCTATTTCCGAAATAATGACATGTTCCCCGTTGGAAAATCCAACTCAGATTCTGGGACTCAGCTGGCTAGGCAGTGGTTGGCCCAGAGCACCGCCTACTTCGGGTAGCACTTTGTTGCATGGAGAGGAGCTGTGGAATGTAGTAGAAACATGCATAAGCAAGCACTAGGCATTGACTGAAAGGAATTGGCAACGTCATTGCTTTCTTGCGGACTCCCAAAATTAGGTTTTAGTTTGAGGGACATTTACAGGAACACCCTCTATTTGATGGTAATCAAAAGTTGAAAGCCATAGTTTAATGGGACGTATCAATTCAAATCAATCCATCCCAGGTGTGGTTCGTGTCGCTGCTCAAGCCTGATGTTATCTGCTTCCAGGACCGCCCAGACTCGTCATGCACCATTAAAATGCAGCTATGTTTGTGCCCAATAAAATATTGCCAATTCATTGTTTTCATCAAAACCCCCGGATTTTAAGTGATTTTGCGGGCTCATCCCAAATGTTTAGAGGACCCCCCAGAGGTATCCCGAGCGCTTCAGCTCACCACTGCAGGAGGTGGATAATTTCAGCTTTCTGGCGTCCGAGCTGAAACAGCTGGGCTATGCCTGCAGTAGCACCAACGCCAAGGATGTCACTATGACTGGGGATCAAGCACCAGCAGTTTGTCCTGTTTACCTCTGTGTCATAAACATACGAAAAACATGTGAAAAGAGAACAATTGCTGGACATGTGAAACAAATAAGCATGAATCAAATGACAAGTTGAGAATCGCCAGTCTCAGCTATCATACGGCCGCTAGCTCAGACAGATTATTTTGGATATGACCGGATTGTTAACATGTTAACATGTGTTAACTATGTACATCTATTATGTATTGTACCAGATGTTACATGATGTTACATGTGGTGTAGGCAACGAACACCATATCCAGAATATGCCACTTTTTGTGGAATTTGGCTGGGAACCTCCCCACTTGAGATATCCATGAGAGAAGCAGCAGGAGTACCAGCCGTTGAAGGACAGAGAGGGAAGCTATAGTGCCTGGGTTCACGCCCGCCTCGTGCTGGCTCTGAGTGGATAGATTTCACCATTTTTTGAGGGGTTTTATTTCACCCATGGTTATACCATGTTATACCATGCTATACAGTAGCCATTTGTAACCTCAACTGCATCCCCAAGTGTGGATGCTGAACTTGGTTTCGTTTTGCTTGGCTAATTTGGGGTGTGAAAGGGGATGAACTCGACTGGGTTGGGTTCATTGAATTTTATAGATTCCTCAACAACTGGAAACCTGCTAGTTCTTTCCACTCGATGTTTTCTACTGATGTTTTCTATGTCTATAACTATACATACGGACTCGTTTTTTTTGGGTAACCCCCTTGCAAAGCATGTAAAAGTATATCATTTACCACTATTTCACCACTATTTTACCATATTTTACCCCTATTTTGATGGGATTCTACTTTATCCTTGTGGGGGTTGCCACATTTTCTGTGGCAGAAAACCCCGGGTTTCAGCCGTTCAGCGAGGCGAAAGGCTGGCCCAATCACAGTGGTCCTTCGCGCCAAAGAGCGGCTGGAAACGTGGCAAATCCACGGCGCGTGCCTCGCAGGAACGGGGGAAACGTGGCATGAGATGTTGCGACGTTGCTGGGAGGTGAGATACCAAGGGTCATTGGATTAGTTGAAGGGAAAATTTGCAGAAAACCATGGATTTTCCCATTGAATATAGAGGTTTCCTGTAAATTTTCCCATTAACCAATCCATTGAGATACCAAGGGGATCCAAGCAGGTCAAGTCAACTACCAAAGAGTTGAACAAGAACATGGCCTGGTTACCTGGTTCGTATCCTGTCGATGGATGATTTAACGCGGTGTTTGTTGTGTTTTCCATGAGTTTCAGGTACGATTGGAATCCCCATAGTGGACCACCAGTGTTCTCATGAGCACTTGAAAGATGGGTCATGGCTTCCATAAGTATGTCAAATACCGGCCGGAGGGTAACTGGCATATATCATCATATATCTATCCCATTACTGTAAAAGATAGTAAATCCCATTAAATCCCATTAAACCGAATAAAAAAAAACTATTGTTGATGGTTCTGTCCTGTTTCTTGCACTGCACTTGGATATTGCTGTCATGGTCATCCCCTAGGTCACTTCTTGGAGAAACGAGTGAAAGACGGCGGACACAAGGCGTTGCTCGACATGACGAGCTGCTGAGTCGTTGGGAATTGAAGGCTGAACTGGATGGTGGGAAACACCAGGTGAAGTGGAACATCCTTTTCTCGTGGTATCATTTGAGAGCTCTAAAGGCAAGGTGATGCTTTTTTGGCCGCATGTAGCTTACCCCGCAAAATTCATTCCAGGCATCACCAAATCCTAACAGATCCGAACCAAGCCGTGACGAGCTGAGGAAGTTTGATGGCAAGGAGTGGCCCATCGATGATGATGGTCAAGCCATTTTCTGGCGAGAGGATCGCTTCTACGTCATCGGGGACCCAGCCTCCTGGCCTGAGATCTTGGGGCAGAGCCTGGTGATTTGTCTCTGTCGGATCCTGGTCCGGCGGGTTTGATTGTGTTTGCCATTGTAGGGATGGGGTTGCTTAGATGATCTTATGGATCAGTTTGGAACATCTCAGATGATTTGAAGCATTGGCCGTAGATCTTGCGGTAGCTCTAGCCATCCTCCAAACTTATGATTCGAGAGGGGACTTTGGCAATACGCTGATCAGTTTGCTGAATCAGCCGGAGACACGACTAACCGCTGAGTGGTTGATAGTTTTGAATGGTTTAGATCTAAATGATTTGTTTGCTGTTGTACATGGCTGATATGGTTTATTAAGCACAAAGAAAAACGTCAATTGACTCCTTTAATTTTAGGATAGCAGGGCTGAAGCCACCTCGTATACCAAGCATTCAATTGCTGGAAGATTGTTCTGTTCCTGGCTTCTTACACCACCAGTGAAGCAACTGAAGCCATTGCCCACCCATACCAGGGGTAAAAATGGCACTATAAACCAATATAATTGATGCAAATAAATATAACAGAACTACTCACTACATGTGTATATAGGTGCCCAAAAAAGTCTCAAGAAGCTACGGGGGGAACATGGTTCTTGGCATCCCGGCATCGGTGTCTGAGGAATTCCTGGTTCTGCCGGGCGACAAAGATATCGATTTCTACCTGGATGGGAACTCGGACGAGCCAGGAGTGAGGGAAAAATGGTGGGTGGCCCTTGGTTTGGGATGCGAAATGCCTAGGGCCTAGACCCTGAACTCGTTGGTTTTGCCAGTTACAACCAGGGTCTAAGCATTTTGCTGTGAATAGAGGGGATTGTCCATTTGTAGAATTCCTTAATGTCATCCTCTCAATCTTCTATTTTGACAATTTTTGCAATTCTTGCAATTTTATCAATTTTGTGTGAGTAGCTTGAGGGGTGACAGATCAGCAGATCATAATCTCTACTAGTAGAGCTGAATCTCCATGAGCCATGAATTATCGCATATAGCAACCCCCAAGAAGATTTTGAGTTCTGTGAGCCGTTGATAGAAATGATGATGAAAACATCATCAAACTATTTTCTGCAACATCTTAGTTCCACACTCTTTGGCATCTTTTTGGGGGGCTCTATAGTTGCACCTACGCAAATCAGCATCTTTTCAGATCCATTCAGATCCAAAACACGTGAATTGCCCATGACCATCCCCCGGGCGTTGCGCAGGATGCACCCAGAGCGACCAGGCCGCGGTGCGCGTCCTGTTGCAGTTCAAAGACTTGGATCACCGACTCCATCGACAGCAGCTGGGCAATGATGAAATGTGGGGATATATGATATATGCACTATAAATCCGTAAAAAAATGTATATATAATATATAGTTTATTATATATAGTTTAATAGTTTATGGTGGTGTTTTTGTATTTGGTGCTTTCCTCCCAAACGATTGGTTTTCCCATTGATAATAAGCTATAATAGCATGTAATAATAGCCCACTTTCGGAAACTCCCATATGTTTTTTGTTTTAACTCCACTCAAGAAATTTGGGATCTGGAGTTAAACATCTTTACTCCGCGACAGCTGAGGCAGTTTTACGTGTGCACCACTCACTTGCGACTCGGTGGAGAGGGGGCATTGATAGGGACCCTGAAATTAACATCCAATGTTGGATGGACAAGGAAAAGGTTATCATTTATCTTGAGTATTGGAGAAAAGATATCACATCTTGGACAAGATATGTTCCTTTTTTCTGGCATATTTTCGAGTTATTGGTCGATCACAATGATCATATATTTTCCATGAAATCCCCAAAATTTGCTGCTTCAATCCGATGAAATACATTTAATCTGGTTTTCAATCAGATGAAGTCAAGTGAAATATCTTATTGATCTCCATATTATCTGATCTTGTTGACCACCTCTGCTTCAGCGTGCCACCAGGGGCGGTCGGCACGAGGTCCAGCGGCACGGACAACGAGGTGCACCGTATCCAGCAACTACATCACTTGGGCCGTCGCTGGGCGCGCTCCGGGCTTCCAGAAATCTGGCCGCTTGGAATTCATCGTCGAAGTTGAGATATTACCCTCTGGTTATTTTAACATAGCCATTGAAGCCATGGCTCATTGATGATTTTTCCAGTAAAATCACGATTTATAGGGAATTCTCTATAGCCATGTTCAATACCCAGAGGGTATATGTTTTGGGGGTACCAACCAGATATTTTTTTAGAAGCAAGAACCATAGGGATGGGATGAATATACAATGTAGGGGTTAAATGGGGTCTTTTGCCAATGTACTTGGATATAATAGTGTGAATCACTATGTATATGGGGTTTGAATCGGAAAATCAACGAACTAAGGGGTGGGATAACAATGATTAACATGGTATTTAATGTTAGTAAAGCAATAGGATAGGATCCACCATCCCCAATGACTTGCAATTTTCATGATTTTTATGGGTGCTATATAAAGCAGCCCCAAATGGCAGATTTATGTGGATTTATGGCATTGGGTTGCCCACTATGGTATAGACGGAGACAGCTGGGATGTTTCTGGGGATATCTTGTCAATATAAAGATATATCAGCTTAGCAGGATGGGCTCCAAAGATCAAGCCTTAGGGGATCAAGCACCAAGTTGAAGGTAGGCATTGTGGGATCCATAATGCCATAAACCATCCCCAATTATCAACCATGAAAAGGGTTTGAACATCTTACTGGTGCTTAGTAGGGAATGGGGGAATGGGATGATTATCAATTGGTATTATAGGTCATTCCCCCATTCCCTGCTAAGCACCAGTAAGACATGTCTGAAATATATAGATCAGCCCAAGAATCGGGATTTGCCACCAACCACTGTACTAATTATTCGGGATCGTGCCGACTGTTGTGAATCCCAAATTGAAGGATGGTGCAGGATACGAATACGAATCACAGACTTTTGGATGAAATTGTTGAACATCTTTGTTTGGCCCAAAACAAAGGTCATTATGTCATTATGCAGTCCGTGGTTACGCGGACATTCGTAACATCCCAATTGCAAGCCACGTGAATGGAGCACCGTTGGCAGGTTGTGGCTGCCATGGGTTGCCGAAGCTCAGGTCATTGGATGCCAACACAGAAGTGGATTTCGAAGATATGGCCGCCAAGTTGCAGCAGGGTGACCATGGTGACTGTGTGATGAAGACCTTGGAGTGTTTGGGAACCCACGTGGTAGGGTCCGCGAGAATGTGTGGAGAACGGGGAAATTGGGAGGCTCAAAAGACTTGAGCTGTTTGGGAATCTAATGTGGTAAGTGGCAAGCAGTGAGCATGAAGCATTTAAACTCTTTGTGGTCAAACCTTGTCCCATGTTCGTTGGCGAATAGTCAAGCATCATGTTCCGATACGTTCAGTATGGTTCATAGTGACACTGACATGCCATGCCTATATTTACCTATTCAAATGGTGATTGTTCGTAGCTATGTCAAATCGCCAGATGCTTGCTGAGAACTCCATCTCTAAATCCCTAGGGTTGGATCCTCCGCTGCCCCAAGGACATGAGCCAAGGGAGTCAAGTGCCCATCCCGGAAGAGTCCAATGCTTTGCAGAGTTTCATGCAAAACAACGTGCCTCGGAAGCAAAACATGTGGTTTGCCTTGGTCAACCCAAGGCTGACCTCAATTTTTTTGCAGGGTTGATATCTCCCCTCGATATGAAATTGGGGATGTGTTTTTTGTTGTTTGTTTTAGAGAGTAGTTTTTACCACATTAGGTGTAATCCCTGGTGAATGGTTTTCAGATTCAGCTGGGTTAGTCTGATTTTTTTGCCCATAGATGATAGCACTATCAAGTATGGCCATCCATCATTGGATTGGTTAATGGGAAAATTTACAGGAAACCCCGATATTTCATTGGAAAATCCATGGTTTCCTGTAAAATTTCCCTCAAACCAATCCAATGATTATGGCCATCCAGAGATGAGTCAACCTTTTGCTGGGCATCAAAGCTTTGCCATGAAATAGGCTCGGTCGTCCCTGAGGACCTGCGCAGCGTGTGGAACTCCTTCTACAGCAGCACCCGTGACATTTGGGATCCGCCTGTTTCAGTGCCTGAAACGGAAAATCGACGGGTGACACCATGGTTTCGTGATCCAAAGGTGGGCTTTCCTGTCAAATTTTGAACTAATTCTAGGTGTGAATACTACATCTATGATTATGATACCCTCCCCAAAATGAAGATGGACCCAAAACCGACCAATTTTTGGTGGACACACATCTTCCACCAACTCATGGCGGTTTCTACGAAGGGGGGGTTGCCCATGATTAAAACAACAAGAGATTTGGATACGACATGGCATTGTCTACTCTTAACTTAATGCCGTATCAATAGATGACACTAGTTTTGTTCGTTGTTTTTGGAGGTTCGATCATTTTTGCCACCCAGTCATTAGTGGCCTTAATGTGGTTCCAAAAGTGGTTTCCTGAAGGCACAAGATTGATGGATGTGTTGCGTCAACCTTGTGAGATTCGGACTGAAAACAACCCAATCTTCATTAAGACCAACTGTCAACTGCATTCTTGAAAGCATCTCCAAGTTCAGAGAAAAAAACACTCACCCTCTGGTAAACTGCAATAGCTTTGGAATGCTTTGGACAATCACCAGTTTTTTTTTTATGTACATCAACTATCAATGGTCAGGTTCAATGGCTATATATGTAACCAATTTCCTAAGGGACGTCTTGAGACCACCGTGGAGTGTCCCATGCGCCTGTGCCGAAGGTGTGGAAGATGCGCGGCAGTGCATCTGCACAGCCCAAAAAGGTGGGCGAGGAGCGGAAGTCATGGCCGTGGTTGGCAAATCTCCAATTATTTTTGGGGGTGATGGGGTGATGATAGCCATTGCAGGTCAGTTTTCGATGCCTTTAAGGTGGTGTCTCCGAGATAGCTCAGTTGGTTTATAGCTGGCAAGACTGGCGTTTATAGTAGATATGTCTATAGTTACTGGTCTTTACAAACCGACAAACAGAACCTGTTGGGTGTCATTTTGAGTCCCCATGTTCATCGGTATACTACGTGAAACGTTCAACAGTTAAGTCCCTACTTTTCACAGCAAGCTCCCCACTTCAACCCTCCAAAACCAGGGGTAGTTGGACTCAACGACCCGACGTAAAGCAGGACATGTACCAACTCATCGACCACATTTTCTACGATGGTCGGCACCTTTTCGAGCAAGGAGAGCAAGCGCTGCGACTACGCGAGAAGCCGCGCGGCAGCCGCCCAGGTCTCCATTGAATGGATGGGAAAATCTTCAGCGGAAACCCTGGTTTTTCCTCATGAAATGTATTGGGGTACCATGCTTTTTCCCATCAAACATCGGGGTTTCCTGCATTTTTTCTCCCAAACACCAATACAATGAATTCCAATGACGGTTGGTTGATACATGCTGATGATATTGAGGGGGTTACACCACCCAATACAGTTTGGGATCGTTTCAAACCTCCCTGTTTAGATCGTGGGATTGAAATGGAATTCCGGCATCAACTATGGGACTGAAATCAGCACTTAAATATAAGGACTATGGGGATAGAATGGATAGATGTTGGTCATGTATGTGGATATTGAACTGGCCAGCCATTCAGTCAGACTTTGCTGCAACATTTCTGCCACAACTTCCCTGCAGTGCAGCTGAAATCTTAGGAAGACTGATGCTGCTCGGCAGAACTGCTGCAGTGGTGTTTTTTGTTTTGTGGCGTTCGCATGCTTTCGGACACTGGAAAAACAGGGGTAGTTTCAACTGGAAAAAGGTGTAGTTTCAAGGAATGTTAGATAGATTCCTTATTCGAGTCGTTTCCTTGAAACAGGGTTAAAGATTTCATTTTTATTCCTCGCTCATTATCTATTTCTCGAATTACATCACAACTATGACTGGCGCTGATTGGCATTTGAGATCCGCAGGGCAACGCTTGCATTTCCACTGCGAAAACAGTTAAACAATACCTTTTGGAAGCTCAAGGTATGATGATCAATCATGATGTACCAATTCTATCCAAATCTATGTCTAGGATCATTCCCAACTAAGATCAATTTTCTGCAGGGAGTGTTGGGTTACCCTTTGGTGATCAGACATGGGGAAAATTCACCATTTACAGCTGTCCCATTTAAATGCCCGTTCATACTTGGAGGATCATTCAACTTCGCAGCTGATTAGAAACCCTGGTCAGTGAGTCCCCCAACTAGGTTTGTCCAATTTATAAGTGGTGGTAACCCCACAAACACTCACCAGTTATTAAGTTGGATGATCGTCCATGTACAAGGTGAGGCCCCCCAGTTGTAAGTTGGTTTATAATCCCCACTGTATCCCGCACATACCATAGTTAACCAAATTACGAGTCAACTTTGCTACTACAAATCAGCTACGCATCCCGTCAAGTCTCATTGATTTTGGTGATTTCTCACAATTTTTCAATGTTTTCCTATGGTTTCCCATGGTTTCGTACACAGCCAGCCATGTTTGATGACGGTCGCCGGGTAGACGTATCTCTCAGCCAGGATCCAGCGGACCGCGATTGGTTAGCCTTGATGCCCAACGAACTCTGGGCTGCACAGATCGCCGGTGCTGGCAATGACTTGCCATACAGAGTTTCGGGTGGATTGGTGTGTATATTTATATATATATATATAATAATATGTAATGGTTAATGGGATTAGTAGTTATAAAATGTTATAATGGTTCATAATGATTAATGGGATTCGTTGTGGTTCATTTTTTTGGGACATTTACAATGGTTCGCGACGATTAACAGTGATAATTGAGAAATAGAGTGGTATCATCCATGGTTCACATCCGCATATATCCGCATTGTTTTATTCTGTGGCACTCATTGTACGGAACATCCCCATCTTCTGATTGGCTAAATCAGCGAACTAAACGGCTGGACGAGTCCTGAGTCTCTTCCAGGAACTGCTCCCCTCGGATCATTTGCCCATCGTGCCACTTGGGCTGCAGGAGTCGCTGGTTTGATCCCTTCATTGGGCAGATTCTTAATCTTGTTTCCAACGTGGCTCCATCTCAAAGAAGGTCTTGGTTGATTGCTTAAAACACCACCATCTTTCCTTTCATAGAACAAACACAACACCATTTTCTGGGTCATGTTCTTATAACCCCATTGAAACGATCCAATACATTCCGATACCAAACCATGGGTTTTGGGGGAAGGAATTAATATCACGGGGAAGGCCACCCTTTGGGGGTGCCGTTGCTTATTTACAAGGTGGCCCTGCAGTTATAAGCATGCTTGGTATAAACCCCATCGCCTATTGAACTCTAGATATATCAATAGCCCCTAACCAAGGTATATTCACCAACTGAGCTGTCATAAGCTATACCCTCTGATATACTAACATATCTATGGAAAATCACATTTTTTTAATGTGAAAATCAACTATTTCTATGGCCGTTTTCAATAGCTATGTTAGTTAACCAGAGGGTAAGTCCTTAGATCCTCTTATATCACCCCTAACCAAAGTATATTCACCAACTGAGCTATCATAAGCTATACATCCCATTTTTTATCTCTCATTTTTGGTGATGTATCACCCGTTTCCTCTGCTTTTCTGCATGGTTTTCGCCTCATTTGCCGCGGCCGCGGTAGGTGGGACTTCCATCTGAATGTTTCTTCGCCTCGTTGGGAGCCGATCGTCTTGGTCAGCTGTGCGGAGCAGCTCTTTAGCCAACTGCCACTTGGAGAGTTAAACAAGAAAGACGTGGGGATGACTGGGGTGGTAGATGTGGTTTCTAATGGTTTCGAATGGTTTCGAATGGTTTCAATGGTTTCTAATGGTTTCTAATGGTTTCTATTCGTTTCTAATGGTTTCTAATGGTTTCTAATGGTTTCTATTCGTTTCTAATGGTTTCTAATGGTTTCTATTCGTTTCTAATGGTTTCGAATGGTTTCGAATGGTTTCTAATGGTTTCTAATGGTTTCTAATGGTTTCTATTCGTTTCTAATGGTTTCGAATGGTTTCGAATGGTTTCTATTCGTTTCTAATGGTTTCTAATGGTTTCGAATGGTTTCGAATGGTTTCTATTCGTTTCTAATGGTTTCTAATGGTTTCTAATGGTTTCTATTCGTTTCTAATGGTTTCTAATGGTTTCTAATGGTTTCTATTCGTTTC
>BGPT01000280.1:197816-220789 GCA_003297045.1 Symbiodinium sp. clade C Y103
TGGTTTCTAATGGTTTCTAATGGTTTCTATTCGTTTCTAATGGTTTCTAATGGTTTCTAATGGTTTCTATTCGTTTCTAATGGTTTCTAATGGTTTCTAATGGTTTCTATTCGTTTCTAATGGTTTCGAATGGTTTCGAATGGTTTCTAATGGTTTCTAATGGTTTCTAATGGTTCTAGCAACCCAACCTTTGTTTTTGGATGGAGAAATGTCAACAATTGATATCATATGATTTGTGAATAAGAGATCCATGGTTTATATCCATGGTTTATATTCTTGATTGGTTCGAACTCGCCCATCCAACTGTTGATTTCCCACCAGAACCCCTACAATGTCCGGTTGGTCTCTAATTTATGGTTCAACATCCCACCCAGCCTCCAGTTGGGTCGTTGAAATCCCATGCCCGAAATGGGCAAAGAGGTTCAGGTATCCGTGAAACCACTTGGGCAATGGTTTTTACATCCCAGAATCGACAGAAGTGGAGTATGTCCGCAGGGTCATTCAACAATTAGGGTGTCTTATCGTGACCACAAAGATAGGGATATGCGCAAATCATGGTTGCTTCTAATACTGTAGTGGAGGTTCTTCAAATCCACAATCTCACAATCTTTGACATTTAGTTCAGCAATTAAGGGAAAACTTCCAGCAAAAAGACAGTCAGGGCCTACTTGGATGCTTGTTGAAGCTAGCATGCGGTGACTAGTAGCCATTATTCATTCTTTAGTACGCCTGGTTGCTACAGATCTTTACACAGGTGCATAATCCAAAGCAGGGGACTCACCAACAGCTGTTCAAAACCAACTACTTCATTATCACAAGAATCACAAGTATATTATAGAATTGTCGTTCTTTGTATCCAAATGTTGACAACTATTGTGATTTGCTGTCATAATTATGTTTGTTTGTTCAGCACATCTATTACACATTTCCTGAGATGTTGAAACCATGTCTGTTGCTTCAACAACTCATACGTTTCTTGGCACACTCCCAGAGAGTCCCGAGATCATCCGCATCCACCAGGAAAGCACAAGTTCCCCAAGATGATCCGAGCCTCACAGACATCGAGGAATTCTTCAAGCCCCTCTATCGTGGAGGCGCCGGACGTGATAATGGGGATGATGGGGTGACAGTTGACAGCCATGGAGGTAACTCCAACCGCAAGAGTGACCAGCATCATCCAACATCTCCAGAAAAGCGGCTGAACTGAGATAATGTTCACTATGTTTGCTTGATCTTCCCTTTTTTCTCGAAGGGTCAGAAACTAGAAGAATCTATCAAAATTAGGTTCCAGCCAGTTCGTTCAGCTTGGCAAAGATGCCGAGATTTGGAGGTCTTCAGGCGCGGAAGATGGACGAAAACCAATCGGACGTGGCCTTTGAGGTCTTCAATCTGCTGAAGCCACTGGGATTTGATCTGATCAGAATGCGGCCCCTCGCTGTTCTTGCAGGTTTTTGTGGATTTGTTTCACTGACATGAACTAACTAGTTGTTGATGGATGTTCATGGATGAATTTAATTAGTTGATGGGGATTATCAAGCAGCTTAATGACCAGTGGGGACAATAAATGATGGATGTGGAGGGCATACAACTTCATACGGCCAAGCATCCTTTATCAATTTATGGAACTATCCCTTGAATGACTTGAAGAGATTTGTGAAATATGATGATTCAGCCAGGAAATTTGAAATAGCAAGAGCAAACATTGGTATACTGAACGGTACTGAAAGAATTATGTTGGTTTGTTTCACTAGCCCTTTTTCTTTCAAGGGATTCACCAGCATCCGAAGGCATCGAATTCAACAACTGTAACACTTCACCCCTTGACTGACAGCATTTGTGAGAAGAAACGCATGATCGGACGAGATTTGTTTTGGAGATCCCTGATCTCTCACGTTGTTGTTTATGTTGGTTGGCTACCACCATGACTAATCTGAACCCGTTCACCTATGGATCCTGCACATTGTTTGAAGCTTTGAATACGATCATGATGCGTCTCCACATGTCTCCACTGCTACAAAATGCTACACTCAACTCAATGTAATTTCACCAAACGGTTTGCCATTTATTCAATTCGCATCACTGTGATTTGCCCAAAAAGTCATATACAGAACATAATATGGTAACCATGGTTTACTTGCCACGTGAATTCTACAATAGAACATGATAGAATCATCGAACATCATCGAACATCATTGAACATAGTAGAACATAGTAGAACATAGTAGAACATCATAGAACATAATAGAACATAGTAGAACATAATAGAACATACTACAACCATGTGTTCTGCCATAATCTCCATGGATGACTCCACAGCAGAGCCTCAGGACGTTCTCCCACGAGGCCAAGGCGGTGCTCCACTACGAGGTCAGTGAGACCTATTCGAAGCTCGAGAGCTTCCGGGAACGCGCCTTGGAGCGGAGCATCGCTACAGAGCATTGGCAAATCTACAGATCTTTGATTTGATGATGTGATGTGATATGTGATATGTTATATGATATAATATTATATGTGTAGTGTTGTGTGTGTGTGTTTTTGATTTGTCTACCTACCTACTTAGTTGTGAAGGCGTACATTGATATCTACGACAATCTACACATGTTTGGGAGAATTAATGCGACTCAAGTATAATATTATGATATAGTATGAAGATACTTTTCTTTGATGAGATTACAATCTGGGTAGCCGGAGGACAAATTTCCTAGAGTTTTCAAGTCACGCAACTTCCATTGACAAATTGATTCATCCATGATCAAACATGGATGTGAAATCCGCCACTAAACATTGGGCCAGCTTTGTTCACCTTTGATCATAGAAGATCTTGCAATCATGTGCGATCAGGTCTTGTACAGGCATAGATTTGGAGGGTCTGAAGATTGGGGACCCCATTGTTTCTCCCATGACAAATGAATACAAACCACAGTAGTATATTCCATTCTACAGTACATTCTATTCTACAGTATATTATATATATATATATAACACGCGTATTATCTAATATGTCTCCCTAATGTTTTGGGGTCTCCGTAAGAAAGAAAACCCCATGTCCTGATCCATGACCAAGAATCCAGATGGGCATCAGTCCCAGGTATGATCAAAGCAACGGGCAGGCATCAGTCCAAAGCAACCTATGTTGCTTGGCATGGTTCAGATATGATATGGGTCAGCTTTGGATTTACCCTCATGGTAATAACGGTGAAGAACGGTGAGTAGTGGTTCATAATTATAATGGTTCATCATTGATAATAATGGTATTTAATGGGGCTTACCCTCCAATAAACAAACCTGGCAACTGAACATCCGCAAAACTATAAATGGATGTTTTGGTGGGGAAACAATCTGTGCATGGAATTTTCCATTGGCAAGGGTAAGCAAAAAAGGTGCAGACTTAAGTAACAAGCATGGGGGTTGAGTCTGATTGAACTGTATAGCAAAAAATGAACATGCCCTCCAAAGATGGTACATGCTCTAAAAATAGGACGCTGAATGCTAAGGCTCAGACTGGCCACTGTTGCGGATGATTTGTAGATGTTTAAGCTTAACTGCTTGATTAGTGATGTGGGAATGGCACCCAAGGAAAATCGGATGGTTCATAGCAGTCACAAGCAGCAGAAATTGACATGTGTTGCGTTTGTTTAGGCCCTTGCACCCCAAAGAGACAAGAATCAGATGCAAGTTGCATAAGTGTGCACCGTAAAAGCAGTTGGTGCTTCATCCTTGTGGATGTCCGAGAGCTGCTGACAGAGCTCACTTTTTGGGTGAACTAGCGATGTTTGTTTTTGTGACCAAATCCGCAACAAAAACCATTAATCACAGGAAAGAAAAACAACAACATGCGTTTATACACACATACATACATCTATACATAAATACATAAAGAGAAGAGGTGTTTGGATATGATAAAAACATGAAGCTGTCCTCAGACTATTTGCTGTCGCTGGGAGGAGAGTTCTTTGGTACAAGCCTTGCTGTTTTCCGCTGCAGCGATCGTGGCGGCTGGTCCTTGGGTGCCTGCATTGCAAGCAGTTTTCCATGCCATCTCATCTATCCCAGTGTATTGATGGCCATATGGGGTGTAACGACAAAGCAAAAGAAGCAATCCCGGAGTATGTCTTGTGGAAGCTTCTCAGATGAAAGCCCGTTTTGTTGGTGAAATCCTTGTTGTAGTTTGTCAATCTGGTGAACTTGAAGCTAATCCCTTTCGTCAGCAAATATCTCTGCGTCCATCCTGATTTTCTTGGTTTCCATGCTCTTTCGTGCTCATCAACTTCACCTAGCCCACAAGTTCAGAGAGGTCAAAATGTAGTCATCCCAGGTGTCGGTCAAAGTACATAGTATTCTCATTAAAGCATATTAAATCCCAATCCCTGCTGTTTGGCCCTCCATGTCTTGTTATTCATCACGATGAATCTACAAGTGACAAGTTTGTTGTTTGACCCCCTCTTTTTTTCCAACTATATCCTGTTGCCATTGGTTGCTTCCTCTTTGTTAGGTAAATAATGGTAAATATAGATACAAATCGACACCACCATCTCATCTCATGGCTCCAGATTCTCGATCCAAGTCATCCCTCTCCAATGATCCATGTCATCCCCAGGTGGGCGCACGTCTCTTTGGTGAGATGAAGAGCACCATCACCCTGGCCGCCATGCGTTGCGTGCTGCGCACCCTCACGGCGGCGCCGTGCTTAGATCCAACCTTCGTGGAGGTGATGAGCGAGGCATCCCGGTCTTCCCGTGGTGACCAGTCTCTCGTCTTCTGATGTTAAGAAAGAAAGTAGAAATGAAGTAAACCATGGCGATGGAGAGAGATGGTGATCCCAATGCCATAATCATCCCTGGGGGGTTATAAAGGTGGATTATGGTGAGTTTTTGGATCGATTTTGGGCATACCACGAGCAATGGGGTGGTATTTAAGTATTTGCCTTGCATGTGATGCAGAAAGGCACCAAACATTTGGAGAAACTTGGGGCATCCTACGGTTTTTTGAAATCTCCCAGCATTAATGGGCGAGGGTTAGGACATGGTGTTCTTAGCGGCCAAGACAGATTGATGTCAACCCCCTATGAATAGCTGCCTGGACTGCTCAATTGGGGGGATACCACTTGAGTAGTAACTTATCACTTTCTTGGGCTACTACTTCAATAACATCCTCAATGATTATGACATTTAAATATTTTGTTGTTTCAATAGGATGACATTGATGCATGTTTGTGCAGACCAAAAATCTCCTGGTAGTACCAGCTGACTGACTCTTAGCAGATAACAAATTGCTTCCCCCTGCGCCGACAGGGACAGCTGTGGGCCTTGCTAGCGCAGCTTTCGGCCATCATCAACCCCAACTGTCCACACATCGTCAAAGCCTTTGACCAAAATGGCATCCCGTCCAGGACTTTTGATAAATCCAAAAAAACTGGAGGTCCGTTGTGGCGATTTTTAGGGGGGTAGGATGGTCCATTTTATTCCTTTTTCTTGGTGTAGAGTATCATCAATATGATTGGACAGCATTGCTTATGGCAATGTAATTCATGATGTTATGCCAATGCTACTGCTCATGCACGATTGTTGTGGGGACAAATCTTAAGTTCTAAAGCCGTTAGCCTAGGACAGCTCACCACTTCATGTAGGGTCAAGTTTGTCACTGTGGTGGGACATTTCTTCTGCTCGTCCTTGGATGAATGTCCCACAGAATTGCTCAAACTATGGTGTCATACGCAGGTTTATTCAGTGCTTTCAGGTTCCACAACACATAAATACATAGAACATCATAGAACTCAAGAAATTTGTTGCATTTTCCTTGCATAGTTTCTTGAATTTACCATCATTGACCTTTCATTTTCCTTACGTTGACTTTACCACTTGCGATATCTTGAAAGAAGCCCCATGTGTTGCACATGGATTTCGTGGCTGAGGCATGATGACGCTGCAAGAGATGGACGCACTGCTTGGAGAGATTGGAGAACAGCTGGCCTGCAGGAGGGCTACTGGGATGGGTGTTCGGAAGGGGTACCCTCTGGTTATTTAACATAGCCATGGAAGCCATGGCTAGTTTTGATGATTTTCCCAGCTATAAACCTCCATTTAGTTCGTGGATTTTCCATGGCTATGTTAAATAACCAGAGGGTGTATATGCATATATATATATATACATATTCCGTGGGATTTATTAGTATGGTTTAACGAAGCAAAAATGGTGATTCAACCAGCAAAGCATTAAAGCACGCATGGAATTCAGCCATCCAAAATACGGATTTGACCTAACCAACAAAATATCTGAATTTATCCAACAACAATGGTGGTATGCTGGAAATATCATGTGGATATCACGGGGAAGATTCGTATTGTTGCCATCCAGTTAGCAGGGTTTATGTTACTGAGTCATGGGTGTTCATGGTAGGGATACCCTCTGGTGAACTAACATAGCTATTGAACATGGCCATTTATAGTGGATTTTCCCATCAAACATGGTGATTTTCCATAGTTATGTTAGTTCACCAGAGGGTATCTACAGTTATTGATCATGTTGATGAGGTTTACATGAACCAACTTGCAATGGAGATGCTGATGCCCTCCGTATCAGCTTTATGGCTAGCTGGGAAATCCGCGAACTACATGGCGGTTGAACTAAGAAAATTATCGAACAAGATGGGTGGTTTTCCGGCCAGCCATGTTTGATTAAACAGGACGGTATAGGAAAATTGATGAAACTAGGTGCCTTCCCAACCTTTAGTTTCCCTACAACTGATTCAGTAGTGGGAGACGGAGACTTCTGGGTATCAGTTGATTTTTGTAGCCTGTGTTCAATGGGATCTTGCTCAAGCCAATGAGGCAGCAAGCTGCAGTGCTCCACCAGTTTCTGATGCGGTTGAGAATAAGTGAGTTACTTGCAAAATTGGGATGCTGAATTTGAGCATTACCGATTTCCCTTGGAGAGTTAAATATATCAAACCCAGTGACACCTGAAATAAAACTCCCAGATCTTGATTTGCTGAATAGGCTTTGATGAGTCCACTAGGACTGGGAAATCTATAGGGGATATGAGGCATCAGAGTTGCCATTGCTCGGGCTAGATTTGTAAAGACTTTGGCTTACATGTTCTGATGGCTCTACCGATTCAGGCCTCAGGTATGCCGTTTCTCACCACTGCCTTTCGGCAGTCTTGACAGATGGCGATGGGAGAGAGATAGGGATATACCCTCCGGCAATCAACCATGGCAATTGGAAATTCCCGATCTAAAAAATGACGGTGGAGAGAGATAGAGATATACCTTCTGGTAATCAACCATGGCAATTGGAAATTCCCGATCTCAAAAATGACGGTGCTTATTTATAGTTGAAAAACCACGATAAATGATTTTAAGTGGTTTCAAATTTCAAAGCCATACGCAAGCCACACAAAAGCCACACAATATAACTTGAGATATTCTACATACAACACAACTTGGGATATTCCCAATATTAGTGGAGGTATTTACCCTTGCCACCTTCAGCACCTCCCATGGCTTTTGCCAGGCGCAGCCCTTCCGCCCCGGCGCTCTGCGTCTTGCGCTGCATCAACTGGCGCAAGTGCGCCACAGGGACGCACGTGGCCGCCGCAGCACCTCGGTTTTCGTTCGTCACGGCCAGGTGGTCACATCCCCATGGGTTTTACCCTCTGGAAAACATACAAAAAACTATGGAAAATCACAATGTTTAATAGGTAAAGCAACTATAAACGGCCATTTTCCATAGCAATGTTAAATTATCAGAGGGTACCGTTAATGCTTGTTGATTTTTGTTGGTGGGTTGTATAAGTTATAGTTATAAACTGGTTTTGAAGATGCCCAAAAACGATGCCTTGAAAGGAGCTTTCCAAAGCAATACTACCCTAGCGGCCCTAGCAGTCAGAAAGTCCCTGCTGTTGATGTGTGAATGACACAGATGTTTGAGCCCATGAATAGATTTTGATGATTTTCTGATTGACACTTCCACTTGCAGGGGATTTCCCAAAGATTATCTCCTGTTTAGCCATGTTTCACCTGTTGCCTTGTGGCAATTGTGAAGATCATCTGAGGTGAAGATGCTGATGCAGGCTGGGCAGAGGAAATCGGTTTCGTTGGGGAATGTGCTGGTCGACAACCATGGTTTTTCCCATGAAATCCAGGGTTATCCTGTAAAATGTTCGTTAAAACGCTGAGAAATGGGCCATACTATATTTTCAAACAAATCCAGTCCATCAGCGTCCATCCTATCCACAAAGGGCTGGGACATGTCACAGAATCCCTCAAAAAAGCTATCAGTTTGATATTAGAGATGTTCCTCCCCCATAGTTGCCCAGCTGTTAAAAAAGAACAGATAGTTCCCAGTCATCTTATGTTTCGAAGCTCCCAGGCCATTGAATCAGGAAAGATTCCATTCTTGGAGCAACATATCTTTAGCGCTGGAGATCGCATGGAGGTAGCTGCGTGCGGGGATGACCCTTGTGCGGGGCGACGGGAGACTTGAAGAAAAGATAGCCTTGGAAATGACGAAATGACACTCACTTGTATCTTTGATTTGTTGTTGGGAGGGTCAAAGTAGAGGTAATATGTTGCATATGTTCTGACTTGTTCTGATATGTTCAAACCTACACTGAGACCCATAGTATGCAGATGCTGACAGCTTGAACCAATCAAGGGTCAGAATTGTCAAGAATACCCAGCAAAGCGTTCATGTCCGTGGGGTGCTCGGTGAATCCCTATCACTTGTGCTTATCTCTTGAGCAGAAGGATGTTGAACAAGCGCGTTGCTTGGCATTGCAAAGATTCAGAAGCAATGAACAGTAATGAACAGTCCATGTTTTTCCATTTTTTCACCCCTCGTTTCACTGGAAATTCATCCTGTGATGGGGCCATGTTTTTTTTCCGCAGGAGATGCAAGCGGTTCCCTCCGCGATGTCGGCTGTGTCGACCATCCGGCTGCTGCGTGCAAATACCAACTCCGGCACTGCGCAGCCGCCTCTTCCACCGGAGACCCGGCGTGGTGGCTGTGGGCCGTGGGGACAACAGATATGATGGTATGCGAATGCAAGACATCTGCAGTGAGAAACAGTATACAAATTATTTTTTGATTTATAATCTTCCTTACCAAAGTAAATAGAAACTTGGATTTTTAAACTATTCCATTTCAGTGATGTTCAACAGCACTATTCTATTTACTCCAGGATGACTTCAGAATACTTATTAAGATATCAGTGAATACACTGTTGAATCCCGAGATTTGCTTGGTGAATCTTGGTGATTGATATCCTCTCATGTTTCTTGGTCTCGTACCCATATTGTTCTTTTTGCTTGGCTCAGTCGACCCATGGAAATCCACGTGCTTCTTGGTCCACTTCTCAAAAAAAACGACCTCAAGTCTTTATCAACCTTCAAGTTAGCAGTTCGGCCCAGCATTTCCTTAACCTACATACCCCCATCCTACCCCCCACCATCTCCTTCGAGTGTTTCTTGGGAGGAGCTGCAGCACAAGCAGACCTTCGACCAATCCGCGGCCATCTCGGCGCTGGCCTCCTTGGCCAACTCAGGGAACCTGGACTCGGGCGGAGGCGCCGAGGGGCCTGGAATCCCCTTAAATGGATTTAAATGGTAGGTTTACTACAACACCAGATAAACTTCTGACACCTTTTCTAATTTATCACTTTACCCTGTGGTTGTGACTAACATAGCCATGGAAGCCATGGCTAATGTTATGGATGATTTTCCCAGCGAACGAAACCTCCATTTAGTTCGTGGATTTTCCATGGCTATGTTAAACAACCAGAGGCTAACATATATATATATATATATTTGGGAAGGGATGGCACATATCTTGGGGTGATTTCAGAAAATGGATGCTGTGGGTGATGTATTCATGTATTCCATTGATTTGCATTGCGGAAATTATGGGAAGTTTGAAGGGAGGCTAAGCACGCGCGCAGCACTAAGCGTGACCTGTGCAGGCCTGAGAACTGTTTCAAAAGGCTCTCCCCCACTCCTTGGATCGCTGACAACATCCTCGATGTTTGCATCTAACGAGTGGTTTCAGATCCATGAATGTGGCATGTGATCATGCAGCTTTGAATGCTGTCCTGTAGGTATGACATGGTGTACTATACGATGCTTTACTGTTTTTCTAGACCGGGTAATGCCCCATGTTGCGTTTGATTCTGGGAGCTGCATGAACTCCATTGTTGACGCCAGCTGCATCACAGGTTTGGCCTTGTTGCTGGAGTCTTTGCAAAGGCAGATGGCTCTAGCTCAAGGCTGGGTTTCCAGATGGGCTTCTGATTTTGAGGGGTCAAACCTCCCTTGTTGTTGCTTCAATTCCCCCAAAAAATGTGGCAAACATTGGGATAGTGACAACCAAAACTCACATTCTCCAAAACTTCCAATGTCCACAGTCACAAAAACCATCCCCCATCATCCCCCCCAACGTTTGAACCCCCCAACCTTCCCTTCTTTCCCCATCCCCAGCCCTCCCCAGCCCTCCCATCCCCAGGCAACCAGACGCCGGAGCGGCAAGCGCGGGCGCTGCACCGTCCACCGCCCTGGGTAGTCGCCTCCTACGTGCGTCGCACAGTGGTGAGCGCCCTGGAACGGATGGAGCCGATCGAGGCCTTGGTGGTGCCTTGGAACGGATGGCGGTGGTGGCCCCCAGAAAAGACGATGATTTCATGGGGATCCCATGGGAATATCATGGTTTTAATGGGGATTTACTATAGTATGTACATGATGAGTTACAATGGGGTAAATTGGTGTATTGGCATGTATTGGTTATTTTATATGATTTGACATGTTTATTTAGTGGGGTAACTAACCAATCTACCTTGTGATTTGGTGATTTTAACATTCATATTATGGGGCAAATTGGTGATGTGATGGACCCATTACAACTTTGAAATGGTCACAGTAGTCAGGTGGGACCCATCTATTGGTGATTTCATTGGGGCTCATGGTGATGCAATTTCGGGGATTTCATCCGTTTGGATGGGATTGTTCTGCAGCAGGAAGGACTGACCCCCCATTCAGTTTGCAAGGGGTTGATTCCTTTGGTAAACAAGAATGGTTGGTTTGACAATTCCAAGTTGTAACTACAGGTGAACTTGGCCTTTTCTGTCTCATTTTGCATTTTTCCCGTGCTTGGAATGTTCTTTGAAAAGTGCACACATTTCCTGGGCCTTTAAATCCGCTTCTAAAAAGTTACACATACCAATATACAGAGACCAAATAAAAAGATTAAAAAGGCCCATACATCCCATACAAGCCATGTTGGTTAACTGCCTGGTGCATCCAGAATCATGTGCCATTCATGTTGTTCTGTGTCGCACCTTGAGGTGTCTGCGCAGAAGCTTCATGTGCAAGAACAGCCAACCAAAAAACGTGCCAGATTGAACCTTGGATAGTTTAGACGTTTGTCAGCTGGGTTTTAAGCGTGTTTAAATAAACAATAATATGTAGCAGGTGTTGGAAGGATTGTCAATTATCAATGCGGCCGTATTTGGCGTATCTTTTCCTCACAAGTTGTGGGTTGGAGACTTTATTCCTCCAGTGGGTGGTACAACCAAACTGGTCCGTGGAGTTTTGTGAGCTAGCCGAACCAAACAGTCAAGGGCAAGTGTTGCTAGCCCACCAGCCCACCAGGAGAAGAGTGGCTATAGCTACGATTGTCCAGGTGGAGGTTTTAATCTTTCTCTACACCCTGGCCTTCCAAACATTAGTTTTGTTTGTTGCTTGCGTCTGGTTTTGGATAAAACCACCCTAGTTTCCTCAAATTCGCTCGATTGACGCGTCCTAAACAGCCGCATACTCTGCAGCTTATCCAAACTGAGCCCTGAGCCCAGGAACCCTGTGGAAGAGTTGATTCAGGCCCACTGCTTGCGTCATGTCCAGTCGATTCAGCTATTTGCTGAAGGGTAGACCCGTCGGCCAGCTATCCAGAATCAAGAGAAGTGAACAGCATAGAATATCTCCATACATACATACATACATACATACATACATACATACATATACATACATACATACATACATACATACATACATACATACATACATACATACATACATACATACATACATACATACATACATACATACATACATAACATATATATATATATATATATTTATTTATACACAATTATATATTCCTATTATATTCTCATGATAATCCCATTGTATTCCCATTATATCCCAATGATTCAGAAATATTGACAATGGTCAGGTTTCCAACCCGAAACCGCATTGAAATCTGTTCTGCTTGCTGTCCAGCGTGTTTTCTTAAGGTTCCCTTTGTCCTTCGAAGCTGAGAGATTCCAAGCCTAAAGAAGTGTGAAACTTCAAGAGGTGCACCAAAAGAAAGACAACAAAAAACGACGGTTTTCTTTGATTAGTAATTGAACTTCATTGTGTATACTGTGTAAATATCGCAATTTCATAGGAAGTCATATAGGAATTCTTCATTAAACATCAAAAATGAAGGGCTACTGGAGCTTCCCCTTCAAGACGTTGCCCTGTACCCAGGCGCTGGTGGACTTCCCACAAGATGGGCCACAGTCACAGGCCATTTCGACGAGCCGGTCGTTTTTGGGGCTCCGGACGGGCCAATTTTAGGGCAGGCCCCTATTTTAAGATGCCAGACATATATTACAATTGCATATAGCACCTCTCCAAAAAGCAGATAGGACATATGAAATCCTAATTATATAGGTCTGATAAATCACAGTTTTGTCGCACGGTATTTTTTGAGGTGCTACATATCAAAAGATGTAATTTGAATTGATTTAATAATTTGGATATCAACCATCACTAAGAATGATTATTGGTTTTCAATATTGCTTTGTGATTGATGAACTATGCCATCTAAGTTGATGATCCGTATACATGTATACCAGAAGGTTGCTCACCAATCAACTCCAGTAATTGGATCATGGGACAGTTGAAGGAAATAACCCCTGTACCTACCGGTAACCAAAACATGGTTTAAGTATATCTTAAGGTGTAGCTTATCCCTTAAAACCAATTCATTGAATCTTAGTTCATATTTATATCCTATGTTATAGGCCCATGATCTCCCAAGTAAGATCTGTTTAATCATCGTGTTGGTTGATAAAATCCCCAATTAGCCTTTGCTTTCCACTGATATCCCCACCATATTCCCTTTATATTCCCGTTATATCCTGATTATGTTCATTATCCAACATAGTCGTTGGTAGTCAAACCTGGCAATTGAAATTCACCCATTTGTAGTTGACTTTTCCAGCCAGCCGTTTGATGACACCAGCGAGTATCTCCAATACTTGTTGACGAGTAGAATCATCCATGATATTCCCAATTAATTGTACAGAGATGATATTCCCATGCTTTTTCCCATGATTTTTCCACTTGTAGACTCTTAGACGATGTTCCATCATATATGAGTTGCTTCCTTACCCCATGTTTGTTCATATTACCCATGAATAGCCATGAGATTCCCATGGAGATCCCGGATTGATTTTCCCATCTCAAGCCACTGGAGGCGCACACCTTCGGCAGAATCTTGCGACTGCTCGTGAAGGTGGCGTCGCGCTGCGGACCCAAGGCCTTACTCTCGCCCATGGTGGCCAGGTGCGCTGTTCGTCGACGCGCGCGTCGTTGCGGATCGTTGTTGTTTTTGGATACCACAATTCAAGCTCTGGGGGGCACCACCTTGTAAGGATATAATCGGGATATACTTGAGAGATAATTGAGATATCTGATATCTACATATCTGGATGAATTTCATCATGACCTCAAGTCCTGACGTCACTGGAATGATGGGTAAGATTCGGGGATTCATCCCCAAATTTCCTCATGACACAAGCGATTTTCAGGTTACTGAATTTGGATTTGCTGGAGATGATCTAGTGAATTTTCCCAACGGAAATCCGCTAATTGAGAATCTATGGGTAATATTGGGTAATATGTTTTGTTCTCTTGAGGTTCCTCAAGCAAATCCAAGAATAATGGTATTTTGATCCCTTGGCCCGTTTCCACCAAAAGAAATATGGAGCACCTGGTAGTTCGGAGGAAGTTGCAAGGGGATGCAAGGTATGGATTATGCGTATTAAATATACAATAATAATAATAGTAATAACTATAATAATATTAATAAATTATATATATATATATCATAGAGGGTATGGATAGATATACAGGATTATGTAGGTATATACATAACAGTGGTAAAATTTAACAATATCATTTCGCAAGATCTACTTGGAATGTATCATAGTATCTTGTTGTGTCATTTATGATTTTATGAAAACATTGTGCAAACTCTACGTCCTCCTATTGACCATCGCGCGCTTGCTCGCAGGAACGGCACGGACCGGCTGAGGGACGTGCTGGAATGCTTAGCACCTCGCCATCCCCACTTGGATATGGATAGCTGGGGGATATTCCATAGAGGCCACTGGGGATTTAGTATGGTTACCCTCTGGTAAACGTTTACATAGCTATGGAAAATCACCATTTTTAAATGGGAAAATCCACTATAAATGGCCATTTTCAATAGCTATGTTAGTTTACCAGAGGGTATCACCCGCAAAAAAGATGCCGGGGATGCACCCCCCAAGCACCGCATCCAGTCGCCAACCACCTTTTTGGACCGGTATGGTAAACTGTCTCCCCCCATGTGGGATGATCGTCCAATTGATTTGAAGATACTCTCTGGTAAACTAACATAGCTATTGAAAATGGTGATTTATAATGGATTTTCCCATTGAAATGATGATTTTCCATAGTTATGTTAGTTTACCAGAGGGTACTAGGATCGGTCTAAACTAGGTTTCCATATGTTCTCATTTCATGTCCCATGTAATATCCAATGGAATATCCCATGTGATGAAACATTACAAATCATCCATCTTGGCCATTTTGCCATACCTTCAAGGGATCCTTTAAGGGATCCGACGGGCCATTTTTTGGGGCATCCCAGCCCCACGCCCCCATAGGCTTTGCTGTCGGACCAAGATCTGCAAAGGTGGAAGACGCATTTGCCGCTCGGCTGGTCAGCTGCTGTGTCCATACCGCTCCGTACTGGGGGAGAGGACAAAAACCCGTGAGACGGAAAAAAAGAAACAAGTAATAAAGGACTATCTATAAGACTATATGAATGGAAAATTTAAACAACCATCATTTTTGTCATAACCTGGCTGGAGGGGGTTCAGATTGTTTTTTTTTCCCCCCTCAACCATACGAAAGGGATGAGATGACGAATTTTTGTGGGATGGATGAAACCACCAAACAGCAACAGAAATGTCGGGATCTGGATTTGCGTTTCATGGAATTGTTTGCAGGGAAAAACTATGGAAAACATCCAGCTGTTTGGGCAGGGTGAAACTATGCTTCAATCAATCCAACGATGGCAGGCAACCAATCAGTATAACATCAAAGAGAGAAGATACATATTATAAAGAAACTGGGCAAATAAACTGAACGATCATTGACCAAAAGTTGCCAATCATTGTGGCTTGGAACCTTCCAAGATGTTCAATGAATCCAATGAGAAGGCCACCTTTGAAATTTGGCTGGTGGTTGCAAACATCTTTTAAATGTGCATCTTATTTGAATGATGATGCCAGCTGACTCTTCTATATTTTTCATGGTTGAGCTTCAGCACTAGCCCCTTATTGCTGGCTTTTACCTGAGTTCGGGATAGTTCGGGCTGGGTTTAACCTCATGATAGGATCACTAATACCCCCTTGGCAAATATCCAGGTTGCCGTCATTCTTTTCACTGTGTGACTTGGAGCCAAACCATTCACAACTGTCTTTTAACCCCTCAGATCCCCTCAGCCAAAAACACCAACAAAAGCCATGTGATCTTTTGATGTCGACGATGCTGAATAAAGCAACAACTAAAATAAGTATATGCTGATACTTTATACTTCAATATCTATATCTATATATGTATACACGATATGTATGCATTTTTTTACAAGACCTCCCAAGAAAAGATGAATGTAATTAGATCACTAGATACATCCAAACAAATATAGACAAACTTCAACATAACAATGATAATTCCAACAGACACATCCAGCCATCCTCCCAGCCAGTTCCACGAGTCCCATGAGGCACTTGAATCGTCTGCTGGATCAGCTGCTCTGCGTCGACGTCTCCTCCGATTCCTTGGCCTTGGAAGCTTGGACAAAAGGGAAAGGAATGGACTTGTGGTGTCCACGAACGAAAAAAAAAACATATTATATATATATATATGCATATGTATGTTTAAAAACGTATGTAACTATCAGTTATAGGGGTTTAATAGGTTTTAAAGGGTCTTTATAGGTTTTCCCAGGTATACTCTTCAAGAAAAAGCAAATGTTATTTAAGTTCTGAAGGGATTGATAAGGATATAATTAATTGGGATGTAACTTAACAGATCTTAACAGGTTTATCACTAACAACCCTAGGAAATTGTATGGAGATAATATGCTATAATTTGGATATTATTGGTAACTAATACGACTGAGGATTCGTATAACTGAATAAAATTGGATACTAATGGAATACTCGTTCATGGGGATATCATCTAATAATTCGATATCACATGTCTGGATGAATTTGATCATGACCTCAATGTGACGTCACTGGAATGATGGGAATGGGAGTCAGGGAATCGTCCCCCAAATGGCCCGAACTGTTTGGCTACTTTTCACGATGGTGATTTTATATCATTCCGCCAGATATATGTCATAGACATGGGCCCAGTACTAGAGGGATGAGAATTGGAGACAGAAATCTAAAATATACTTGCACCAATAGTTAGTTGCTGGTACTATGATGTATGGACAATATACATACCGTTTACATGCCCAGAATGTGATGCAAGCTTGGGTCAGCCCAGGGCTCCTCGGTCATCACTAAGGCGTTGCAGACGAGAATCCGCGATGCCACCCAGGTCACGACAAGGGATGGCTGTCCCTTCAGCTGGGTGAAAGCTATACCTTTTTAATGGCCATTTAATAGGGAAAATGGTCATCAACCAATGGATTTAGAGGTACCCTTATTGTCAGACAAACCCACATATCTATCATTTTTTGTTTGGGTCTTGTGGCCTTGTTTTTTGACCCGATGTGAAAGATCACTTGCCTGGCACGGCTTCACATTCAGCGGCGGAATCGTAGATGTTGGCAGGAGCGTGAATTCTTGACGCTTCTGATGCAAAGACCCGTGATGGATTCTTGGATCAATTCCATGTGCTCAAGGCTCAATGTGTTTCGGCATATCGCCCATGGTTTTGATATGTGTTCATATGGATCAATGTTTGTTTCCATACCCGCCACACAGAATGAGGTACTGCCAAGCATGACCCAATTCTGCTAATTTTGATGGTCGCCACTGAGCCTTCATGTCATTTGAGTTATTTCTTCGTGCGCCTTCTGTCTGTTGCTGTCCAGTGTTGTTAAATATGCGCATGTGCAGAATGTGTGTTTTTGCCTAATTAAGCTTCCCCTGGTAGACAAGGTATACCCAATCTTCCTCAACCCATGAGTTCCCAAGATTTTGGTATGCCAAGACTTACCAAGATCGTTGATTTTCCGTCCTCCATGATCTCATGTTTTTCGTACATGGTCCATCTCTACATCCCCGTGCCACACCAAGGAGGAGGGAAGCCCAAGATCTTATGATCTCAGTAAAATCCTGGTTGAAATCGACAACTTCGATCTGGTGAAGCAGTTGTCTTTGGCCGCAAACCGTTGGGCTGGGCCGGGTTCTTTGAGGCAGTTTTGCTGGGGAATCCCCATTGAAAGCATGAATTGCACAGGTCATTTGGCTGCTTGGTGGGGGCCAGTCATGTTTCATGTTGAAGCCTAGTTTCAATGATCCCACTTGACTATAATATGTTTTTAAATGTTTTTCCCGGAGCTTGACACCACCCCCCTGTTGTTTGCAAACGGCCAGAAGATGATCGACCCCTTAGCTCTAGAGAAGCCTGGGGGAAGTATGGCCTGGACCAGGTGGGACATTCTCAAGAACCTGAATCATGAAGGCGTTTGACCCCCCAAACAAATTTATAACATTTTATAACTAATTTATGTATATAGAAGACCTGTGAAATTTGAGAACATACAGTTTTTGTACAGACATTTGCATACATTTACATACAGTTACCATTTACAATTTACATACATTTTCATATATACATACGTTACATTGCATAACATTACATACATTACATCACATCACATTACATTACAGCACATTACATTACATTACATTGAACTACATTGCATTACATTATACTACATTGCATGACATTGCATTGCATTACATTATATTACATACATATATATATATAATTATAAATATACATACTTACATACATATTTACTTACTTACATACATACATGCATACAATTATATATACCTATGTATATATATATATATATGTGTATATATATATATACATATTGAAACTGCATTGAAACTGAAAAACAAACCATGTTCTATATTTCTTCAGCGTCAAAAAGGCAGGCAAATCCCGTGCCGAAAAATATGCAAGGTCGGCGCGGTCACAGAAAGCCTGAGGGCCACGGCGGCACGTGTAGAGTCTCACCTTTGAAACATGTGCCTGAACGATGTTGACTCATGTAATTTTACAGGTTCACCCACAAAAAATGGATGTTCTAAGGTTCTAGTCTATGTTTTAGAGCTTGACCAAACTTCCTTTCGTGTATTCGAGGATAAAGCTGTTGGAAATTTGATAAGCAAATGGTCAAAGGGCTTGGAAACGTCCGCCAGGTATGCATTCATGTGTTTTCACGGAAGCTATCGCAGCTGGATTTTTGTTTTTTGTTGACTTTCTGTTGGATTCTTCGAAGGCAATAGGCAAGTCGGTGAGGAGGCGGGCGCCAACTGCAAGTGACATGGCTTTGCTGATGGTTTTTTGATATTCAATTGTACTGTAACATATACGACCCCACACTACCCCAAAATCATCCAAACCATTTTATGATCACAGGGAAACTTCAAAACCTTTGTGGTTTTGGGGCATCCAGATTTTGAGAAACACCCATTTGTAAGATGTTTGGCGCCTTCAATCTCCCCTTGGTGGTCCCCGTGGACGTCTCCGACTGCCAAGCAGTCGTGGGAGAGTCACTTTTGCGCAGACACAAGAAGTGGTGAGTCATGATCCTAGCTTGGCATAGGCTTAGTTTCTGCCATACGTGTGCTTGGAAGTGGCGTGTTAACCCCAAAATTGTTTGGCTATGTTTGACTTCTAATTCTTGGAACGCACCCAAAAGCCCAAGAGATCCAAGAGAGAATTCCGTAAACGTCGCTGAAGTGCTGAGCTCAACTCCGTATTAGTAAATTCCAAGGCTGTTGATCATTGGGAGGGTATTTTTAGTAGCAGATTATAATTATTTTGGTGGTTTATTAATCCTGGGTTGACATTATTTGTTTGCCAGAAGTGGCAGAAACTACCCGCATCTACCAATCTGAAAGTTTACGTCATTGAGTTTTGCAGATGGAGGTGGCAGGTCAATTTGTCAATGAGGGTTGTTTTACATGATGGTGCTGTCGTGTTTTTGTATATGGCCAGATGTTTAGGAAATATTGCCAAATTTCCCAAATATATCCAAATACAGCGGCAAACGGGAGCAAACATATCATAGTCATCAGCCTATATCCATTGATATTTCGTATACATAGTGCTATATCTTATCATCGGTTGGGATCTGTAGCCAACATTGAGAAAATGATGCTCATTAGGTTGGCCAAAGCCCCTTTGGTATGATTGCTCTCAGCCCAGAGCGCCCAGACGGTTCCAGCTCATGATACTTTATGTAATATTATAATTATAATGATAAGTTTTTCATAGTAGGGTTTTATGAATATATATATATATATAACTATATATATATATATTGCAATAACCATTTTGATAGTTATAACTTATAACAATGAGATTATCATACCGGGTGTCATATAATGTCATATAAACATTGTTATAGTTCGAGTTCCTAACCAGACCCCCACAAACAGGTTGGGAAAAGGATCGGATCAACAGGTTCTCCTTAAAAAGGCGACGTCGGCCACGCCAGGCCTTGAACGATTTGTTGCCCACGCCAGCGAAGAGTCACTACTTATTCAACCTGCGCGACATTTGGAAGGCGTGGAAATCGCCGGACTGGCGCCGCCTGGCAGGATAACCTCGAGGTAGTGACTATTGGCGATGAACTAGTTTGTAGAATCATCCAAGCACATTCCCCGGCACCCGATATGTGCTGACCAAGTGGTGTGGTCCTTTTTAAAAAGCGAATGGCCTGGATGATCCTGGGCGACGCTCTTGCCGGATTTCCATGTTCCAACTGGCGTGTGATCTAAGTTATTTTTAATCTACATCAATCCGTTGTTTGAATCTTCCACCAGTTGTTCAATACCCATTGTTCTCCTTCTGAGTAGACCTCTGGTAGATGCGTGGATCAGTCTTTTCGGTGGGAATATAGGAGCATCATGATCAGATTCCGCTAAAGTTCAGGTCCAATATAGTGGGTTCCAGTTATCCATTGGTCATTGACATTCACTAAAGGAAATCAAACGTCTGTCACATCACTAAGCCCCACCCAGATCCACCCAGTGGCTTTCCCATGATTAACATCTGGTGGCTCCATTGCCCTTATTTCACAAATGGCTATACAGATGCCAGTTTTTGGGGACCGTTCACATCCAGAACCCCCAGCTACTTTCATGTCAAGATCTGGAGTTTCCATGGGTTTTGACCATCCAAATCCACAAAAAACAATGACAAATCCACAGAAACATATGACGTCCAACATAAACTCGTCACCTCACAGCTGGTGACCAACAAGTTCCAGTCATTTCACCTCACCCTTGGTTGGTTCTAAGCATCATTAATGTGGGAACCACATTGATCAATTTCTGATCTCCTTATTGTTTAGTTTATTGAGTTTATTCTGGATACTCTAGCCATCCCCCCCAAAACAAACATCAGCTTTCCTCCAGTAAGGTCACCAAGCTGTGCCATGCCATAGACGCCCTGCAGGTCTTCTTGGGCCTTTGCAGTTTGAGCTCGAAGAAATCCAACAACGTTCCCACGGCTCCTTGGCCGGAAGGACCACGGGGCCGGGGCAGTTGGAGATGTTTGGGCTTCCAACGCCCAGAAAAAACCTGAGGACGTTTTCAGTTTCAAAAATAGGATGAAAATAGAGAGCTTGGGGATTTAAAGCCTCAAACTTTGGAGTTTACCTTAGAAAGAGATGGCAGAAATTGTCCACAAGAATTGGGTTTCAACCCTTCATCATGCAGATTTAGCCCAAGTTGGGAACCGTGGTCCCGACCAGAACGGCTGCATATTTCCCCACGTTTTGGCAGGTGAAACACAACTCAGCTTTGGTGGTCAGATAGTGGCTTGTGGTTCAAAGCTGTATCTCCCCAAAAACTAAGGGCGATGTTTGCAAAGGAAATCTCAGGAACCATTGTCAGATGGTCAGTGAGTCCCTTTGAGATTCATCAGAGGGGTACCTATCCGCAGTACTTCCTTGATGATCGACTGGAGCCAAGGGATCTCCTGAAACCCAGCAGTATTTTGCGGAGCTATTACCCGCCCTATAAAGCCGCACACCTCCTATATTTAAAGAGAAACTTGAAGAACGATCAATACATCAATATCATTCGTAAACTGATTCGATGATGTGGAATCCATGCTATCGTTTGGGGGAAATCAAGAATATTCAGAAGACCCTGATGCTTTGGACTTACTAGCCCCAATCACCCCCAATATTTATGCTATAATTACTTACATGTGTGTCATGGCCAAAAGTTGGGTTAGAGCCATATTGAAAGATGGTTTCAACAAGGACTTGCACCTAAACATCACGTGATTCTCATGGCATGGGATGGATTATGCCACAGCCCACTAATCCGACGTAACTTGACCGTGTACACATATTTTCCACGCTACAAGAAGGTGCCCAGCTGTTCCAAGGTGGCTCACAAGCCCCATTAATTGATCAGTTCAATGCATCTACCAGAAACTAGCCGTGAATTGTTAGTGGAATCAACCAACCTAGCCCTCTGCTTAGGTGATTTACGCATATTTGGGACCATACAATGAGGATGTCCCTATTCCCAGTCTATCATTGAACCATTATCTAATCCATTAAACAATGATACAATCCATTAAACTACAAAACATCAGGATCATTCCCAGTAAATACATGTACCCTTTGCTAAACAGCCACATAACTATGGAACATCACCATTTTTAATGGGAAAATCCACTATTTCTATGGCCATTTTCAATAGCTATGTTAGTTTACCAGACGGTAAGTCCTTAGATCCTCTTATATCACTGGAGGAAAATTTACAGGAAACCTCCATATTTGATGGGAAAATCCCATGGGTTTCCTGTTAATTTTCCCATTAACCAATCCATTGATTATATGATTCCGTACATCACGGTTGGTCAACATTTCCACCAAGGTCACGCGCTGCTGGGCCCATGAGATCCAACGTGTCTTTGGCGACCGCCTCACGGAGCGCCAACGGCGGATGTGGGTGTTTGTTTGGGCCCCAGGAATCCCCAATGATATGATCAGATATGTATGTATATATATATATATATTATAAATGTATTTCTATGCATGTATATGCTTGGATATATATATATATATATATATTATATATTTATAGTGTGTGATATTGCACATATAGTTCCTGCTTGCAGAGTGTTGTCGATGAGCCATAGCAGAACAACTCTTGCCGTCTTCGTTCAAGATCAACTAGCAGGTTGGTAGGGTTGCCATGNATAGCAGAACAACTCTTGCCGTCTTCGTTCAAGATCAACTAGCAGGTTGGTAGGGTTGCCATGGATGCCACCCCGGCAATTGTAGCGGGGGCTTTTCTTTGTGGCTGGATCGGTAGAGATTGGACAATTGGGAAACCTGAAACCCCCACGTGCAAGTGTGAGTGTAACTGGAAAGGTT
>BGPT01000280.1:225583-254433 GCA_003297045.1 Symbiodinium sp. clade C Y103
GGGAGGTATCAGTACACATTCTTGCGTAGCAATTTTTGTGGTGAAGATACTTACTGTGTGACCTGGCTGAATCTCAGCCGCAGTTCCCACTTTTGAACTTTCAATTTCAAAATACCTATGCTGAAAGCAGTCAGCATTCTCTGGCAAAAGTGTCTTGGCGGCGAAGGGCGATGGGAGNTTTTGAACTTTCAATTTCAAAATACCTATGCTGAAAGCAGTCAGCATTCTCTGGCAAAAGTGTCTTGGCGGCGAAGGGCGATGGGAGACATATATATATTTTTTTTTTTAGTGATGCATCTATCTATCTATATATGTATATATACACAAGTGTTAGTTGAATTATATGTAATATCAAAATTATTCACATATATATATATATAGAACTTAGCCTTGTGTTTATATCTATCAAGGTGTGGATGTAGACAGGGGATCTAAGGGACACACCTCACCCCAGTTACGATCATCATCAATGACCTACCTATTGAAAATACAAACTTCCCATCTTTGACTTGCATTTCTGGGGAGTTTGAAGGAAATACCAGCAGACAATTACCAATATAGTGGGTAAATCCATGGTTTCCTGTACATTTTTCATGTGCCCCAAGGCAACTCAGTGAGATGCCAAAGGGTACCCCAGCTATGGGAGTTGTGGACAGGACGAGCCTGACCTGCAGTGGATGAAGACGCAAGTGGACAGCGCGGTGGAGAAGGTCTGATGGAGACTGCACCGATGGGGAAGTAGCTAATGAAACTGGGTCAGGGGGTTCAATGAATCATTGTTTGGCCATGTTTGGCCGAGTTTACATGGTGTCCATCTGTGTTTAGAATCATTTCAAGCATTGGTAATCCACCATCCAGCTGAGAAATCATTGTGGCACCATCCTTTTTTTTTACGTCCGCAGGATTTGTCGCAAGATCTCAGCAACATCTTCGACAAGGCGGCTCTCTGTTGGGGCATCAGGCCACGACTTACATCGATGGGTTGAACCATCCGATTTCACCATGGAAGATATAGCCAGCCCCCAAAAAGATGCCGAACATTAGCTTGGAAATTGTGGTGGAAATGTCTTCTACTCCATCCTGGGAATGTTTTTCTATCTTGTTGGGGATTACTATATGTGTATAGTTGTGATTTGCGTATCCAATTTGTATGAGCACAAAAATGGATTTAATTATCCAATAGATGCTAGTTTGACTAGGTTGCAACAAAACGTGGTGGCCTTGCCAACAATCGGAGATATATAAATGCATATCGCAACTGGTTTTTCAATCATCCAATACATGGTGATGCTGTGACTCCTTGCACTTAGCAATGGTAACTTTACCACACTCTACCTTTACCACACTTTACCATACCTGTCTAAGACTTAATTAGGCTATGGCCATGATTGATCAATAAGAGGGTTTGCTGTTTTGAAATGTGTTTCCTTGCCATCTTTACCTGGGATGATGTGAAACCCAATTGAATGTTGTGTTTGGTATTAGCTGAAAACCGCAGCAGTCAAGAATGGTACCAGTAAAGATGGTGGCAATTTCAAGTAGAATATGAGTGAATATGAGTTGTCGGTAGTATTTTGAGGCCCTGACTCCTTCCAAGGAGTTCTCACAACTCACCCTGCTCACACCATCGTATTATCGCCCCAGCAGCGGGACCAACACCCTCCATCCTGATCGCCTGAGGGTTTCGGTTACATCCATCCAGACTTGACGTGTCTGGAAATGGGGTACGTAATTATAGCCAATGATTTCCATTTATAGTAGGGAAACTGAAGATTAATGATTAATATTGGGTTGCGGTGACACCATTTTCAGCCAAACCCATATATTCCGAAAAAGCGGTCGGACTATTTGCCCAGTCTTGGTGGAAAGGTCAATTTGCAGGAAACCACTTTTTTCTATGAGAACAAAGCATGGTTTACTGATTACTGCATATTTTCTCTACCCTTCAGTAAACATACCAAAAGCAATGGAAATTCATGTATGTTTCCCCTTCGGACATGATGTACTTTTATGGGATTTGCATGGATTTGCTGCAGGGTGTGGTGGATTTGAAGCGAGATTGCCTGCAATCATCAGCAATCATCCCCAAATGGCCGAACATGGCCAAACCAATCTGCTTCGAGAAATATTGCAATCGTTTGGCTCAAATTTTAAGTTTGAATTTTCAATATTATATAAATTGAGTTTTTCCATATTTTTCCCTAACCCATTCCAGTTTTTTCCGCCTCAACCCCGATGCTTCAGCTCTTGCAGGAGCGGCTGATTTTTGCCTCCTTCTTGACACAGGAGGTGCCTCTGGTGCTTGAAAAAACGGGATTTAACCCATTCAACCAAAGAAAAATTGGGATTGTTTACTGATTTATATAACTATAGTTGATTTGTGAACTTATGATCGCTAAGTGGCTTCATACTTCAAACAATTCACTTTTGGGTTTACGGCAGATCTATCAAAGTGGTTCTGGGAGACGCCACCTTGCAGGTGGAAAATCGGACCTATGACGAGGTCACCGACATGCAGGCGACCGGTACTGGCGATGGCATGCAGTGTGGGCATGTGATGATTCCGGTGATTCCTTTCATGAAAGGTCCATTTATTCCACTCTCTATGAGACTCTTATGAAACTCAGGAGTGATGTTTTTTTCTACTCCTCAGTTTCTCCGTTATGATTTGGAAGTGAGGTTGACCCAGGTGCTTGGGATTGTCTGATAATGTGGCATATATAGTACCCAAAACTCGATGATGTACCATTGTTCCCCCCAGAAGAAATACTGGACATTTGGGGGGTAGACCCCACTTTCAGAGAAAGCCACAAATCATATGTTGCGTGGTTATGTATTCCATTATTCCTAGCATATCCCCATTGTATCCTCATCTTAGTGCGTCAAAGTCCCATTGAATCATATTTTTTTCAGACACACCCGAATATCATAGTGCTGTTTTTTTTTTTGTGTTTTATATGTCCCAATGATATCTTTTTTCACGCCCTGTATGTCCCAATGATATCATATCCCATACACATGTGCCACAATATCCTCATATTCCGTGGTGAAATCACAATTTTCGGTGGCAAGTCCCAAACCCAGGCTATGAAGACAGCGATTGAGGAATACCTCGACGAATATAATCAGGCCATGAGCCGCGCTGTCGCCATGTCGGGTTCAATGGAAAGGGGGGTTCCCAAATAGTGCATTTAGAATCCCCCTTGGAATTTCATCTGTATAAACAAGCAATTATATGTTTTCCCGGGATATTGTATGATATAATATAATAGATGGTAAATACCATTGGGATAAGAATACACAGTAATGATCAATTAATATTGCTAAATCTGAATTATTATGGATGTTCATGATTGTTCTATACGCAGTATTAAACATTGTACTATATTATATCATTTTCGTTTGTATTCCAAGTAAACATGATATACAGTGCACAGCATATATATTTGCTGGTGTGAGTGTTTTTCGGGGACCATTCGGCCCTTTTCCTTGCTGCAAGTGTTGTATCCAGAGCCGACTTAATTGAAATAGCTTATAGCCAGCCTGGATCCAAGTGTCAGACCAGACCCTTCTTCCTTCGAACTATGTAAATTAACATAGACCCTGGCAGATAGGGATTGGAAGATTAGTTTCCTCTAAAAATAGCTATTCTCAGGGTCTATGTTAATATACCAGATGGTAAATTATCCCCAAAACATTTGACGAAGTATGAAGAAGTCAAAGAGATTGGATGATTGTTGTTGTTTCTTGCGAGGTCTTTTCCATCATGATGCCTCTGGTGATGTTTCTGGATGCCTGCGAGCACTGCGTACCCTGGTGCTGAGTGGGGCGAATCGTGGATGATCCAACTGTTCGTTTTGGGTGGATAGCTGGTTGGTAACCATTGGATTGCACAGAAAATGAACACACACGGGCATATGTATATCTGCATGATATATATAATATATATATATATATCATAGTATGATATACATGAATGTAAATATATATGTATAATTATGTATATACATATACGTATCTTCATGCCATAATTTCCACTACATATAGCATATATATATATATATATTATCTCTGTGTGTGTACTTGGGATTGTGGATATGGCTGGTGATGCGTACTGGTTACATAAAATCCACTAAATTTCACCAAATTATCCCCGTTAAATGGTGGTTTGACAAGACTATTGGTTCTCAGGGGTCAACATTTCCGCCAATTAGGCCCTGCAGCCCTGGCCATTGGCTAGTCCCAGGGACCGTTGAACCTCTCATCTACTCATCTTGCTCCATGCATACTTGGGGTGTGTTTATTTATTCCCTTCCAGGGCACCCAGAGGCACCCAGAGGTTCAATCTATACAATTGTATAGAAAATGTTGATGTCATTGGTGGGAACCTGGTTGGGCCATTTGCATCTCCAGTTGTTTTCTGATCTGTGGGACTTTGCCAGATCTCAGGCTCGCATTTGCCGTGTGCTGAGCCAGCCCAACGGCAACGTGCTACTCCTAGGAGTAGGTGCAAGATACCGCCGCTACTCCGGGCCCTTGGAGGGAGGTCATCTATGCCAGCTCCAATGGCCTATTGCACTGATCCTGAATACTCGCATAATCCCATGTTGATATCATCCTATATCTGGATCAATGCAGCTGTATGGAAATGTATGTGAGGTATGCCAACGGTGACTTTTGTGGCTTTGGGCTTTGTTTGTTCAAACATGTAGTTACATACGCATCCACGTATCTATCTACACTTGATTATATTTTTTTTCCTTGCAATATTTTGCGTCATATAATTATATATAATTATGCAATAATCTTAAATGTGTACCATTGTGCACCTGTACATCCACATTTGCCACAGCCTATGAGCCCACAACAGAATGAGTTTGTTGTTATCACACTCTGCGACCCAACAAGATCACGTTTGTTTGAACTAAATTTCTCTATGTTTTTGTTTTCCCTCTGTGTGTGTGGTTTAAGATATGTCAAACGCCTTTGTCAAACGCCTCATTTTTTTGTTGGTTTTCAACTTCCCCAAAACTGCGCTGGAGAGGCGGCAGTGGCAGACAGAGCTTGACGCGGCTGTCATGGACTTGGCAATTTGTTTGAGTGAAAAATGGTTTGTATGATACTTTGTTTGAATCACTTAATGAGTTTGGTTTTCTCAAAAAGAGCATATATTATATGTTTGATTGATAAGCACCAGTGACTGCATGTTGTTTTATCAACAAATCTCTTCGGCCGACTTCCTGCTTTGTTGTCGCTTCACCGGGGCTTCACGGCTTCGCAAGGTCGGCGTACATGAACGAAGCCGACTGTTTCCAGATTGAAGTGGCGAAAGGTTTGCGACTGGGGATGGGTTGAGGGGATGGAAGCTGATCACTGAGAGATTCCATGACATGTAGCCCTGAAAAATAGACCTTATAGATGGTATATTATGGTGTATATATATACTATATATGTATATACCTCCAATTTAGGTTTGGGTACTGTACCTGAAATGGCCATTGATTAAAGGAAAAAGATCGATTGTAAGAACTTCCAATGCGTCTGATTGTTTGAGTCATATCGGAGATAGATTTGTCACATTCTGTCACTGAGCATGGCCCCAAAATTCGAAAATTCTCATGAGCCAACCAGAATTGATCAAGGAACAGTCGCAAGGTGGCGCCCCCTCCGTCACAAGTTTGATCCCAAGATGAACCAATATATTCTAGCTATACAATGCTACAATGCAAAAAAAAATAAATAAACATAGATAGCTATACAGTAGCCACAATAACTTACCACTACCTTGCACCAACCACTGATGGAATTGCACTACCTTCCATCCCTTTTCCACCTTTGATTTGTGCCAGGTTATGGAATGACGGAATTCAAAGACGATGTCGCTTGGACTTGGAGCGATGCAGCAGTGCAGCCAACCGCTGCTTTTGGGGTGACCCGGGGAAAAGCAATAAAGATCTTGAAGATACTGGAAGACTGGACAAAATCACTCAGAAATAGATTGGCATCGAAAAGTTGGTCAGTCTGACTCAAAAGTTGGAAGGGCCCAAAGATCAATAGTGGCGCAAAACTGTCAATTGGGGTCTGCGTTTCTCGACTCTTCTCCTGTTGCTTCGAAGCCTTTCCGTAGCGACGTCAGGTCAAGAAATGCCTGATGAAGTGCGGCGTAGAAGACAAGGTGCGACGAAGTCAACACGGGGAGCTGTGGAAAGTGCGAAAACTCACGACCCTTCATCCAAGCAAAAAGGATGGTTTCATGATGTTTACGAACTCAAAATGAAAATTCAGGACCTTGATGTTACTGTGGTCGGCATTTGGAGAAATTGGGGAGCTGAATGGCATCCATTTTAGAGGTCTGAAACGCATTCAGAACTTTAACGCCTCACTGAAGGTTCAGATCTTCCTCTTTTGCGACACTCAGATCGTCAAGGAAGACTTCGTGGAGGTTTGGACACCACGAATCGATGTCGACATGTCGAATCCCATGATCCACATCTGTGGGATCATCTCCAGGCTCTAAGCTATTGTAGGTTGCCACAAGGAGAAGAGCATGTGAGGTTCAAATTCTATAGTGACCCTCCCAAAAAGAGATAGAAGAGTAATCTGATAACCTAATTATCTATCAAATTTGGATTGTTTCTTATTTGTTTTCGGGGTTGCTATACCCAATCTTTAGTCAATCTTCACCCCACCCTTTCTATCGAGGCGATCAACAACGTACTCAACAGTGGTGACGTGTCGTGTGCCCAGCGATTTCCATGGGACTTGGCAGATCTGACGCAGCGATGGACATTTGACCTATTTCTAGATGATTTATGCAGGTTTACAGATGGAACAGTTTGATTTCCAGAGGGTAGATTAGTAGAAGACCCAATGGAAAACCTGGAATCTTGAATGGGTGATAGTTTAAAGTTTATATAGCCAGTTCTAGTGGAATTTTGGATGGTTTGTGCTTGGACATGCCACATTGCTGCGATTGTTTAACCGTTTGTGTTGACATCATGTCAGGTTTCTGCATCAATTGTTGATATTGACCACTGAAAGAGCAGAAGGATGACTTGATGGGCCCAATGGGCCAAGCATGCGTGCAGACACATGCATGTTTTGAGCTATCAACAAAGTGCGCACCATGTTTTTACACCCTTTCAAAAAATATGGTATCTCCAAATCTGAATAGATCTCAGGATTGTTTGACCCACACATCGTCCATGGGTCGTCTCCTGTTGGCGACCCCTGGCTTCAGCGCTGTTTCAAGGCCCAATCTCTATGCCAATGAAGACTTCGAAGCTATCTCATCGTCTTGCCGACAGTTGTGTCAGCCGGGCTGCCCCAGTTCTGTCGTCGTTGCATGTTTTCATGACTATAGAACATCTATATGTATGATTGGTATGATAGAACATGTATACAAAAAAACAAATATAATAAATTATCATATATTATAATCATGAATTAGTTGTTTCATGCTGTTTCATGATTGTTGTTAACCATTAATCATGGTACTCATGTGTTTTTTTGTCTTTCTCGCCATGGGCAGGATGTCTTTTTGCGCCCAGGTCCATGGGGATGCAGCCCACCAAAGCGAATCTCTTCAGTGCCTATTTGAGTCAGAGCCTAGGGATCTGCGGAAAGGTGTGAATGAAGGGGGCGACGAATAGCAGAATAGGCATTCTAGGAGTGATTTAGAGCACTTCAATATGGTTCATTGATGTTTGTTGACAAGGTTCGGTGTAGAGTCGAGTAGGGGCTATTGTTTTCTCTAGACTTCAAAAAAAGGCACCCCAGTTCGTTTCGCACCTTTTTGAAGCTGAAAAAAACCATGCTGAGATCACGGCTGCCGTGATCAGCTGGTCATGACTTCATGCTTCGTTTGAACCCCTCCCCCTAAAAAAGATCAAAAAAGATAAGTTTCAAAAGATCCAAATCCAGGTAGATATTGCTTGATATATTTTGATATATTATATATATATATATGTTATATTCCCCATGTAATTTTCTATGGTTTGTTGCGACCCGATCGGAATGCCTATTGCCCGCGTTCTGCGGATGACCCGCCGGATGACCAAAGGCCGTGTGAAGAAGAACGTCCACGTGACCTTAGCCTTCTCGCCCGTGGGGGACAGCTTCCGAAATCGCCTGCGAAGCTGGGACTGCAATCAGCTACGTCAGGCCTGAAAAGGAATCAAACCCGTGCCAAACCATGGTTTCTACGGGGTAGGGATGGGTATTGTAGGGTATTTGATACTTGGGAAGAAGGGATTACGTATGGGATTACTTCATGGCACTCTGGATTTTCAGTCTCTCACTTCAATGAGCAGTTGTGGGTGAATTCATGATGTTCCATGTGAAATTGTGTTGGAACAGTTTTACACATTGAATCCCGGTAATGTCATGAACTTCGCCAGCGACTCTGTCTCTCAGGATCTTTCCCATCATTGGTCAACTGCTGTACCATCGATTGGCCTGGGGTCCTGGCTTAGGGAAACCGGGGGGCGGAGCAGTGGCCATTGCACCAATGGATGTATGGCTTAACTGTTTAAAAAAACACAAACACAATCTTGGAAAAATGTCTCTGAAGGATTCTTAAGTTTCGACTGTTTCCAAAATTCTTACGTAGAATGAAAACATTAGTGCTTCCACTGAAGTTGACTCGGTCCACTTGTGGTTGACGAAATGGCATGCACAACTGAACAATCATGAGCCAAAGCATCTTAAAGGGGCCGCGGAATGCCAGCTAAAGTTTGGCGAGCAGTGCTTCGCACTGAGGCAGCTCAGAGTCTGCCACGATGTTTGCCATATCTCGGTGCGGAGTTTTCCCTGACACTACTTTTTTCCAACGAAGCGGCAAGGAATGTGATTGAACACTTCAACAACCTCAGAGACCCCAAGACCCTCTGCAAAATAGCAATGATAGCAATGTTCATCAATTTTCACCATGATTTCATAATTATGTAATGTATATTTTCACCACTGGCCCACTCCGGCCTTCACAACGTTGTGCCACCTTGGGCCACGGTGCCGAGGTTCCATGAGTGGCCGGCCGAAGCGCTGTACTCCGTGGCCAAGCAGCAGATCACGGGGCAGTCCGTGGAGCTGCCCAACCTCGAGGGCGCCTTGAAGATGTCGGGGGAGCCCAGCGTGGAAAATGTCCTCCATTTTTATTTGGCTAAAGGGTCACCGAATGAACGAAAACTAAGTAATGTTAAGTGTTAATCAGAAGTATGGTGCTTGAACAAGTAGATGATTGAGAGATTTCACAATTTTGTTTGATCAGGGCTCCTTCTAGTTCCACTTGGGGCATTGAGATCACTTTGATAGTGGCTAGACAATGGTGCAAAGTGACTGACACCCATCAAAGTCTATATAAGGCGATGTTTGCAGAAGAAACATATAGGGAATGCTTTTCATCATCAATCCAAGAATGTCAAAAATGGTGGTTGTAAGTTGTAATGCTTGAACACCAGATAGAAAAATCAGCCATGGAAATGGTTGGAAAAGGAAAAGCGGCACTCATCACCGGTCTGGACAAAGGCTTGTCCAACTTTTGTGGGTCACTGTTGGTCATGTTGGGATATCCCCAAAACTGCCGCTCCACTATCTGGTTTTAATCCTAGAAAATGAGCAAACACCCAAGAAACAAATGCTGAACCATCGCTCAAGTGCTAGTGTCAACCCCACTGATCCCCCAGGCTGTCCAGTTGGAGAGGCATGATTTGTCATCATTTTAGTACCAGGTGATCCTCATTTTGGCACAGTCCCACCTCGGCGAGCCTCAAAAATCTCCAGCCTTTCCCAGTTGATCCTAGGTTCCAGACCATCCACATGAGCGTGGAGACTTCCTCCAAGAAGTTCCTCCAAGCCACCGGCCGCAACGTCTACGTGCGACCTCCCGGGGGAAAGTGGGACGACATACGGGGCATGGTTGGAGGATTGGGTGCAATGCTGCAAGGTGGAGGAGAGGTCGCTTCACCAGAGATTGCGGAATGAACCAAAAATGAATTACCCTCTGGTTATTTAAATGGCCCATTTTGGATCATTTTCCCATTAAAACCTCCATTTATAGGGGATTTTCCATGGCTATGTTAAATACCTGGAGGGTATAGTTGACCCCATGAAAAATCGGGCAAGCCGTTTGGTTTAGCCGCTGCTTCCGAGCTCTGCACTTACTCCCTACTCAACTCAGGAACGATGTTATTTTGGCTCAATTTCAGCTTGATTTTACACCTCTTCACGTATCTTCACACAAAGCCTGCGTATATGCAGGCTGAGATTTACATTCTATATCAAACATTTATCAAACTGTATCCAACAACTCGGCTTCAAGATATATCTCATATTTTAATGATTCTTATAACAATATCTAGAAACCTTAGTATAATATAGTTCCATGTTCCCTTTTAAATCTTACATCCAAACCAGGGTCAAAGCAGTGGGTCATCGAACCACTGGGTCATCCCAAGGTGACGCCCACCTCATTCCTGGAGCTGCTGACCAGTTTCGTGGGCATCCTGGCAGACAAGCGCAACCAGGCCACGGATCGGCTTGCGGCAGGGAAGGCTATGGTGAATGGTTGGTTCATGGTGAATGGACGGTGATTGGCTGGTTTTTGGATGGTGATTGGTTGGTTTATAATTGGTGGTTTTGTTCTAGGAGATAAGAAGGACCGTGATTTTATATGTCACGAGTATTTTGATTTAGGTGTGGTACAGCTGGATCAAGAGCATCCAAAAACATGACATTCACTGCATTTTTAAAGCTGCGCGTCATTGCAGAACAGGCGCAAAAACAAGTTGAAAGAGAACACCGATTTCATGGTGGCGCCTGATGCATTTTGAGAGTTTGTCTTCAAGTCTTAAAGATAGAATCCCCCATGCCATCCATTGGTTGATCCTTATGTTCACTCTTAAATGGCCATAGCTGGAGGGTGAATCACCCATTTGGTCGCAGGTGGGAATGCTGCAGCATCGCTACAGCGTGGGTCCGGACTCCCAGCTGGTCCATTCTTTTTTTGTAGCGGTGCAGTTTGTGGGCCTTGAAGGCCATGGAAATTCAGTGTTTGATGGGATTCTGTAGGGTTTAAGAGAGTTTACCCTTTGGTAGTCAAATGTGGCAAGTGAGCATCTCATACAAATGGAGGTTTTAGTCGGTTTCATGAGAAAATCATAACTGGTGGATTTTCCAGTGCCATGTTTGATTACCAGAGGGCAATGGGATTTCATGGAAATTTAAGTCCTTTTTTAATGGGACGGGATTATGGGATTTACACCAATGGTTGAATAGTGGCAGAAAATGCTGTAAGTCCCCCCATGATGCATGTTAACAAGGGTTAATATCCATTAAGAATATGTATATTTACCAGCGGTATATACATATCTAATTGGAAAATTGATCATTCCATCATTTCATCTTTTATTCCCCTAAAAGATAGTGCTAAATGCACCCATATGGACACCCCAAATGACTATAGATCCAGTAGTCAACCAGAGGTTCTAGGATGGTATTTGATATAATGAGAAGGGATCAGATATCATATCTTCTGAATGGTAGCATGGTTTGATATCTCTAGTTAGCAGCACACCGTACACCCCATTCTGGTTGTACTAGTATCCCATGAGTGTGTAACTACCATCCCTAGTTGAGTTGAGGCAAACCCAACAGTCAGATCCCTTTTGGTGCAGGTTTAGACCTACAGAGGAGGTTGCAAAATTAGGTGTGGTTCATCGTCCTATTAATCCACACTACTCCACGGGAAATATGAAGTCCAGCAATCAGGAGCCTATCAAATTCTATAGAGATACCTGTAATGTGGTAAGCCCAATGTCATAAACCATCCCCAAAATCACCATTTTAATGTGTGGGATTTGGCCAATCCTCATAGTTGTTTATGGCACGACCCCGGTGAGATGTGTAACACAGTTTTCCTAGGAAAGCCAGCTGGGAGTGGCTGTAAAAATGGGGTCTAGCCTCGAAAAGAAATGGCCAGTTTGAAGGGTAAAATGGTTGACACTTGACTAAAAACATAATTTTGGGGCAGCGGATTTTCAAACACATCAATATTTTGTTTCTCAGGTCTCAGATCCATCGAATAATATGATTGAGAAAAACCATGGGAGAAAACAGGACTCCTTGATTGGCCAGCAGCCCGGCAGGTTTGGGAAAGATCGGTGACGCAGAAGAGCAAGTGGCAGGGCTGCAACAGATGCTGGTCGAGAAGAAGTTCCTTGGGCTATCCAGTGGTGGAGTGGTGCTGGTGGGAGCGGTGAGGGGGGAGCCAGTTGGAGCAAGGTTTTGGAAGCTTGAAATCATATCTTTTTTTTGCCGAGATATCATCATATGATATATGACAGCTATTGACAGCTTGCAATGGCCCAAATTGACCCAAATGACTCTGCATCGGTTCCATTAGGGGGTAACACTCCAACCATTCTGTGCAAAAAGACTTCTCCGTGTCTTGGGGTAGAGTCACCGCGGCCAGAAAAATATCTGACGTTGTCAGTTTGAAGAAGTGGGATGTGGCCAAACCAATTTGTTCACCGCCTCAGCTGGAACGCATAGTTAGTTCAAATTCGTCCAGCTTGGAACAGGAGTTGCTCAAGACTCATTGGCATACGGCAAGCATGGCATAGAATCAAATTCATTGCTTTTCTTGGTTTCATACAAACTTAATCGCTGCAGAAAGGAAACCACTGATTGTTGGAAAACAATCACCTGTGCAGAAACCCAAACAGATCATTTTGTATCCAAAATATCTCAAAATATGTAGGCACTGTTGACACCGTTGACCAAATGGTGCTGTGTATCAACAAAGTTAAGGCTTTGTGCCCCCCCTTTCTCGTGTGTCTTGTCGAACGTCCAATTTCTGATAGCCCTGCATTTGGTTGTGGAAAGCCAGCTGGACTTTAGATCTTCAGAGCTAAGCCGAGCCAGAATGAACCCCGAGTTTTCACCGAAAATGAAGAATACTACGCAAACTGAATAACATGTTCTTGCGTGATTGACTGGGATTAGTCTCAAAGTTGTGAAGCAAACATATTGCTGTACATTGGGTCTTGGGCAGACAGCGCCTTCCTTTGAATTACATTGAATTACCCTATCATGATTTCCTGTGGAGGTTTGAGATGGTTTTGGTTGATTTGTTTCCATTCATACCACATGATCATTCGTTGATCTTAAGAATATTCATTGGGTGAATTGGGTTGGTTCAGGGGAAAACTCACAGGAAACCATAGTTTTCCTGCAGATTTTCCCTTCACCCAATCAATTGACATATCTGAGTATTGAATTGATATTGATTGATATTGGTTGAGATCACAGGAAGGTCATCAGAATTTCTGAGATACATTGATCTTCATCCGTTCCCCAACTATATACTTCACCCGGTCACCCGTGGATCTTTTTTTCCAAGGCCTGTGCTGGAGAAGACCCAGAAGGAGGTCAGCGAGATGATGGTGCTGGAACTCAGACTTCATCCCTTTCCATGAACAATGTATTGTAAGAACACAATATTGTGTATACAGTAAATTTAGAAGTATGTGTGAATATGTGTCTATCTATCTATCTATCTAACTATCTATCTATCTATCTATCTATCTATCTATATTTATTTACTTATGTAACATATATATATATATAAATACATATATATATATATATGTAAATATGTATGAATATAATGGAGAAACACCTGTACTGTATATGTTTGTTTTATTTGTTCATATGTATTGATTGACATGTTGCATTCGGTTGTTTATTCATTTATCGCTTTATTTATGTGAACAGAAGGGGGGACGCGCAGAAGAACTGAAGCAAGACCACTTGAGTTGCCTTGAATGAACCAAGTCAAAGAACGCTTCGATCTAATACCCCACGTTTTTTGGAGTATGCGTTATTTTCATTTGCCTATTGTTAAGAGAAAGACACCCATTTTGGAATGGAACCATCAAGGTGGTGATCACCAAAGACAAAGCAGAAGCAGAAGAAGTCAGCAAGGCATGGCATGAGAAACACGCGTTTGGAGGATAAGACTCTGGGAGCGTTAGCCAGTATGTTTCTAGAATTGTTTGATGTTATTCCAATTTGTCTTGGTGAAATCACCACAGTTGCCAATTCAACTTCAAATCAACTTTTTTTTTTGGGGGGGGGGGAGGTCTTGGCTCTACATCCTGGTTGTGCGGGGTATATGGTTGCTTCTCGGAGATAGGGAAGATCATCACCGATCCTTATCTGGAGATGTTGCCCCTATAAAATGTGACACTCCAAATGATAAACCAAGTTTTATATAATACAATGTCTCTGTTCTTTTTTCATTTGTGAACCGGAGAAATTCATGTTTCACCTTTGATATTTCCAACGCAAAATACGGCAAGAACCTGCCATAATTTTGAAGCTCAAGGTCGACACAACAGAAAACTGCATAAACTTTATCTTGGCATATCTTGGCTGCTTTCCCATGGGCTTTGCAATGAGTATCGGTCGTTCATAAAATTCTGCATCTAGATCAATAAGTTAAGGTTTCAATCCTTTTATTTGGAACGAGTTGAAGTCTACCGGTTCAAAGTTTCAAGTTGGCACTCAGTTCTTGGCGTAGATTTCCACCGTCCAGGCGGTCGCGGCCGAAGAGGCCGCCGCGGCCCTGAAGGCTGAAGAGACGCAAGCCATTAAGGTGGCCACAACTGGGGGGGCCGAGGCTTGGGAGGATTAGTGGTGAAAATGTCAAGGAGATGTTGGGAAAAATCATGTTGGATATGTTGGTTTGATGAAGTCTAACAGCAACGTTGAATATCATCGAAAAGTTGATTGGATATCTGGAAAGCCAAAAAATCACCCTAGATGTCCCAGATTCCCACTGGTTGATTACAAGAAGGCTTCTCCCCCGAAAAGGATACCATTCTGGCTGCAATGGAAACACATCACTCACTCCCAGCCCACCAAGAGCTGAATGTAAGGACCAAGCCCCCATATTGAGTTGGTTTTGTATCCCACTATACCATACTATACCTACTTTATCCCCATTCTATCACCATATGAGTTTGTTCAACCCCCTTCAATTCAAAGTCCCCAAATGCAGGATGATGCCCAAAGAGATTTGGATGAAGCCTTGCCAGCCTTGGATCAAGCTGTTGAGTGCTTGAAGAAGCTGAAGAAGGCCATGGCTCGGGTGTTTTTCGGTGTTTTAATACCTTGTTTATGATGATGATTTTGTAGGTTCTTATTGTCAATTTGCCAGATTTATTTTGATTTTGTGTGTGTTATTCCTTTTGAAACACAGAACCACCTTTTGTGCAGATGTTTGGTTTGTTTTTTGGGTGGACACTGGAGAAAAGGGAGGTACTTGGAGAGTTGCATTGGAACATCCGTCAGGAACACATCCAAGAGGTGAAGGCCTTGGCCAATCCACCGGCGGGTGTGAGACTGGCCTGCGAGGGTGTGTGCATCATGTTCCGTGGCTGGATTGGGGGGTCGGGATGTTGGTGGATGGTGTCAATTCACATGGCGAAAGACGTGAGAATTCCACGTGTTTCTTTGGTTTATTGGGAGGGATCCTGAAAGATAGGGTCATAGGAACTTGATCAATTTTCGCGGGCAGCTCTCCACCAATGAGCTTTCAACGGAGTTTCTGATCCGGAGTTTACATTGATCAGTCGGAGGACCTTGAACAGAGCGTCGTGTGTGAGTCCCTTACTGCAACCCTCACATGCCTTTCTGGGAGGGAAACATACACAAGAGATCACAAGAGTAACCGCCTGGGAAAGAAACACTCGAATCACAACCACACGGTAGCCAGTATTGTGATTTAAGTGAGCAACTTGGCTATCCTGCAGCACCGCAATAGTTCTTCTTCTTCTTCTTCTTCTTCCTCTTCTTCTTCTTCTTCTTCTTATTCTTCTTCTTCTGCAAGTGAACAGCTTCCATCCCCAGCTGTTTTGCACCTGAGGTTCCAGTTGAAACCTGTGAAGAAGAATGATCCCAACAATCCTTCCAAAAAGATCGAGGCGGGAACCACTCAGCAGGTGGCCCATTCGGTGGGTGATTGAGGTCGGGAACTGGGGATGAACATCTATCAAGCGCCATTCCAAGCGTTGCCGCCACATCGCGCCATATGGCGCCGCTGCCAAGGACTACTGGGAGACATCACAGAAGCAGGTGCTGCCGGACGTCGGATGGTGGGTGGAGGGTGGGTGGAGATGGAAGCGCTCAGGAGATACTCCCGAGATAGGACGCTACTCAAGTGAGACTGGGCAGCACGACCCAATGTTTGACCATCATCCACTACGTATGGACTATGATTTCAAAGGCACGCAAAAGCATCCATGGCGACCCTATGGTTTCGCATGGTTCCCAAGAGTTCCCTACCAGTTCCAAGAAAAATGGCCCCTTTCAGAGTGGGTGAAGCCATCAAGCCAGGTTCTGGTGGATGCAAAGAAACTCCTGGAGGATCTGATGGATTTTGATAAGGACAATATTCCCGACAAGGCCTGGATCCGACCTCGGTTGGTCAGGATATGATGGGACTATGATGGAATATGTACTACTTTTTGTTGGGGTAGACCTTGATGAGTAGGTGATACATCGGGATTCAAATGATGTAGAATGATGGGGAAATATCAAAACTCGTTCATTGGTGCGGAGTAGTTGAGCTTGACTCTGGCTACTCAAGGGTCACACTGAAAGCAAAGATGTGTGACTACACTTCACTGAAAACTCTGTTTTGATGGGTGTTTCACATACGACAATAGGACCTACAAACCAACCATTGCATCTACAATCTTGCTTTACCTCCTAGCTTTGGGTGAATGGTGGCCTTCCATCCAAACCTTTGGCCTTTCTATTGGATGTACCCTCCAGTAATCAAACTTGGCAGGGGAATCCGCGAAGTAAATTATCATGAATTTAGGATCATGTCAGTTTATATATGTTTATAATTGTTTTTATAAGTTTATAGCTGGGAAGATCATGGAACTACCTTCTGGTGATTGAACTATAGCCATGGAAACCATGGCCCATTTAGATCATTTAGTTCGATGATAAGCATGCTGATTCACCTATAACAAAAAACACGCAAATGATGATTTTCCTACTAAAACATAGTGATTTCCAATGGGTTTTTCCAGCATTGTTTGCACCCAACGCTGAGGTCATTCAGACCATCACGCCTTACATTGAGCGCGAGGATTTCGATCCCGCAGCCATCAAGAAGGCCCAGTGGAACCAGATGGGTTCTACATCCCAATCAGATACTTATGAATAATGGTGATTATATGGTGATACAAATCCTGTATCATGGTTGATGTAAGTTTCCTTTTTCTATTTCTTCGAATGACATAGTGAAATCAAAAGATTCTTGGAAGAGATTCTGTTTTGCTTACCTCTATTTACTTCTCATGTTGTTTATTTCACCTTTTGTAGCGAAGTCCAGTTGCTGGGTGATCCATGATGACCCGTGGTGATCCATGATGACCCGTGATGCTCTCTGTAGCTGACATAAGACAATTGGATATATCGAAGTGAACCACCAAGCGCTTGCCGCATATAATATATACATGTCATTCATTGTCATTCCACGTTTGATTTCGCTCACCCCTTCCATTGAGGCCTCGGTGGCCTGTGAAGCCTTGTGTCTTTGGGTCTTTGACCTCAGCAATCCCTGCTGAAAAAGCTGGCGGAAGCTTTCCCCAAAAAAATAAGAAGTGGTTCCTCCTGGTGTTTTTCTTCCCCGCTTGAGTTGGATGTTTGGATGGGTGTGCTCTTGGAAAAAAGAAACCATGAAGTTTGGAGGCAGAAAGAAAATTGGAACAAACAGTTGAGCATCTACGGGAACTTCTCACTTTGAAGATGGTTGAGTGCTGATGCTACTGCCATGTAGAGGGCGTTTCTCACTGTTGGCCACTGCTCAAATGCAAAAGTAGACCCCGTGTTTGCAACTAAGAAACAGCTGTTCCATTGTTCCATCCCTTCTGGGATATATGTATCTTCTGTATGTATATGTGAGTTATATGTATATATATCTATATTTATATACATATTGTAGAGGCATGGCCCCCCATGAGCCACCAGTCCAGCCGGGTCCCAGGTGCGTGCCATGTACAAGTACCACTTCGTGGCGAAGGCCGTCGAGTCCGGCGAGCCCAGTTAAGCTTGGATATACCGTGATATCTCATGATATATCTACAAGTAAAAGCATCTTAAAAAGCTAGTCAAATTATGTCAAATTGTAAATTGCAAAGCAATTTCACCATCTTTAAGCTTGGATATCGCATGATATACATTGATATACGTTGATATACCATAATACATCATGATATATGAACCATAAGGCCATTGCCACCTGATAGACATAGCTTTCCAAGCGCTGAGCTGCGTTGGCAAGCAGCTCGGAGGATGCCTGACTTGCTAATATTGGTGACAAGTGGTGTGCGAAAATTGTCGGCAAATCCGAAGTACTGGGGCACCCCCTCTTGCAACTAGATACCTACTATAGTCTGGGTAAAACACTGCCATAAACCATCCATTTGGATCCATTTGGGAATGGTTTATAAACCACCTATAAAAATGGTGAGTCATTGGGGATGGTTTTTGCCTTTGTTGTACCAACCAGGTTCTGAGCACATGCGAAGTGGGATGGCCACCCAAGATACCCTGGCAGTCGATTCTGTAGACGAGTCAAAAACACGAAGGCGACATCTTACAGGAAATCTCTACATTACTATACTTAATTTTAAACAATCATTGTTTCCTCCAAATTGTGCTGTCAACTGTTGCGTTTCCCCAAAATTTGAAGAACACGCCAATCGTTAGACAGTTTTTACATGTTTTTACAACTATTATTGCAATGACAATCATTATTGCAGTAAGCTTTGTTCACCTGCATTCGTCCCTCACATCGGTTCAGTTGCTTCCACATTTTCGCAAGAATTGGTTGCCTCAGGCGGCCATGTTTCCCGCATCTGAGGCCAAAGAGAAAGTTGCTGAAGCAAGCAGAGTCGGAGCTGGCAGAATGCCAGGACTATTTGGATCTCGATTCTGCGACCCATTCTTGGAGCAGCAAAAATATGAGGATTTTAGCATTTTTTGTTCCATGGAATGCCATGGGGAATGCCATGGGGGAAAATGTCATCAGATCATATAATTGTATCCATGAATCATATCCATTGATATCCATTTATATGAAAGGGGAATGGGATGTTTCCACCACCGCTTCTCCCCTAGGAGAAGCTGGAGGCCGCTCAGTCCAGGCTTCGGGAAGTCCAGTGCCGCGGCGGCAGCCACCGTGAAGGTTTGGATGGAAATTCATCTCTCGAAATGGTGGATTTTCCGGCTAGAAATGTTTGATTACCGGAAGGGCAACGGGTAAAGCAGCAGAAAATCAGGAGATTGAGCAGAAGCATGTGTGGGTCTCACTCATCGAACAGCTTGGACTTGGGATGGTGTTCAGCCAATGTGTAGATACTTTAACCATCTTTAACCAAAAAATCACGGATCAATAGGATTTAGCGCTCAAAGATCTGGGTGAAAGTAAGTACACAACTAGAAAAGGGGGATGAAGGTCATACAAACTTCTACCCAGCAGGTCCCAACAGCATTTTTGTGGTTTAACAACCCTTTCCTTCCGTTGCTCAGGACGAAGATTGAAGCCTTGGAGGTGTGATGGATCAGTCCCTGCTGGGTGACTTCATTTTCAAGTTTCAATCGAGCCTGCGCTTTGAATACAGTAGGATGACATAGTAAGATAGGCCTTAGTTTTTTTTTTGTTGGTTTCTAGAGCTGAGCTAGTTTTGTTTGTTTTTTTGGTGAGCTGGGTCCATGAAGAAGGTTGCTGATGCTCCTTGGTGTCCGTTCAAATCTCTCGCAGGCGGAGTTCAATGCAGCAGTGCAGAAGCAGAAGGACCCTAGGGCAGATGGGACTGGATCAAAGGTATGGTAAAGAAAATGGTTTGGTCTATTCTGGGTGGTCGTTTCAGGATTTCAAGGAACGCATTCCTTTTCTTTGGACATGGACCAAGTCTCCCAGAATGGGATGTAAGGAATCCCCAGCAAAAAACCAGATGGGTTTGCCAGAAAACAAGGTATCCCGAAAGGCCATGGTTTCTCACTTAAAAGCACGTTCCCATTCAAACAGCCATTGGGAGGAATTGTTGGCAAACTGAGATCAGTCATATAAAATTATATAGTTCATTAGTGACATTGAATGTTTCAAGTGTATATAATCCTATATTTTTGTTGCTGCCCCCTCATCCTATCTCCCGTTCATATTAAAGACCTCCATTGTATGGTCCCAAATATGTGTAGATCCCCTGCTAAACCATGGTTTCAAGGGCTGTCTAATATCAGGGGGAAGGGATCCCCCTTCCCCTAATTAACATAGACCTGAAATAGCATCTTTTTTAGTGGAAAGTAATCTTTCAACCCCTATTTCAGGGTCTATGATGGTCTATGTTAAGTTATTGGAGTGTATGTCTCCTATTTGAGTCTAGCATTTAACACAACATATTTGGCTACACACTTGGGCCCCTCTTAATAAGTTGGTTTCTAGCTTAACTATAGATCTATCCCTCATAAAGCCTAGTCATTGTAGTGAACTAAACCCACTTAGCTGCATCTTAGAGGCCCCACTCTCCCCGTCCAGAGCTGGTGGAAGCCCTGAGCACAGCCAGGAGCTCCAAGATGACATGAACCTCTGCGAGGTGAAGTTGCAACGAGCGTCGGCTCGACCCAGAGGGGCGCTGGAGTTACCCTCTGGTTAACATAGCCATGGTTAAAACCACCATCTTAAATTACGGTAAATCACTATAAATGATCTATATGTAGATAGTAGATGTGTATCAATGAGAATAATGATGGAATTTCATCAAGAGGTAGGACAGAGCTCAATGGATTATAGAGAAAGAACATTGACATAGACGGATTATATAGAAAGAACATAGACATTGACAATGGATACATAGATACATAGATGAGAAATAGTGTCAACCCCGGATTAACAAGCCATGGCTCATTAAGTATGGGGGTACCCTCCAAATAGTGATAATCTGATACTTACTTGGTACTCCCCCCCAATTAAACAGCTTTGTTAATCCAGGGCTGACATTACATCACAATGTATCACACCATACAGATTGCAATATAGATGTTCTGACAACTATGCTGTTTGTTCCTACCTTTTTGTGACCTGACCCATTGCTTCAGGCACAAACTGATCGGCGGTCTTGGAGGTGAAAAAGCTCGGTGGGGACAAAATGTGCAGGCGCCCGGGGAAAGAAGCTGGTTTGATTCTGTTATTTCAAAGCTATTTAATGGTTAGAACAGTGGATTGAAATGGGATGCGCCTACCCCCCCAACCAACAATTGTTCAGGGTTGCTCTAACCCATTCTAGGTTAGATGATAGCCACACGGGCGAAACAAATGTCATTTTGCCTCTTGAGTAATCCTGTCTTTACTGAATCGTTTGTAAACCCAACAAAAACATCGGCATCCATCGGCAGTTTGACCAGACATGTGGTATTAATGGTTGGTTTGTAGTTATTCCCATCGTGCGATTATATGAAATACCTTCGAGGCATTGGGACTCCAAAATGATTCTAGATCTATATACTGCTCACCCAGGATCTTTAGGTGCGGATTTGGCAGGCGGAAGGGACTCCCCTGCATAGAAACCTAGGAGGGACTTAAAGAGCATCTTCAGAACGATGAGGGTCACAGCTTTCTGTTTTGCAGGGCTAATGATCTGACCTAAGTTTGGAAGAGGCAGGTTACACTCCGGACACCATTCAGAGTTTTGATGAATTTGGAAACTGATAAAACGTGATCATTTCATGACGAATCAGAAAAAAATACCAATTCCTGCTTGGTTTGATCGCAATCTTGCCACCTGTCACTACTAGTTGCTAATGTGGACAAAAATGGGTAAGATTCGGCTTCGCCTCATAGATTAGGGGGGTTCAATTTGTGGCCTTGACGATGGGAAGTGCAGTTGCAGTGAACTAAGTGGATATATCATTAATTTATTTATTTATATTTATACTTATATGCATGTATAGTCATCTGGCTTATGCAACCATATACTTGCAGTGGTTTTACATGCTTATATATGTCTTTACGCTTACGTGGATAAACACGAAATCACCCCATTTTATTCGTAGCTCTGGCTTCAAGGTGAAAGTGAAGGATTGACTTGTAGCGCGTGTGTCATATGTTCCATCTTGCCCCGGCATCATGTGGTGGAATTCCGGCCCACATTTGCATCGTCGTATGATGGTGGAGGCTGACTTGGTGCCAGGCCATCCCCAAAAGGGAGGTCTCCAGTACCTCCCAAGCAGCTGAAGGAATAGCTGGGGAAGGCCACAGAGGTTGCCAAGGAAGAGACAGAGAGTCCACCGCGAGCCGGTAGCCACCGAGGACGCCTAGAAGAAGAGGCTGAAACCGCATCATCATCGAAGAGATTCCGCAGTAGAAGCCGCAAAGGATCCTCTGAGCCTGACCGGGGAAAAGTCGCAGAAGCAAGGATTCTCAAGGCAGGGGCCTACACGGAGTTGAGGAGCTTATTGAAGGGAGACCTTGGGCGCATGAAGAAGCAAAAGAAACATCTTCCTCGTGGACCAGACCATTCAGAGACAAAGACATCCTGCGACCATAGCCGCGCTTACAGGAAAGGGAGGGTCCGTGAGTGGGCTCCCAAGAGTTGAAGAGTGGAATGGAAGGGCCGCCACGCCGAATGGTCGCGTTGAAAGGCGGCCGTCTCAGCCACCTCAGAGCTACATCCTGCCCAAGGAGACGTAGAAGTTGTGCCCGACAAGCTACCAGATCAGAAAGGACGGAAAGAAGGCCCTGTTCATCAGCGGAAGAAGAACACACTGGGTTGGTGGCGAGAAGACTGTACAAAGGGAGACGGGGGGTCTCCCAGATCGAGCCATGGTTGCCGGAAGAAGGACACGGAAGCTGTATGAGGGAGGTTGGCTAGCTAGCCCCCAAGCGCAGAGGAGGTGGAAAGGAGAGAAGGCGGCCAGGACCATCTTCGTATCCCCTTCTGCCCAGATGGGCTTGGAGAGGACGGCCCAACAAATCGCTAAGGGAGGAGGGTAAGATATCTCCCAAAGTAAGGAGAGGATCCGACTTCGACAGTCCGCTGAGATGAAGTTCGAGGAAGCATTGCGGGCTCAGCCCACTGCTAAGACGGGAGGGCAAGATATCTCCCAATATGAGTAGTGAGGAGCCGGCTTCAACAGTCTGAGAGGTGAAGTTCGAGGAAGCACTACGGGTTCAGCCTACCGCTAAGAGGGGAGGGCTGGATATCTCCCAATTTGAGGAGAGAAGCTGACTGCAACAGTCAGAGAGGTGAAGTTCGAGACAACAGGAGGATTCAGCCGACCGTTGAGAGGGGAGGGCTCGATATCTCCCAATGTGACGAAAGGAGCCGACTTCAATAGTCGGAGAGGTGAAGTTCGAGGAAGCACAACGGGTTCAACCTACGACTAAGAGGGGAGGGCAAGATATCTCCCAATATGAGTAGTGAGGAGCCGGCTTCGACAGTCAGAGAGGTGTCGAGAAAGAGGAGGATTCAGCCGACCGCTAGGAGGGGAGGTTAAGATATCTCCCAATGTGAGGAAAGGAGCCGACTTCAACAGTCAGAGAGGTGAAGTTCGAGTGAGCACGAGGGATTTAACCGACCGCTATGAGGGGAGGGCAAGATATCTCCCAAAGCGAGGTGAGTGGCCGACTTCAGCAGTCAGAGAAGTGAAGGTTGAGAAAGCAGGAGGGTTCAGCCGACCGCTAAGAAGGGATAAGACTTCTCCCAAAGTGAGGAGAGGGGCCGACTTCGACAGTCAGAGAGGTGAAGGTCGAGAAAACCGGAGGGTTCAACTGATGGTAAAGAGGGGAGGGTGAGATCTCCCCATGTAAGGAAAGGAACCGACTTCAACAGTCAGAGAGGTGAAGGTCGAGAAAACAGGAGGGTTCAACGGACCGTTAAGAGGGGAGGGTAAGATGTCTCCCAAAGTAAGGAGAGGAGCCAATTTCAACAGTCAGAGAGGTGAAGTTCGAGAAAAACAGGAGGAGTTAAATTATGTGCCAAGAGGGGAGGCAAGGTGCCTCCCAATCTGAGGAGAGGAGCCAAGTCAAAGAGGTGAAGTTCAAGAAAGCAGAAGGGGTTCAACCAACCGCGGAGAGGGGAAGGTTGATTTCTCCCAAAGCGAGGTGACAAGCGAAGGGTCAGAGAGGTCAAGTTTGACAAAGCAGGATAATTTTGACAACCGAGGCTAGAATGTCTCCCAAAGTGAGGAAAGGAGCTAAGTGCAAAAGTCAGAGAGGTGAAGTTCGACACCCAAGAAGGGAGGGTAGGGTTTCTCCCAAATTCAAAAGTCAGCGGGCTGAAGTTCGATACCAACAAAGGAGGGCTTCGACCAACCACTAAAGGGGATAGCGAGATGGCTCCCAAATAAAGCAAGGAGAACTAGGCAGCAGCTAGCAACGTAAAAGCTGGCCGCCGCAGAAGCTTGTAAGGAGGCAAGAAAAAAGATTTGATGGAGGAGAAGAAGGCGGAGAATGAATTGCTGCATGTGAAGAAGCTGCTGATCAAATAGGACATGATGAGAGGTACGGAACTACAAGTCGCGGCCAACGAGAACAAAGATTTGCTCAGGGTGGCAAAGCAGTCCAACGTATCTCCATACACTTTTGCAGGGACTCCTGCGATGGTCAAATTGCTGGCACATGCTACAAGGGTCCCATGGCTGACACAGATGGGCTGAGGGTCCCAATGAGTTATAAGAATACTTCACAACAGAAATTAGAGGAGGAGATTCGAGAGAAGGAAAGCCACGAAAGGACGGATATTACAAAGGCAAAGGAGGATTAAGAAAAGTCCTATAGGGGAGACGAGAGAAGTCTCCCAGGCGTGTTCAATGACTTGGTATGTTGCGGACGGATGAGAGCCCGGCATCAGCCAAGGAATATTTTCCTTTCTAAGGGACGAGAGGGGTCCCTGCGGACCTGTCAAGATCGGAAAGTGCAAGACGCAAAAGATCAATCCACTGAAGGAGGAAAGGATGTTCCCCTGCAAGAGATGCTGCTCGTTATAGCCAGGGGAGTTGCCCGGGGGAGCCTGGGGTGACTCCCCAGGAGTAGCGCCCAATTTAATGCATGCGGCGAAGGGGAGCAGAAAAGCGGAAGAGGACGGCTCCCAAAGCACGTTCAGTTCAATTTCGCGGAAGCCAAAGGGGAAGCATTTTTTGCGCGGCTGGAGCAGGACATCCTGATGCGTTTGCGCGGAGGAACCATCTCTTCAGCTGCTGGCGGCCAGCCTCGACAGCACGCATGGTGTGCCCTGCGGTATTACAGGAGGCAACCGGTCCCTTTACGGGTCTTGAAGATGCTGCGGAACATCTTGATAGGGTCAAATATCTTGAGGGCTCGTTACTGTTACCTATGTTACATTTCAGTCAGGTGTGCACTTCAAAAGGATTGGATTAACAAAGTGAAGGGATACGTATTGGCAGGAGCATGGTTTTTGGGAAAGCATGGAAGCGTCGTTGCCCAAACAAGTTGGACCCCTCAATTTGAATGTGCGGTACTTTTGCTTTTCCGAAGATTTCACTACATAAATCACTTCGAGGACTTCCCCCACGAGCCACGTTCAACAGTCAGAGAATTTCAGGGGCTGAGTTCAGAGAAAGCAGGAGGGTTTGAGCCAACAGCGAAGAGGGGAGGGCAAGATTTCTCCCAAAGTGAGGACAAGGCCACTAGAGAGTCGAAGCGTAAGAAAGCAGGACAACTGTGACCAATCGCCCCAAAGTGAGGAGAGGAGCCGAATTCAAGGTACACAAGGCGCCCGACATTTGATCAGATTAGAAAGTATGGGGACCAAAGGTAGGGCTTGAAATTTAGGAAACTTCGGAAACAGAAGGTGTCGCTGAACAAGCTGGAGCGCAACCCATTGATGAGTTTAGCGGGCGTGCATGAAGTAACGCAGGGGAGTGACTTGAGGTCGACCTCAGGGTGCTCCCAAAAGGAGGCGCATGGTCGCATTCATAAGGCTACGCGGTAGCCCTCGCAGGACAGCATTTTAAAAGCAGGCGGACCATGCGGAGACACTGGGGGATGTGGTGCCTTGGTTGCGGATTCCCTGAAGGTTTTGATACAAACCGACTTGTTGCAGACCACGGTCCACGGCAGGAAGGCAATCTAATCTCCGTTTTCCTGTCTCAGGGCATTCCCACCAAGGAGGCCAAGAGACCATGTTCCCGCAGGCATTGTGCAAAAGCTTCGCTAGCCTCCAATTGACATCCATTAAAGGGTCCACTTTGATTCTTAGAAAGGTACTACCTCCCGAGGTTGGGACTTCATCATTACCTTCGTGGACATTACCTTGTCTAGAAATCATGTTGACTAGTTTATCCCGCACAACAAGCCAGTTGATAAGGTATGGATTGTGGCTTTGTGGCCCACAAACTAGGGCTTCGCGCTTCAGAACTGCACGCGCGGTCCGAGCTCAGGAGGTCGTTATAGTAGCTGATCATTTCAGCAAATCCAAAGTTGTGCAAGCCGCTATAAGCCACTTAAGTCATGGTCAAGGACTACGGTTGGGGAAAGCTCCACACACTATACCAGCGCGAAGCATGAGTACAACAGCAACATGACCCAGAGCAGCCTTCAGTGCCGGTGGGCGCATCCCCCAGTGCTTGAAGAGTTCAGAGCAAAGCCTGGGACCTGGTAAGTAGGGCATTGGCCATTGGTAATGATAGTTTGGCTGGTTAGTCGCCTACGGGAGGGGCCCGGCACGTAGACCTACTTTTACGCGGGATCTGCTTGGGTGGTGGAACTCCTTTGGCAAGGTAATCAGCACTGCATATGCTCCTGAGCCCGTGGACAAGGGAAAGTAGCTCTTAATCTCAATTGAACGCCTGAGCATTAGCGATTTATCATTAGCTCATCCTGTAGCAACTTACGGTTTTTCTAATGATGGGGCATACTTGTCATGCTTTGAGGGGACAAGAGCAATGACGAGATTTATTGTCAGCACAACAATTCTCAACCACGTGACGACTATGGCAGCGCTGTGCGGAACCTACTGCTCTTGTTTTCTTTTTTTTCGCGTCACTTCGCTTCGTTCTCCCAGCCTGATCTTGGTGACTCTGATGTCCCTGAAGGGAGGACTCGATGAAACTCAGGGATGCGGGTTTGCCCCTGCAAGCCTGCCAGCTTCACAAGGTCAAAGGATTAAATTTGGCCGCGATTGATTCGTGTGGAAGCAGAATGCTTCTGATTTTTTTTTGATACTACTCCCAAACCGAACCCCATGCATGGTGAATTTTGTTTGCTGGGTGCTTCTAACTTTGTCACTGTTGCGACCTTGTTTTCCCACTGAAAACATACGCAACCTTTATATTACCAAGTGCGGCTCCTTGGTTTCGATCCTTTTCCTGTAAACAAGAGCCGCAGTTCAGGGGCCGCCCTTTGTTTCCGGTCGCAACATTTTAAAGATTAGATTGATCCACAGCCATCGCTTGAGCACACTCCTTCCAGTCGTAGGACAGGGGGACGTGGAAAGGGGTGTTGCAAGCCGAGGCTTGGAAATACTGGAATTTTTAAACAAAACCTGGAGTTTTTAGACATTATTTTCGAAAGAGGCTTGGGAAGCCTGCGAGGCCCAGATCCTATAGGGATAGGATTATGCATCTTTTTTTAGACATTATTTTCGAAAGAGGCTTGGAAAGCCTGCGAGGCCCAGATCCTAGGGATAGGATTATGCGTCTTTTTTTCCAAAAAAGGCTTGAAAAGCCTGCGAGGCAATTTTCCTAGGGTGAAGAATTTTGCCGCCTATTTCTTCATTAGGCTTTGTAAAAGCCGGTGAGACAAATTNCAAAAAAGGCTTGAAAAGCCTGCGAGGCAATTTTCCTAGGGTGAAGAATTTTGCCGCCTATTTCTTCATTAGGCTTTGTAAAAGCCGGTGAGACAAATTCCTGGGGAGAGGAATTTTGTCAGACAAATTCCTGGGGAAAGGATTTTTGTCGCCTAATTTTTGTGAGACAAATTCCGGAGAGAAGATTTTTGTCTCGTATTTTTCCGTGTGGCTTTGTGAAAGCCCGTGACGCAAAAATCTTGGGGACAGATTTTCTTGCGTTACATTTTAAGGATCCAGTGTCGCGTGCTTAGGGGTTCCCTCGGTGTGGCGGGGGCCCTAAGGGACACGGGGGGTATTCCTTTTCTTGGGTTTGGCCGGAATTGGAATGCTGGGGCCCCAATAGAGGAATTGGAGTTTTCCTCTTTGGATCCAATTCGTTTCTGCATGTATGTTCCCAATTTCATTTAACTTTGACAAACATGGTCTGCAACGCAATAAAAACGGGGCTGATGTGAGTGTTTNTTTGGATCCAATTCGTTTCTGCATGTATGTTCCCAATTTCATTTAACTTTGACAAACATGGTCTGCAACGCAATAAAAACGGGGCTGATGTGAGTGTTTGTCTTTACGCTTACGTGGATAAACACGAAATCACCCCATTTTATTCGTAGCTCTGGCTTCAAGGCCCACCACTCCCCCCCGAACGAGGGGTGTTGCAAGCCGAGGTTTGGAAATACTGGAATTTTTAAACTTGGAAAACCTGGAGTTTTTAGACATTATTTTCGAAAGAGGCTTGGGAAGCCTGCGAGGCCCAGATCCTATAGGGATAGGATTATGCGTCTTTTTTTAGACATTATTTTCGAAAGAGGCTTGGAAAGCCTGCGAGGCCCAGATCCTAGGGATAGGATTATGCGTCTTTTTTTTCAAAAAAGGCTTGAAAAGCCTGCGAGGCAATTTTCCTAGGGTGAAGAATTTTGCCGCCTATTTCTTCATTAGGCTTTGTAAAAGCCGGTGAGACAAATT
>BGPT01000280.1:254500-267000 GCA_003297045.1 Symbiodinium sp. clade C Y103
TTTGGATCCAATTCGTTTCTGCATGTATGTTCCCAATTTCATTTAACTTTGACAAACATGGTCTGCAACGCAATAAAAACGGGGCTGATGTGAGTGTTTATATATACAGTATATACAATACACACATGTCCCAACAAAAATGGGGCTTGTTTCACCATGATCTACCAATTTCCGGTCACCTCTGGCAGCCTTGGTCACCAACGGCCAGGACTTGAACGCCCAACTGGGCCTCCTGCCGGGCGACTGTATCGTGGCCGCTGGCATGGTCTCCTATGTCCGCGGAACCCAGCAGGGCCAGGTGGAGATGCGTGGGATATGGAGATCACGACGGTTCCGGAGGGGTTCCTAAAGTGGAGGTACCCAAAAATGGATGGTTTATAATTGAAAATCCTATTGAAGTGGAGGATTTAGCGGGACCACAATTTGGGGAAACCTCCATATATAAACATGTAATGTAATTATAGACCTTGCAAGCTACAAAAACCCAACCATTGCCTGAAACAGACCCCTTTTTTTGGGGGAAAAATTACTGACATGTTAGACACATGTTTGCAAGAAAGATTAAGGTAAGATAGAATAAGCAAGTGTTCTGTTGAAATGGCTGCAATTGAGTGCCCCCAAGGTATGTTTGTTGGTTCACAAATCCCATTAGCCACTTCAACATATCTACTATAAACCATACTGACATGTTACTAATTGCAAATCAAGTTAGCGAAAAAGAACTAGGGTACCACCCTGTAACTACAACATGTCTATATATAGATATGCATATCTTCTATCTTTCATACTTCCATATTAGTTTGATGTTTTTCCCAGCACTAAAGCTCCATTGAGTGCGTGACTTTCCCAGCCACGGTGCCGGACTGAGGCTGGACCCTTCACTTCGCAGGTGCGTGGGGAGTGCGAGGAGCTCTGGCGAAACGAGTTGGGAGAGTTGGAGATGCCACACACCAAAGGCATGCTGGATGGGATGGGATGAGATGGTCATAGGATTTAATGGATTGGTTAAAGGATGTTAAAGGGAAAATTTTAACCGGAAATTCCCATATTTGATGGGAGAGTCCATGGTTTTCTGTAGATTTTCCCTTCAACCAATCCAGCCATTATAGGATTTAATGGGATTCGTGGTCTTTAATGGTGTGTTATTTTTTTCTGGGATTGAACCAACAAAAATGGGGATACTAATGTGAAATACCTTCCAATATACTGACAGTTTGCTGGCGAAAATGGTGCATTTATGATTTGTAGATGATTTACCCTCTGGTAACCTAACATAGCTATCGAAAATTGTAATTTATAGTGATATTTCCCATTGAAAATGGTGATTTTCCATGTTATGTTAGTTTACCAGAGGATACTCATTAAAAATGGCGATTTACAATAGCAAACCGTTCGTTTACCAGAGGATAAATTTGGGATGTTGAAGGTGAAACTTGTTGAGCTCCCAGATGGGGCTTTGAATGCATGAATGCATGTTACATGTGACTACCGTCTGGAAAACATACAAAAAATTATGGAACATCATAATTTTTGATGGGCAATTCAACTGTAAATGACCATTTTCAATAGCTATCTTAGTTTACCAGAGGGAATGTTATGCGCAGAAGTGAATAGAAATGTGATCTTGGCTAGCAGGAACCATTTTTGATGATTTTTTTGGTAATAAGACATGACTAGCTGGAAAATCTCCCAATTGGTTCGATGATTTTCCCATAAACTTTCATGGGTTGCTGGCTGGAGATGGCTGGTGCTCGGCCATGGCAGGTAATGTGACAATGACACAACTGGTATAGTTGATTGAACCGTTTCAAAGAGTTGTTCATAGGAAACCCCCCCAAAACAGATAGAACCGCAATTGCTTCATTTATGCACAACTTGGATGAATTTAGGATTGGATTTGACTTATATAGCGGTAACGTTGGGACGAACCCCGGCAGGTTGCAGCATGTCCACTGTGCTGGGTGATCCTGTGAAGATCCAGTCTCCATCTCAGCACAGAGGCATAGGACATGCAAAATGTGGATGTTTCAACTCATCATGATATATATATATGTATATATATGTATATATATATATATATGTATATATATATATATTACATACACATACAATATGTATATATATATATATATACATAATGCGTGTCTTACATACATACACACACATATGTATATAGGATGTACATTCTATCTACTCCCAGAGTCTTCTGGATGGGTACAATGTGAGAATGCCAGCAAACGTGCGCATGTTACATGTAACATGAGTAGAATATCATAGAAAACGTTCATTAAAGGTAACTCCCACCCAAAAAAAATGACAAAACGTTGAGGCAATGGGTGGTGTGCGCCCTGCCCAACGATCAGCTGTCCATTGAGAACGGCATCATCATCGACCGTGCGAGGCGATTTCTGCTTGGGAATTGACAAATATCATACAATATCATGGCCATAATTGGCCATTCATGGCTTATACCCTGCAACAAAAAGTAGGTGACTGGGGAAGATTTCTTGACTCGAACTGACTTGATGTAAATTCCCAAGATGCACCAAACAGAGATCCCGTCTTTCGCAATCTGAGGGAGAAATCCCGAGAAAGTTGTCCCACAATTCTGGGAGGAAAATCTGACGAGAACCATGCCCATCCCTATCGCCTTAGGGCAAATTGTAAGGACCAGTGGGCATGTTAGATAGGCCTTACATGGTCAGCAGCTTATTTGTAGTACAGCCAAAATTGGCAAGAGTTGCTTTTAGATGCTTTGAGTAACAGACTGAATAGGACAGTGGGAGAGAGAGAGAGAGAGAGACAATGAGAGGAATCCAACGGGTAGATTTGGGGCATACCAATGTTCAATCATCTCCCAACACGCCAATGTGAAGTTTCATTTCCTGTAGCCGTTGCAATGTCGAGAATTTCCCGGCACTTTTTCACCAGCTGGTTAAGCTGACAGGCGATGGCCCCTGATGATCGATCCACAACGACAAGCCAACAAGTATATCAAGAACATGGGAAAGGCAAAGCAGGGCATGCTGTTCGTTGATGTTATTCCTGATGCTTTCCGAAGTTTTTGCTTGATTTGATGCTTTCTTGATGTTTTTTTTTGGTCCTGATGTGTTTATTTCGTTTCCTGTGCTGCACTGTGCTGCTTGTTGGTTTGATGATGTTTGATGCTGGTTGTTAGCATCTCACCTCATTCCCACCTTTGTCCTCACCTTCACCCTCAGGAGCAGGACCATTGAGACCACCATCATCCCATTTGTTCCCATTTGGGGGTGAATCAATACCTATAACACTATCAGTTTCAGGGAGGTAAAAAATCCATTTACCAACTAAGTTCCCATATATTTATTGTTGGAATCCAACCTCTTCCCATGCGTTTCTCGTTGGAATCCAGGACACCGAAACTGGCATCGACGTGTGCAAGCTAAGCGAGAAGAACTTCCTGAGAACGTGAGCCCCTCAGAGCCCAGCGAAATCGGGAGCCAGCAGCGAACAAGTTTTGGTAACTTTTACATAAAATCTATTCACTCACGAAAACACTATTCATAAGATCATAAGTGAGTGAATGTTCATTGTTCACTATTATGGTTTGGTAATTATAGCGGTATAACCAGGTCAATAACGAACAACTACCATTCTGATTTAGAAAGTGATATTCATAGCCCAATCTCGCAGCTCAGGTTGGAGCTGGGAATCCAGTTTGGAAAGTGGATCTTGTCCCATCCTCAGGTGATTCTGTTTGATGATCCCATCCCCCGAAAATCGCACTTGAACAGCCGAAACATAAACCATGGTGGATGTTTAAGAGAAGAGCAATGGGTTTATGTTCTTCGGGATGTTGAATTAATGTTGGGACAAGACACCGAAACAAAGAGATAATATTGGATGTTGGCTCATTGGTTTACAACCGCCTTGGAGGAATTGTGCGAAAGTTGTCACCCTGCCAAAGAGAAAGAGAGAGAGAGAGAGAGAGAGAGACAGTTGCAGCTACAATCATCAAAGGGCTAGGCAAAGACCAAATGTTCCCATTCCGACGGGAAGTCTATTTGAGAAATTTCTATTTGGCCTTTCATGGTGCTGGGCCCTTCATCGGATTTCACTGGGACAGCCTGGAATCCATTTGGGTCCAGATTCAGAAATGCCCATTTGATTGCTGGCTACTGTTCCATCTTACCTGAATTGAAGCTCACCAATCTCGCATACACTGTACATATATACAATATAAATAAACAATATACAGAATCACGTTCTGCATAAAGATTTCTATTTATACTTAATATGCATGACTTCTATGTTCCTTTTCTTCAAAGATTTTCGGCCAACGTGACCTTTGTTTGGGTCACAGGTTGGAGAACATTGGAATCAACTTGGACCCAGCGTTGGAGCCGGTTCTGGGACAGCAGAAGGTCAAGGACTACTGCGATCATCCCATGCATTGTAACTGGATCACCCTGGTGAGGAAGGATATGTTAAATGGCTTATATAAGGATGATCCAGTATATAAATGGGATCACCCTATTGACAAGTTGGGTTATTCAATTATCCCGTAAATTATCCCGTTATTCAATGTATCCTAAGTTGGGTTATTCAATTGGGTATGGGTCAAAACCTATGGGACCATCATTGGGGGGATTACCTTACATTTATATACCAGCTGTATTGATGTCCACCAATGTACCGGGGTTTTGACCCACAACCAATTGTCCCGTATATGAATGGTTTGACAGTCATTTGACAGTCAAAAGCAAGGATCAACCGGTTACAATTACAAAGTGGGATTGTCTTTGTAGCCTTACATTGCCACCATCAAAGACCACGGCGCCACATAAAATTCTCTTGGGAGGAGCAGGTTCCCAGAAGCCAATACCAAGCGATCTGGTGCTGTGTCGTAAAGGGCTGTCTTTGGGTCACTATGTTCCCACACATAGGCTCAGCCAAAAGACCTTATTATTATTGAGGCTAGGTGTCTCCAAAAAAATGTGTGTACCTGAAACTTGAAACAGGTGTCCTTCATGGTGCTTTCGTATCCTCAATTGCTGTTGGTCAAACCATGTCAACGCCCCGAGATTGGTTCTCCAGACGAAGCATAAGAAACCCAGAAGTCATTGCAGGGAATGCTTAACCCCCTTATTCATAATATGGAACGGACCATGGTTTCCTGAAAGATTTTCTCTTGGGACATTTTGATCATTTTGCAGGAAGCCATCTAGCCAGGGGAACTGCAATGCCTAGCTTGGACAAATCAGGGCACCTACAACACATGGCCATGGGTTGGTGGGCTGATGGCATCCGCAGGACGGATCTGGGTATGTCATCAAGCTGGGCGACAAGTCCGTGACATATACAGATCCACGGCATGATTTGGCTTCTCCTGGCGAAATGAATAGGGCCATCCCTAATATTGGGACAAAAGGATTGCTATTGCTCCCCCCCGAACAACTGAAGATGAAAACCCATCCCACCAAAAAAGCCCTGTTTTCTGATCATTTATATATGTGGTGGGGCACCCAAAGTTGCTCCTGGTTCAATCAATCCCAGGTTCTTCCTTAAATTAGATGATGACCCACCCTGAGAGGTGATGGTGCCTACAGCCTAGCGAGTTCATCACGGTACTCATGACTTGCTGGAAAATGGCCCACTGATAGATGAGTTTCCCAGCTATAAAGCTACATTTATAGGGGGATTTTCCAGCTACCCACTTTTGATTACCGGAGGGTATCAATGAATTACAAAGAGTTCCCGGGTGTGATATCTTCCAAACATCCCAAATGTTGTGAGATTCAGGCAGCGAGTGGTAAAATGATTAAAATGACCAGGTGTCGACTCGTCATGAGATGTGTTGCAGAGCGTTGTCTCACCCCACTATGCTGTACCGTATGCTGAATCTACGTTGTGGTTTCAATAACTTGTTTGCTAATGTGTTTTTTCTTTTTTTTTTTCACATGCACTTTGGATATGGTCCTTGGGGGTTCCAGAGGTAAACTTTGAGTTGGTTGCGGAAAGAATCAAACCAGATTCTTCAAGTTTAGAAGGTGTTGGCCAAAAAATCACATCAACATGATGAACAATATTGAACAAGAAACAATACCTTAAATTATAAGAACGTATGTGAAACGTTGGCCTGCAGCTGGTTCTTTCAGTTGGGCGGACTATGCCACTACATTTTCTGGCAGGTATTCCATGTTGAATTGATGACTCGCGAGTGTGCATGCAATACCCTTGCCTCAAAGGTGTGAAACAACCCCCCTTGACACTCAAGATTCAATCTGCGCATTGAGGAAACCTTCAAGTTCTTCATGACAACCACACTTCCCAATCCTCACTACTCGCCTGGGGGCTCAAAGCACTTGTCGACATGTTCAGTAGGCCCAGGCAAAGGCAACATGAAAACTGGCCACTGAGTTGGCATGATTATCCTCGTCGAGTGATTGTGTGAGTTGCCTTGAAGCAACCGACTGGAGACATGGCAGTTTCTGTTAGTTTCAAGAAGTGTTAAGTTGCATATGCATTATGTATGATGGCCATCTTGAAGGACAGTTTTGATTGATTGCTGAAATCAGCACCCAATCCCTGAGTTCTTGTGAATCTTAGCAGTTTCCTGTAGGATACTACCTTGAGCCAATCCATTGATCCGATACCAAGAGATGACTGGAACACTTCCCGATTCGCCTCACGAAGGCCTGAAACTTCGGTGAAGGTCACATTGTCACCTGGATGCTGTGGGGCGAGGGTGGGCGTGACACCAGGCTGTTAGCTAATGTTGGCGACCTATCTCCTTTTTGAGCCCCAACCAGCCACTTTGGATGACTCACTCAGATTTGCATCCCAGTTAGTGGGTAGTCCCTTTGTTCATCTCTGTTCTAACACTCTTCCGCGGTTGTGCTCAACCACCAAGCAATTTTAAATGTTGTGGCATGTTTCCAAAGGTTCCTGCTTGACTCAGTCAAGCCGGGCTCTGCTGTTGCAGGGGATGTTGTCAATTTACGCTGCTTCAGGGGCTCAAAACGTGATATCCACCAGACTGGCCTCATACAATGTTGTTCAATCGACTGGCTCAAGGGAAAAAAGGCAGAAACCTCTTGCACTTGATGGTTAAACCATGGTTTCCTGCAGATGTTCCCTTACATAATCTCAAGAATCGGACAGCAATCCCCACATAAGATCACTTGAGCCCATGACTGTTTGATGGTACAACGGCATTTTTATAGTATTTTATCGGTTAAACCCACCGATGTTTTCAGGCTTCTTGGGGCCTTGCCAGTGCAGGTTGAACTTTGCTATCACCCCAAGCGGCCTGGAGGACTGGGTGGCCAAGGGTATCGCCAAGTAACGTCGTGGTGAATATGCTTTAAATCATTTGGGGGGGATGACTACAGTTTAGCTTAATGATGCTTGAATTCTGGAGGTAAGTTGATCATGGCCTCATGTCGTGACCTCGCTGTAAATAGTTAGTATAGTCGCTAGGATTTGGGGAACTATCCCCCAAAAAAATATTGACTTTACTTTGTTTTAAAGTTTGGTGAATTATTCCAATTTGGTCATGCATGGGGGTGGCGGGCTGATATGCTCCTCTTCTTTTAGGGGCTTGGCCCACCTTTAGCCTTCGGCTGGGCTCCTGCAGATGGCAATTAATGACTAGGGTTTGTCTAAAAAGAATTGGGTACCCACCCAGAAATGTGATTGCTCATCATTAACAACATGGGGTATACCCCAAAAATGTCATTGTTGCTAGTTGTTGCTCATCATTTTCCCTATGAAAATTAGCATTTGGGGATGTAGCCCAGACCCATAGGTGGCCTGGTTTCTGCAGGGTCACCCATGAAGTCTCCCAGGATCAGATGTTGGGCATCGTGGTGGCTAAAGAACGTGGGGGGACTCAGGGGGATTGATGAGATTTTGGGGTACCCAAGGTGTGACACCTTCGCTTCGCAGAGATCGATGGGAAGACATGGATGGTGCCGGATTTTGACTCAGAACCAGGTGATAGATAGAGATAGGCAGATGGATAGATAGCATGTTAAGCTTGATAGTAGGAGCATGATTGATAGTGACTGAAACATTGCGGGGTGATAGCTACAAAATTGTTTTGATTACTGTAGTGTGTCTGAGTCGCTTCAAAGTTTGGTGTTGCAAAGTATTGACTGGCATACAAATCCAACCCTCAACCATGCAGGTATTTCATGGTATTTCATGGTATATCTCCAAAAGATTGAATCTCCACATATCATCACAGATCCATCCTACCGACACCTCCATATTCTCCCAGACCGACATGTCAAGACAAAGGCCCTGACCTGGAAGAAGAGAAGAACAATTTGGTGGTGCAAAATGCCAAGAACAACAAAATTCTCAAAGACATCGAGGCCGCGGAGTGCTGGATGTGACTGTGACTGTTGATGTCCATTGCTATCCCCTGGAAAGGGGGTATCCCCCGAGTTTGTTGAATTGGTTTAAAACCAAAGACAGCAAGGTAGATACATCCAAATCCAATTGTTGGCCATGTCATGAACCAACTTAGCTACCAACATTCCAATATCATCCAATATCCATACGCTTTTGCGGTGATTACCCTCTGTTTATTTAACATAGCCATGGAAAATGGCTAATTTTGGATGATTTTCTCAGCTATAAACCTCCATTTATAGGGGATTTTCTATGGCTATGTTAAATAACCAGATGGTAAATGCCAATATCTCCCAATGTCTCTGGGGTAAATCTCTCCAATGCCCCGGCGATGTCAGGATGACATCCTGCGATTGCTGGCCACCAGTGAAGGAGACGTGCTGGAGGATGATACGTTGGTGGACAAGGTTCGGCCGGGATGGAAGTTTGCCACGATACCCTTTGGTAAACTAACATAACTATAGAAAATCACAATTTTTAATGGGAAAATCAACTATAAATTGCCATTTTCAATAGCTATGTTACTTTACCAGAGGGTACCACCTATAGTAAGAAAACGCGCTGTGGATGGAAGAAACCCTGCACCACCTGGGATGGTTGAAACCCAAGAAATAATGGCATACACCACCTATCAACCGGTGCAGTAGGACCAAACTCTTGGGACACCCCCCAAAAAATGGTTCTATGTTTCTGAATTCCTGACTAAGCCATGGTTTCTGGTGGGTGTTTGGCATTAGGGGTGATTAGTTTGGTGACCGTTACCCTTTGGTAGTTTAGTATAGCCATGGAGAATTACCCATTTGTAGATGATTTACCTACTGTATTCAACGTGGCCATGTTATATATATATATACATATATATATATATGTGTGTGTGTGTGTGTTAAATCACCAGGCCGTAGTACTTAATATGTATGATAACCTTTTGCCATCTAAATGAGGCTATATGGACCTAATCAGCATGGTTTGCAGGGTTATCTTAAGATTGGCTATGTTATGTTGAGTTGAACTTGAAAGGTGAATAAGCATGAGCTGGGTTGGTGTCACTCCCAAACTCAGGGGACACTAAAATGATCCATGATCCAGATATGTCCATATATCATCCCTTGATTATCCTTGATTATCATCCATATTCCCATCATATACATCATTATGATAGCATTCCATGTTCACACTCTTATATTTATTCTACGTATTTCCTTCATTGTATAGTTACAATGTGAGATGATGTGACTTAGTCTCTGCTCAGCAGCAACAGGTCACGGATTCCAAAGCCGTGTCGGATGACATCAACGAAAAGAAGAAGGTGGCCGAGGTGCTCTCACTGTTTTGACTGATCCACTGCCTCTGGTTTCTGACTGGATTTTGGACCCATAGGCATAGGCTCAAGGCTAAAGGTCTATCAAGACTAGGCAAAAAGCCAAGTCACTGAGTTGATCGACAAAATAGATTTGGATCCCTACCTGGACAGTGGGTTACAAGCACTTACAGATGGAAACTTATCGTCCTCTCAGTTAGTCGATGTGATGCCAGTTGCAGAAGAAGCATCATGGGGAATCCAGTGTGAGTTTGCCCCGGGCTGCTTTGGCTCTTCAAGACGCACAGATTGTAATGAGGTAGTAAGCCCAATAGAGCATCTCCAAAGTGTCCCAAATTCACCAGAAATGCGTTGAAAGATGTTGAAAGAGAAACTCATTTGTGATTGATGATGGTCCCTAGTTCACCTCTTGTTTCCCAGCCAGGGAAAGTAGTGACAATGTTGGGAAACAACTTGCATTGGTGCATCTTGAAAGCCTGCTTTGGGCCATGTTTGCCCCCGTCTCATCATGGATACAGTAGTATATATGGAGCATATATATATATACATGTATAGCTCAAAATTCTTGTTTCAACAATGGATGGTTCAATGAGTTTCAAGATGCTTACCATTGTTCTTGTGGGTGGCAACCCATACCACAAAGGTATGGTCGCTTCGCCAGGTCACGGAGAAGAACATCGACACGGCCCGGGAGAGTTATCGCCCGGTGGCCTTCCGAACCTCGGTGGAGATCCCCAAAAGGGTTGATTTATAATGGAAAATCCGAACAAAACATGGATGATTTTGGCCACCATGTCAGGATATTTCAGGAAACCTTCCTATCCGTCAACTGATTTTGGTGGCACATGGGATTGAATACTCTATATGCACTAGTACATGCGGCATTTAGACTGGGTGGATGGTTGTATTATTCTTGTTCTTTGGGAGGTCCACCTTCTTGTTGTTAAACCAGTGACTACTGCAAGCCCTACTAATCCCATTCAAAATTCATGTGGGTTTGTCTGAAAATAGGGTATACCCCCAATTATAGCCATAGCCAATGGGGATAATGAGGATTGGCCAATGGATTTAGAGGTACACGACATTTTCAGACAGACCCATGTGATGTTCAAATCTGCTCAACTGACTAGACCTCAGCGGCCCAGGCACTGCAGTGCTGTTCTTTTGCATTGTGGAGTTGACCAACATCGACCCCATGTACCAGTACCAGGGCTGCCAGCGCAGGGGAGCATGTCGCCCACCATTGGATGCTTGGAATAGGGGCCATGGGACGAACTGGTCCAGATAAAAGGTGATGATAGGTGAGATAGTTTATGATTTAATATTTCAGTGAGTTGATTAATCAGTGGCATAATGCAGCAACTGGCGCAACGTCCTCAAACACTGAGCATGGCACAAAAGCGAAACGCCCAGGTATAGCCTCCAGTGGTTCCAGAAGCTCTTCACCATCGCCATCGACACCTCGCCCAAGGCAGAAGACTTGGAGGAACGCGCCTCGTCGCACAGCTGGGATTTTACTCAGCTGGATCTCAGCTGGCAATGCTGGAACTGAGGAGTTTGAGGCATTGAAGATCATTAAAGCATATTGAAGAGTATTGAAGCATATGAAAGTATTCTTCTTAGCAGGAAGCATAGTGCAAGAAGCATAGTCGCCGTAGCCAAAAACATGCCAAAACCCGTTCAAGGTCTGGGCATTTTGAAGAGTTTCTTCACGGAACAGCTCTACCAGTCCATTTGCCGCGGACTTTTTGAGAAGGACCTGGTGCAATGGCCATTGGGTGCAGTTGCGGTACCAACGTAGGATCAGAAGGTTTAGTTGAAATCAGATGAACATTCTGAAAATCCATTAATTATCTGATTCAGGGACATTGCTTTTGCATACTTCTGTATATTGTTGGTAGTTTAGATATTAAGCAAGCTCTGTGCTATTTAGTGTCCACTACATCATCTTCATGACCTCCAAACATTCCAGTGATCGAAATATAACGCTGACGCAGTCAGTGCCAAGCGGTTTGTCTCCAAAATAGGCTACCCCATTCCATCTGCTGGTTAGTCATCATGTTATTTTCCCAGAAAGAATGTGTTTACATCAATTTATACCATGATATACCATGATTATCATTAATCTCCACTGTATATGATTATCAATGGATTGGTTGAAGGGATCTTGTTTCAGGAAAGCCCCATATTTTGATGGGAAAATCAATGTTTTCCTGTAGATTTTCCCTTAAATCAATCCAATGATAGTTATTTCCCCAGAAAAAAATAGCCATTCGGAAGATCCATAGGGCCTTGGCCCTCTGGGGCCGCCTGCGGAGGACAAGACCTTGTTCTCCTTCGCCCTGTGCACCAGCATTCTGCGAGGCGCAGACGAGTCCTTTGTGGATCTTCATGGTAGTTTTGGGATGGATTTTGAATTTAAAAACAAATACGGTTTTGCTCAGGAAACCTTGGGATGGGGAGTTTGGTATGGTCATATTTTGCGAAACAAATTGGTTTTCATGGATGTATGGCGATGGAGAGAGAGAGAGAGAGAGAGGATGTGTTTATGTATGCTGTAGATGTATATAATGTTCATGCCAATCCATTTGTTGTTCATGTTTGGGATATTTTGGCATTTCAATATGTGTACACACATATGCATAGACAGCGCATATGGGGCAAGGCATGCTTAATCTATGTCCAATTGATCAATGCAATGTTTTGCGGTGTATATCAGGAGGTACAGATATATCACATATAATTCACTTTTAAATGCATACCTACATTTACATTATTGCAT
>BGPT01000280.1:272000-304499 GCA_003297045.1 Symbiodinium sp. clade C Y103
GTTTGCCCTGAAATCCTCCCAACCCGCAATGTTTCCAGTCCACAAAATCACTTCGCCAATTGGATGATCGAATTCAAGTTGGTTGGTGACCAGCACCCAGGAAGGTATGGGTTAATTACACCCCTTTCTCTCAAGTGGGTTGCATATGGCTGGCTGGTTGATTCTTAATGTTCACAACCCCAATCAATCAGATGGTTGGGATGATCATTCAAAGTGACACATGGCTTGAAACCATCAAGCTCAATCAATGGATATTCGGTGCCCGATGGGGCCCGTGATTTGGATGTCCGCTGAGGAAACTGACGCCCCTGCAGAAGATTTGCTTCATTCGAGCCATGCGTATTGACTGTTTGAAGGCCAGAGATTGATACCCAAGTTTTCGGGATGGCTTGGGAATAGGGGTTTTGATAGGAAAATTCACAACTTACTTGATATTAGTGTACCCTTTGGCAATTTGATTTGGCAATGGAGAATCACTATGTCAAATTTATTTTGTTTTTTGGTTGCTGTTGGCCTGTTCAGGAAATAGGTTCGCCCAAACAAAACAAGTTCAAGGACACGCAAAAATGTCCATTCATATCTTATGTCCGCTAGGGGTGCTCTGATGAATTACTGTTTTGAACTTGAGGTTTGAAGGCGCCAGGGCGCCGCCTTCAGCTAGGGCAGACGTTGAATCCGAGCATTCCCAGCAACGGGGCCAACCAGATATTTGAAATTCCGAACATTTCCAAAGACAGCTCAAAGGTATCTGAAAGGTCTTCATAGGTTTGCCTTAAGAAATAGTTTCTGCATCGGCTGCTGCAGGCTGCCCTGATCACTTTCATCTCCAAACAGATCGGTCAGAAGTTTGTGGAGCCACCCACTTTCGACATCAGCAAGTCCTTTGCCGATTCCGCTCCTTGGCATGTTGATGTGGATGTTTTCTGGTGGGTGCTCCTTGAGGCTTCCCGAAATGTATTTTTTTTGCGGCATCAGGCTGCTTCCACTTCTTGTGTTCTCCATGTTCCATACATCTCCATCCTTCATGATTTCATGTCATAGGGTCCTCTCAGGTCCTCCCTACGATCCAAGATGATCTATAATATTCCACTGTAAGTTCACATGTTTTCCAAGCCATCCTTGGGTTTGATTTTCTCGCGACAAGCAGCAGCACCCAGGGCGGATGCCATGGCATGACAAAAATTCAGCGCCATCAGGTGGGTTGGTCTGAAAATATGGTACCTCTAAATCCGTTGGTTAGTCATCATTTTCTCCATTCAATGAACATTTAGAAGCTATACCCTCTGGTTATTCAACATCGCCATGGAAAACCACCATCTTTAATTACGGTCAATCACATGAAAAATCACCATAAAATCATCTATAAATCATCTATAAATTATCTATAAATCATCTAGAAATCATCTATAAATCATCTATAAATCATCTATAAATGGGTCATTTTCCCAGGTGAACACCACTCCCTTGATCTTCATCCTCTCGCCTGGCACGGATCCCGTCTCGGACGTCATCGCCTTCGCAGACAAGTGCCGAGATCGCCTTTCGGGGGGGGGGTAGACGACTTTGAGTGATGTGACTTTAAAAGATCGTGTTATTGGGAAGGTCTCAAAAAGCTAGAAAAGTAAAATCATGTAAAATCCCATAGTGAAATAGTAGTGAATACTAATGCAGAGAGTGAATGAGAGTGATTCGAATTACTTGATTTGATATTACTTGATTTTACTTGATATTACTTGTTTTTTTTGGGATGACTATGATCAATTCACATATCATGTAATTAGTCTAGTTGTTTTTTTTTTTTGAGCCACGGGAATTCCTCAGCGCCAGGCTGGGAATGTTGAAACGTTTCGAGTCCATCTCCTTGGGCCAGGGACAAGGTCCCAAGGTGCGAGCAGCGGGACTTTCAGGGTGTTTTCAATGCGGAACACGTCGATATGACGTGGAAAAAAAAAACATTGAAGTTGTAGAACATCTAACATGTACCTATATAAAACAAATGGTTTATGATTAATCTGGGCCTTTAATGGTGATTGTATGGAACATGTGTCTAATTGGGATGATAACAAAAACTATGACATATTTATCTTGATGTAAAACATCCAATTATGTAGTTATATAATTATATACGTGTTAGTATTACTGTTGTGGTGGCAAAATGGGATAATATCGGGATGCATCAAGTGGTTTTGATATTTATAAGACTCTAGCAAGCTGATGTTGCAGGAAAAAATGTGCGAAGTTTGGGTGTTTTATCCCAAGCTGCTATGTTAGTTCAAGAATATGTTGATATGTTGTTCACTTGGAACGTCATAAGGGACCTCAGTTGTGGAGCACATCAACGAGGTATGCTACTCTCATTCCTCCATCCTCGTTGTATCCCTGTGCCGCGACTGGCACCGCTGTAGGCCATGAAACTCATCGAAACAGCGCAGGGCGGTGGTGGTTGGGTGCTCCTGTCCAACTGCCACTTGATGGAATCCTGGATGCCTTCGCTGGAAGCCATCGTGGAGCAGTTCAACCCTGACAACATGCAGACCAGCCCCTTGGAACGCTATGGCCATATCCTGGGGATGGGCCAACCCGGTTATACCCTGGTGCCGAGTAGATCTGAGTAGGCTGCCATCAAACTTTGTGATAGGGTACTTTGGTGGTGAAAGTTTTGGTGCTTTCAGTTTCAATCCACTTAGTGGATGAGCAATTGTTACTTGTCTAAGTTCTCATTGAATCTCAGGACGCACTTGTCCAATTGAGAACAGGGTGATCCCATCACATGTCAGAATGGGCGCTGTAAGCACTGTCTCGTAGCTCTTCGTTGGGGCGCAAGCCGCACACCGGCTGGCAAATCAACATTGCAATGGGAAACAACCTCATATTTAATGTAGGACAACTCCTGGAATGTCATCCAAATGCAACTTAATCAGTTTTGCCAGCATGTTCACAAGTGATATGATGGCAAAATGGTTTGGTTCACTCTCCTGCATGTCATCCATACAACACTCATATACCTATATGATCCTATATAGATATTATATGCTTTTATGTTCTAAGTTCTAAGTATATTCATGTGAAATGTATAGACTTAGAATGAATGATAGAATAGTAGAGTCCCATCAGTTGTTACTGTTCAATTCTTGTTTGTCCTATTACCACTGCGCATGATTCCCACCGTCGTCTCCTTTGGCGGAACACCCCGAGGTTTCCGCCTCTGGCTGACGTCCATGCCGGCAAAGAGCTTCCCCGTGCAGGTGCTGCAGAACGGTGTAAAAATGACCAACGAGCCGCCCAGTGGACTTCGGGCATCTCGGCAACGCCAGAACCATCCACCATGACTGGGGATGGTTTAGTGGTGATTGTTGGGATGACGTATGGCACTGGATTTACCACTTTATGTGCACATCTAAAGTTGTAGAGAGGATTTAATGTTTGCTATGTAGACATCTATATGCATGCTACTTGCATTTTTGTGCTTGAATCGAATAATCTTTTCCCACAAATGCTCAATACCCCCAATAACGGATCCTAAAATGAACAGATTCAATTCAATACAAATCCAGGGTTGTAAGGGGGTAGGGGGAAGGGATTGCAAAGATTGCGCAACAAGCGTTTATCGGAGGAGATGGTGGTTTAGCTATCTCAGACAGTGCAAAAATATGCAACATATATTTGGCCGGTTTTTCGTGCTCGACTTCCCCTTTCTGTTTGTCGGATGCGCAGTCTCCTGGCAACATCGGTCCTAAGGCCAATCTGCTTCGCTCCTACTCAGCTTTGACGGATGAGGTGTTCAAAGAGTCCAACAAGCCAGCTGCTTGACTCAAAAAATACCCTCTGACCTTTGATACTTCAACCTGATCATGAGGGATCCATAGGGATCCTCAATTTCAGTCAGTTTGTAAGGCAAATTTGCAAATCTCGTGCTGGATTATTTGCTTGATTGTCTATTTTGTTTACCAGAGGGTAGATCCCTTCTTGCTTGAACACTTGGCTCAACCCATGTTTTATTTCCGTGTCTTTTCCATGAAAAGCACCGACAAACAACAAACCTCCGGAATCAGCGGGTTCGCCAGACATATTAGAGAGCTCTGACCATTGTGCCACCACGAAATCTCCGTATGTAATCGGGGTCCCACATATAGTTAACGAATTGCCAACCGTCTTACTGAGTACTTAATTGATTCCCAGTTCTAAGTCCGTTCACGGGACAAAAACATGGTGTTTTGAATCAAATCTCAGTATTGTTTGCCCATGATCCACATGTTAAGCTATTTATTTTGCTTGCTTTGGTTGAGTCATCATGTCCACTCCCAAAATGTTTGATGTCCGAGATCCCGACTTTTTTCCGGCTAATCGCAATAGTAAACCTCCGTGTTTCCTCGGTTTCTCTCTTTGTGACACCAGGGGAAGTCCCCAATTGTTGTTTGGTTCAACCCAGATCGCACAGTGACCTCAATCCCTGCATGGAATATGTTTCATCATGTGCCCCATATTTGTCAGCCGTTTTTGAAGCTAGATATACACGCACCATGGAGCATCTGGGATTATCATATCCATCATCATCATCATCATCATCATCATCATCATCATCATCATCATCATCATCATCATCCTCATCCTCATCCTCATCCTCATCCTCATCCTCATCCTCATTCATCATCATCATCATCCATTATCACATCACATACCCCATTCATATCAATTTTCATACGAATGGGGGTTTTCCTTGGACCTCCAGCCGCTCCAAGGAGATTTTCAAGACGCTCCTCTTCGGTTTCTGCTTCTTCCATGCCGTGGTCCAGGATCGAAGGAAGTTCGGTCCCATCGGCTGGAACATCGCAGCTTGGCGCCCGGTGGAAACGGTCGTGGAAGCGTGGGCCCTGAAAACGGTACCAGCCAAAAAGGTGCAAAGATGTTTCTTAAAGCATCAAACATCATATCAAACTTGACTTTTCATTTTATTTGTGTTGCTACTCCTGCTTGGGGCTCCAGGTCTGTCAAGTCTCTGACATGCTTGGGCTGACTTGAAACCTCAGATTTTGACCGGTGGGTTCGGTTTGCCATCACGTTCCTGAATTTCTACCTCTGATTCTGCAAAGCAATTCGAGTCTCATTTTTGATTTTATATGGTTCAACCCAACTTTTAGTGTGAGATATGTCATGCAGACCCCATATTTGCTCCTTAAGAGAGTCTTGATTTGAGTTTAGTTATAGTTTCAACACCACCTGAATCTGGTTGCTGGAGATGGTTCTGGCGTCCGTGAGGCATGTGGATCAATTTCAGATCATGGGAACTGCAGGTTTGGTTTGGCCATGGTCTGCTGACATCTCACCTGGATAATCCCTACTGGCCCTGGTGGTTTCGACGATTGTTTGAATGTTCAACCCTGTTGGGTGGAACGCTCTCTCCAAGAAGTAACATGTGGTGAATTAAGTTTTAAAAAGCATGGGACGTGGTATATAATAAATCTCAATTACTTTGATACAATGATGTGGTACTTATCATATGTCCTGTCCTAAGCCAGTTTTCCTTGGTCAACTCCCAGCCAATTTTTTCCGTTGACATCATCCACACGCCACCTCAAGGCTTATGGCTTCACACCGGAAGATCTCTTGGTGTGTCGACAGCAGCTGATGCTCTTCGTGAACCAATACGACCAGGTGCCCTACAAGGCATCGCTGGTAGCCGATGGGGATGGTTGAAGGCAAGTGGATGGGTTCACCATGCCCAAGTGAAAGGTAATTTGAAATCTGGAACGTGTCATGTTTACATATTGTTGTCCATGTTTATCCATGTGTCATGTTTAAGCAGAACCACAGTCTCCAGGGCAAATGTTCTGGCTCTCTTGTCGTATCCACCACACCAAGCACTTGAGGGTTCCGCAGTCAAGGAACTGTAATGTAACGAGATCCAAGGGCTGTGTCATCAAATGCTTTCAGCATCTTTCAGCGGTTATGCCCCTGACCCATTCATTACTCGACACAACATCGATATTTCTCATGCAGCAGGGTGACCATATGTATTCCAGGAGGGCAAATTAAACCCGTACCATCCTTTACCTATTCATAGGAACTCTTTAGCACCATCACTAGAACATGCATTCCTCACAGCAGGGCTAGCTTACATGATCCGATGTTCTCCTCTGGTCACCTTGCCCTTTCCTTTGAAAACCTCTGGTTTTCTTGTGTGTTCGCTTGTTCTTTTCTTTTTTCCCTTATCTCAATGGATTGGTTAATGGGAAAATTTACAGGAAACCATGGTTTTTACCATCAAATATAGAGGTTTCCTGTAAATTTTCCCTTAAACCAATCCAACACCGAGGTATGGGCCAGAAGCTAGCAGCATCAACCTTTCCCATGGCTTGCACGAAAATATGGCTTTGATTGTGGGAGAAAACCAAAAGAAACCACAAGAAACACAAAGGAACCACCTGAAATCAGTCTTTCTTAAATTATCTAACTTTTCCTGTGGTATCCTTTGAATTCCTTTGGTTTCCTTTTCTTTCCTTTGGTTTCCTTTGGTTTGGGGCTGCGTGGATTCTATGGTTTCCATTGTTTTCCTTTGGTTTCCTTTTGTTTCTCAGGCTTCCAAGAGGGAAACAAAGGAACATAAAATCCAAGGAAAAGACAAACCAATCAAAGAAAGTCTAAGGAGGCTATAAGCCCATAGAATGCATCAATCATTATGCCTGTTGCTAACAGGTTTGCAAGACCTATCAATTGCGGTGCCTCGAACCTTGTTCAATCCATTCTTTGTTGTTTAAAACATGTATACATCCATTCTGGAAAAAAAGGTTGGCGTGCCTTTTTCCCACCTTCAATCCTGTTTTTGTCGTGTCATCATTTGGATGGCATTTTCCGCAGGTCTTAAACTTCTTGGGCGCCAAGATCAACTACGGCGGCCGTGTGACGGACGACAAAGACAAGTTGTTGCTCGCCGGAAGTTGGAAATTTGATGGATGGTTGGTGAAGATTTGCAAGACACATGAATTTTGTTGGTGAAACAATAGACCATTCCCAATTTCACCGTAAATTGGTGTTATAAACCATTCCCAAATGGGTGGTTTATTGTTTTATTATTGTTTTACCCACATATTGGATGGATAGATAAGAACTTTGGGAGGTGAATTATGGATGAATCTGGACGGATAGAGTACATGTATACATATCCATATGAAAAAGGAGAGAGATCTTCAAAAACATTAGCATGAGGCAGATCCTTGAATATCCTTTTTGGATCTTTTGCTATATACACCCCAAAATTGAATTCGGAGAGAACTAATGGTAATGAATATGGATGCCTGGATAGATAAATCAGATGATCAGATTTCAATCGATCTACAGACGGACCGACAGATAGATGGATAGATAAGCCTGCCACAGATCCTGCCACCATCTGGCAAGACTTGTCTGGGACTGTCTACCATTTCTATTCAAATCCTAGCTGTTCAGTTACAAGTATATGGATCTACGTGAATATGGTTTCATATGTAGAGACATACACATATGCCATAAGTCATTTTTCACACAATCTCGTGATAGTATGTGATACCCTCTAGTAAACTAACATATAGCTATGGAAAATCACAATTTTTCATGGGAAAATCCTCTATAAATCCCCATGTTCAATAGCAAACTGTAAATTTACCAGAGGGTAAGTAGCACATTTTCGTCACATGATCCTCCAGCAGCTCTCAGCTCTCAGGTTGATCTCCACAATCCTGCAGACCTTCATCTGTCCCGAGTCGGTGGAGCAGAAGGCCATGGGATCGGAAGTAGCGAACAAATCTTGGACAGGAAGCTGGTAAAAAACAATAGAGGAGGTCAAACAAGTAGAATGAATATGATAAGAAATCATATCCGATTCTTTTTTCATTTGTGTTTTCTACTTGGCTGAGTCGTTAAACATGGTCTGCAAGTTCTTCAGCATCCTCTTGCCAGCCGACCACTGTTACACTGCTCTCCGTGGTGTGGCGACTTGCCCTAGGGGTGTTCGTTGAGATGTTGTCTTGGATTAGGGAGGCATCCAGGTGATGTCTGGGCAGTGTCTTCGATGATCCCAAGGAATTCCATGCCATGCTCAAGAAACACCTTTTTCGGGATGGCCATCAATCCATTGGGAGTTGCCCAGCACAAGGATTCCCATGAAACGGGATAGATGACCGTACCATCCGTACCACATTAATGTCATTTTTTGAACCATAGCACCTATATTTTTTGGGAACAATTTGAAACCACCAACATCCACCAACATCCCAAGATTCCCAAGCATGGCATCGGTGGCGGCTCCGAAGTCCATTGCCACAACCAGTCTTGTCTTCCCACCTTTTGTGAAAACATCTCCTCTGAGTTTCTAGATCTCCGAAAGCAAAGCAACCATTTTGGCTCAAGCCGTTTTTACTCATTGATTTCGCATAACCGAACTTTATATGTCTTCCGTGCTCGCCTCGAAAGCATGTCATTGATGACCTTTTTGAATATTATTCTGCTTTTGGTGATGGCAGATTGTGACATTGCCTCAATGCTTCAGAGCACTGCTGGGCGAAGACTTCAGGAAGAAGCTTCATGTTTGTCCTTTATCCATATCCCAAGGACGGGTGGCGGTTCCATGGAGGTGGCGCGATTGCTGTCAGCTGGTGCCGATCTTTCTAAAACTAGCAGTTGGTGGTACTATCCAAATTGTTCCGGCTGAAACCCGAAGGAAAGCCGGCTCATTGGCGGAAGGAAACCCGCTTCCAGTCTACGGCCAACAGTTTGGCCGCATGTGGGGAATCTGTGATGATCAACTCAACTGTAGCTATGGTGAGGACACAGCCACAGGCCGCATGTGCTATGTCCCCAAACAGTTCGGCTTGAAACACGTCGGTCCGGTTCAACAAAACGATGACTTTTTTGACGGCCGGTGTAGCCAGTGGCATGTGCCGCCAGGTTTGGATTCCATTGCTGCCGCATCGTACAACAAGTGTTCCTCGATCTGCGTGGTTAGAAACCCAATGGAACGGCTATTGAGCGAATACAATTTCATAGACAAAGGCGACCTCGTGTGCTGCAGCGAATCGTGCCTTGAAACGTATGTGCAAAGCAAACTTGATCTACTCAACGCCGGATCTGACGATTGTCATTTCATTCCTCAAGTCTACTATGTATTCGGGAATGGCGATCACAAAAAAGGCAACCAAGTCTGCAAACATGTCCTTCGCTATGAAAACTTGACTCAAGAATTTTCCGCTTTGGCGGGTGGCTATGGATTGAATTTGAAATTGCCCGACGTCGGAAAACATCGCTCCAGGACATGTGATGTAACGCCTACTCCATTGACAGTGCAGTTGGTGAAGAAATTCTTTGCTGCAGACTACGAAGCGTTTCAGTATTGAGTTCTTGGATGCGCTGTCACATGTTGCTGATAGCGGTGCCAGTTTTCATCTCTTTTCTACAGTTTCGATTGCCATTTTGAGCTATCGGGCGGCGGAAAGAATCCAAAGTGTTGCCTTTTCAATGCATCTTAGACATCGTGACACAGTTGCATTCTGGTGGGTGTTTGTTCAAGCTTCTTTTCATGGTGTCTCCGAGCCCACTCAAAAACGCAGATCGAGATCTTGTTGGGAACCAAACTGGCAACTACTTTGGAAGGCAAACTTAATTCTGGCTGCTCATGCATGTAAATGCCTGCGAGGCACAGAGATTGGTGAAAAACCGGAAGTCAACCTTTTTTTGGGGGGTCATACTTGAACGAAACAGGGAAGAGCTCTTTGACCAGAATCTATGCATGGAGGATGTCGGAATTTTGATGAATTTTGCTTATAGACATGTATATACATGTGTATATATATATATATATGTATACATGTACAGATCAAGTTATATGTATAATTATATGTATAATTACATTATATATGTATGTGTGTGTGTCTAAACTTGCATAGATACTGCAGCTCAATCTCCGCCGACAGGAAGGCTACAAGTATTCCACCAGCGGCTTGTACTACGCTCCAACGGCTGAGACCATTGAGGATTTTGTGACATACATCAAAGGCGGGTTTCCCATGGGGCGATGGATGATAGTTGTGGTTGGCCTTACTTGGCTGGTAGATGGTTGTGGTGAGCTTTGATATTCCCGGTTGCCGTGTTTCTTTTTGGGGCAAGCAATCGCTTATGATGATTCATTAATAACCTTAATATCACCGTTTGAACATCAATCACCATTATGCAGATCCATCAGTAGTTTGTTAGCTCCCGCCGTTTATAGCAACCCCTAAAAAGATGGACAAAAAATCGAAACCTGAAAATTATTGAAAAACCATCAGCGAACTACCGTCCGGGAAATGCTGATCGGAATCGTTTAATGGTTGTGAAGGTTAAACATCATTATATTAACAAAGGTGGGTTTTTATTCTACTTTATGATATGTTCTGTAATCGTAGTACTACCGTAAATGGTTCATCGGGTCATACATGTATTCATGTTATGTGATTGGTGCTTAATTATGGCTAACATGTTCTCACTTGATCAAAATATACCCGCCCATTTATATGTCAATAAATGTCGGTGAGAAATGACTGTCAAGCGTTAAGTTATATACGGTAAATATCAGTAACTAGCTACAATCAGTGGCATATACACAGTAAATACTGTAACTGTTTTTATCAAGTAGCAATAAAACTCGATGATATATAAGATTTTTGATTTGTTTATCCAGCCAAAATTTGTTTCTTCATGTTTCTTCTCAATTCTCAAGTGATTGGTGGGGACATTGAACAGCTTTAGTCTCCTGTAAACTGACATAGATGTAGAACACCCACCATTTGTAGATGTGTTTTCTATTGAAGCCATCGGTTTTACACATCTTTCTGAATGTTTGCCCCAGGGTATCATTTCTCAGCCACACTTGGTGACCCTCCTTGCTGCGCGTGAGGCTTGCCTCTCTATCCCATGCCTGAGGCCTTTGGTTTGCATGAGTTCCTAGGCCAGGATGCGGCGAAGTGATGCGGGCTGATATGGATGGTAGAGATCTGGATGTGGCGATAGGTGTTCGATCAGACGGTGAGTGTTGGACGGATGTGGGAGACACATGGAAACAATGATTGTGGTGATTGTGACGATGGTTTGATCAAACAATGAACCACGATGATTTGCACTGATTTGACCACTCAAACATGTGGCTCATGGTTTCAGGTGGTGCTCATGGTTTCTGCGAAAGGTTTGGAGATGTTTTGACAAACCAGACCAGCATCACATGCTAGTGCAGCCGACGAGTGAGACATGTAGATGCAGCAACTGAATATCAAATGGTAGAAACCTGTGGTGCATCAGCATCTTAGCCAATAAAGATACCCTCCGATAGTCAAACATGTTATATAATTGAAATCCACCATGTACAGATGATGTTCCCATTGAAACCTTCATCTATTGATGGTTTTCCATTGCCACGTTTCATTACCAGAGGGTATGTAATCATGTAAAGAGGCCCGAAAAGGGGAACAACCTCAACATGTGCGAAGCCCAGCATGCCGAGCACCTAGGAATTGCAACATCACCTGCGCCCAAGACGAAGCTTTAAAGTTGCTCACGGGCATGCAGAGCATGGCATCTTGGCGAGGGAACTCGTCGTCACTTCATGGTGAAAAAGCTATTGACACTGCCAAGGATAGCAACCCTCAAATTATAATTGAAACATAGAATCCCACAAAGAAACAGTATATATATAGTTTGGTACAGTACAGTTATCAATTATTGCACTATCTTTTTGGGTGGTACTACATTAAGAAAGGGTGAACATCTTGGCCGGTGGTTTCAAATATCCTCTGGTAAACTAACATAGCTATTGAAAATGGCCATAGAAATAGTGGATTTTCTCATCAAACATGGTGATTTTCCATAGTTTTTTGTATGTTTACCAGAGGGTATGTTGATGTTCACCTTGATCAACCGAAATGGGATGATGATCTCCAAGGTCTCCCTGAACGCCGGCGGTGGCGAGGGTGGCTCTGCTGATACGGCATCTTGACATTTTTCAGAGGGCTCAGATGGACAGTTTGGGGCTGCAAGACACCTGGGTTTCCTGGAAAAAAAGAATTTATGCTGGAACAAAACGTGCTCCAGTTAACTAAGATAGAGATGGAACATCCACCACCTTTCTATAGTTCGTTTCTCAGGTAACACATGGTAGAACTATGGATTTCCGTAGCTATGTCATTTTACTCTAGAGTAGCTTTATTGAGAATTACCCGCTACTTGGCTGGCATGAAACTGGCAAAACCAGGAGCAGGTTCCTTGTGGAAAGGGGCAACTCTTTCGCGAAGGCTGCCACTCCTGGCAGATTGGCTGAATTGAAGGTTTCGCATTGCATGTCAGTATGTGGGATGTCTCGAAATCGTGTTAAATCCATCTAAAACTACGGTCAACAAAAGTGTGCATATAGAACTATAGATATATACATGTATATGTGCATGTATATATATAATTATATATCTATATGTATATACATGACATACATGCATGCAAATACAACATTGCATTTGTATGTGTGCAGTAGACTTATTGGACGGATAAACATGCCATACTGATCCACACAGTGCATAATTGAATCTAGTCTAACATAGCTATGGAAAATGTTCCGTTTGTAGATTATTTGCCTATATATTACTAGTAACTACATCAGATTTACCATGATTTACCTATTACTAGCAATTAATAATGATTGTTTTCCATGGCTACGTTGGACTACCAGACCGTGTATCCCAAATAACTATACCCCCATATGAGTTGCACTACTATCCTTACCAATGATCCCCATGAAATCCCCATATCATTGGATTGTTCAAGGGAATTTTGATAGAAGATCCCCATAATTCCTGGCCAAAAACATGGTTTCCTCTAGATTTTCCCAACAAAACCAAGTCGATGACCAGAGACTTGGTTGCTGAGCCGTCTCCCAGGTCATGGACGACACGGCTGCATCCATCCAAGATCGCTTGCCCAAACCCTTCCCGCTGGATGTCTGTGAAACCAAATTCCCAACGAGGCAGGTCATGCTCTGGGCGACAGGGGAACTTCTTGGGGGTCCTAGATCTTATCAGATGTACACATATCATATATATATATATAATTATATATATACACAGATATACGTATATTACATATATCATTATGATTTTGGAAGGGGAGAAGCATCACTGGACATAGTTGACAGGGTGTTGAAACACACTTCTGCAGATGCTTCAACCGATTTTTTCGCGACAAACATCACATGAAATGGTGGTCTTTAGTGGTGGTTAGGGTGCCGCATCCGTGAAATGCCCACAGGTATGACGAGTCCATGAATACCGTTGTGAAGCAGGAGTGCTTGCGATACAACAAGCCCGGTGTCCAAGGCTAATGAGGCCAATAAGCAGTAATCATCGGAGATGCCCAAGCTGTTTACCCTCTGGTGAACTAACATAACTATGGAAAATCAACATTTTTAATGGGAAAATCCACTATAAATGACCATTTTCAATAGCTATGTTAGTTTACCAGAGGGTAGTGCTTGCTGTGCTCGATCTCCGTGCCTTCTTCCAAATATAATCCCAGAGGGACCATCAACTTGATTGCCACGACGAAGGAGTCGTTAGATACTCCGGTTTATCCCAGTTAAGATCTATCATTATATAACCGACTATATGCCAGCTTTTATTTACTATCTCTATAAGATATATGGTTACATGTATATAAATATATGTATGAATAAATATATATATATATATATATGTATAATTATGCTAACATGATCGTCATATCAAATTCACATATTCATATTAACATATATATATATAGATAGATAGATAATACGCCGTAGTAGTCAGCCATAATCTCCCAGGTTGCTGTGGTCCATGGCGTCGTCCTTGAAGGATTTCCGGAAGGCCATCAAAGGCCTGGGCCAGGGCGGATCTGGAGGAAGAACCCAGGAAGAATCATTTGCAGGTTTCAAAAGTCATGGGGGTTACCCCAAAATCATTGGTTTTGTAAATTATTCCAGATTTAGAATCAATCCATGGAGGTTTAACACTTGTTGATTATAAACTATAAAGGGGAGAGAGAAATGGTTTGGGGTACACATATTCTAGGAAACCCCCATATATCATCATCCTGGAGTAGATAGAATTTAGGATTTTCAAAAAGATGTCCATTTGGCGGATGATTTGTTTGAAATGTCCATAGTCTATCTACTCCAGGATGATCATAATTGGATTGATTTGCTATATTATTGCTTGATGGGTTTCTTTACGGCAAGTTTCTATTTTCCCAAAGTGAATTGACGTGTACTTGCAGGAGGAAGAGCTATGACATCGCTGGAAATGATGGTGAATGTAAGCGGAATCATCCCCAAATGGCAGTATGATAACAGCTACTTTCAGGCTTGTGATCTTTTTATATTTCAGCCGGAATACGTGGATTTATGTTTTATATTGTAATATTATATGATATTATTGAATAGCCGGAATGCCGGATATCTCGGCTGCACTGGAGCAGATAGCATGGGATGGGTCAAGCCATGTCCACGATAGGTCTTGCAATAAACAGTCCCAGTGCATACCAGTGCGTTGTTTCAATTGAAGTAGATAGGTATGGCATGATACATGTCATCATATCACATACATCTCATCTGCAATATTAAATTATTATATAGTTATCATTGATATCAAATTACTCTGCATACACATATGCGCACACATCTAACACACACATATATATATATATTAGAAATTATACATACTTACTGACTGTTCTTTGTATAGTAGTAACATGTGGCAGTTGTGCACATTATCTACTAGGCATTACATGTCACTGCCAGGTCTCATCGTGATGACGGCGGAGTTGGAGGCGGCAGGAAAGTCGCTCTTCGTCAACGAAGTGCCGGAGATGTGTGGGGCTCAGACCGATCAAGTCGCAAGGGGCGGGGGCGGATGTGTGTCCAAGTTTGGAACTTAGATCTATGACCCATAGTTACATATATTACTGATTAATATTATACTGTCCATTGCCTTCAGACCAAGTCTGATCAAGTCTGCCTCAGCCTAACTGGTGTATATCTACATGTATATAGATATACACCAGTTAGGCTGAGGCGGACTTGATCTGAAGGCAATGGAGATAGAGAGAGAGAGGTAGGTATACACCCCAAATGCAATAAGGGACCTTCCATCTAAAAATGGCTCATCATTAGTTATACTCCTTGCTACTGCGGGGATGAGGTGGTCGAAGAAGGGCCCCCTCTCCTTGAAGCCTTTGAGCGCTTGGTACTTGGACATCCTGGAACGGGTGAGGCGCGGACGACTATCGACTTTTCGGTGTCATCATGGGTGGCGGGACGATCTTTGCACCAAAGCTTCGGACATCCTCTATAAAACATGGTAAAATCATGAAACATGCCCTATCAATGGAGGTTTATTGGGTTTATAGCTGGGAAAATCATCTTAGAACTGGGTCATTTTCCCGCAAGTCATGTTTGATTCGGAGGGTAGAAAAACTGTTGATTTGACATAGCATCCGGTGTCATCAGCTACATGGCTGGGAATCCCCAAACTAAATGATGAAGGTTTATAGCTGGTCAAATGGTCGAACTAAATGTTGGGATTGTCCAGCAAGTCATGTTTCATTGCTGGAGGGTAGCCATCGGGCCATCGAGATTGTAGATGATTTATATACGCCCATTAAACATGGTCATTCGCACTATGTCAGATTACCAGAGAGTAAGTGATTAATAGCCCTAGCTGTGAGCCATTTATTGGATAAACTCACCAATCAGGGACTTGGACACCAGGGTCATTAACCAGATACGATCCGTGGGGCGATCCTCCACGCGTGGGGCATGACGGTGTTGCAAGCTGTTTTCGAGCTTATTGGTATCGCAAAGATTCTAGATCTAAAGCGAAAACTTGTGATCAATGAGCCATTGGCAAAACCATCTCCAAAGAAACCCGAAAAACCCATACAAGAAGATGTCTAGTTATAGAAATCTGCGGCATGACCCTTTGTGTGACCATGTTTGGCCTGTTCTCTAACGCACTGCCAAGCTCCGCCAGAGGTTCTTCCAGATGTGGTTTGATCTGGGAAAAGCGCCACCATGCTTTTGGGTCAGCGGCATTTTCTTCCCTCAGGCATTCTTCACTGGAGCCATGCAGAGCCTTGCTGTGGATGTTGAGTTTAGTTCTCCTCTTCATCATTCCTAGGCATATTAGATGGAACCTGGAAGATGAGATCTCCAGAGTGCAGCCACGCACTCATGTACTTTTGGATTCTTGAAGGAGTTGATCTCAATTGCAAAGGATATATTTGCTGAACTATAACAACTCTTGTGTTTTTTTGTTTTTAGGGGGTGCCCTGAGGTGGGATGCTTTGCATGACCATCCACGTCGTTCTAGCCCAATCTTGGGTAAACCTGAGGAAGTGGTTGGTAAATACGTTGACGGTTGGCCATCCTATGCCATCCTATAACGGAGGAAATCATATGGGGCTTAGCCAGCTGGTGCCATACCAACACCATCCACGAAATATAAAGAGCACAATTTTGACATGTCCATCCATTCTCAAAACTCATGTTATCAATACATGGCGATGGCGAGAGTGAGAGAGAGAGAGAAAAAAAAGATTGCCAACACAAACTACAAACATACTAATACATACTAATACTATATATGACTATATATGCATATCAAAAACATCATACATACCGCTATTACACTTATTCTGCCCATCTAGTCCTAGGCTCCCTTCCCTTGAACCACTTCCAAAGGAAATGGGACGAAAATTATCATCATTGGACAAACGCAAATTTACAGGAAACCACCAAGAGGCATACTAAAAGCACTTAAAAGACAAAGAGTTATATACCTGGTCAAGTTGTCCCTTAAACCAGTAGGAAACCACCATGTTTGCTGGTTGAACCCCAAGTTTCACTACTTAAATCACGCAAAATCCCTGAGAAATGCATGTTTTTCTTGGTGAAATCCGTATGGTGTTGGTGAAATTCAAATCACCTCAACCAACCAACCCAAGTTTGAGACTACATGACTCCATGACGCCACCAAGTTTTAAACTTGGTTGAGTCCCTAGTTTCACTATACTGAAATCACCTTACCCTCCAGCACTCAAACGTGGCAATCGAACATCCTGCAGTTGGAGATGATGTTCCGAGCTAGAAACTTCCATTCAGTGCAGGGAGTTCCCATGATTTCCCAATATTTTACCATGTTTTACATGGGATTTCCATGGATTTCCATGGATTTTCCAAAGTTTATAGGCGATTTTCCCGCCACATCCCCCAGTTTCCTGGCCGTCCTGGCCCAACCGTCCCCAGGAACTTCGCACGGAAGTACGGCGAGGAGATCGACCTGCTGAGCTTTTCGCATCGCACCATGGACCACATCTCGGACGCACCGACGCAGCTCACCACGCCCCCGGACGATGGTGTCTTGGTGGCTGTGGTGGATGGTGGTGATGTCTAGTGGGGACTTTTTCTTGTTGGATGTTATGGGAAACTTAGGAGATTGGTTGTGGGAGATGGAATGTTGTGAGATGGAATGTTGTGAGATAGTTCAACTAACTTTTTTTGGGGTGATTTGTTCTTAGATGATTTGGATATGAAACGGAGAGGTTGTGTATAGGAAATTGATGGACATGGACATGCAGATTAATGAGATGATTTAATGCACCTGTGGATTTATTATCGATAGGAACTTGGATATTTATCATGAATTAGATGAGATAGTTATGTTTGTTTGAGATGGCGATGGAGAGAGCGAGAGAGAGAGAGTTATGTTTGTTTGTGTGCTTTTGCTTGATGGAACGGATGACGAGAATATTCACACTGAAAATTGACAATGATGCAAGAAGCGGTTGGTGGCTAGTGTGAGAAACCTTTTTTAACTGAGCTCTGCTGGGCTCTACCTCTATTAGATCCAAGTGTGAAGATGATTTGTTGTTTTCCCGTTGGTTAATCCACCATTTGGGGAGTCTATAGGAAATATGTTTGGGGAGTTCCTGAAGCAACTCCCCAAACACGCGGTGTATGCCATTCATCCCCAGGAGTTTACGTCTATGGCATCTTTTTGGAGGGTGCACGCTTCGACTGCACCAGCCATCAACTGGAGGATTCGAGGCCGAAAGAACTTTTTACAGATACTTGGCGGAAGTTCTGCGGTTCTCCACACATGTGAGATTTGTCGGCTGGATATTTAACAGATTGCTATGTATGAAATGATTTGATATGTATATGAATACATATATATATATATATATTATATGAATATATATATATATATATATGGAAAGAATATGGAAACTGGCTCATTCATAGATGATTTGTATATGATGATTCACCTACTAAAGAATGTTTAATATAGCCATGGAAAATTGTCCATTGATATCATTTATGATGATTTGTTTTCTTTATTACAAGATATTCTATAAACGGGAATGTAATGGGGTACAGCTAGTCACGAGGTATTGGAGATTTATCCTTCGGTATCATCAAACAATCCCGTATACGTGTAAGTTTTAATGGGAACATCAACTATGCATGGGGAATTATATCTAGTCTTGGGTTTGTTGAAGATGATTTGTTTATTTGTCCAATGGGACATCCACTACTTGGAGAATCTATAAGGAATATGTTGTTTGTTTTTTCCTGTTTGGTCCTTAAGCAAACCCAAGAAGATACCATTATTATACCATGCCCCAAATTAACATGACGACCCTGCCACGAGTTGGGATGTGGAAGATTTTGGAAGACGTCATTCCTCGTTATTCTCAGATGTTAGTTGGGAGGATGGCATGGAAATTTAAGCATATTTGAATGGGGAACAGATGACAAACCAACCCTCATGGGATAGGAGGACCCAACTGAAATTCACAACCATGTGGAGAATGTGATCAGAAACAGTTTTGTTCCCGGATGTTATACATTATTTTGTCCTGATTTCCCACTATTTTTCTACCAATTTCGAGTTGCTGACAACTTAGGGAAAGTATAATGATCAAACTGACATTGGGATTGATGGTTTGCAATTGTCAGCCAGCGGCCTTCCCGACCGGGATTTTGTGGGATACTTACAGTGACATACAAGCCAGGTACAGCTGGCCAGGTAGCAGGTACCACTGTACCACCAGGTCCGAGCGTTGCATTCAGATCCTCAGGATATGCCCCCACTGCAATTCTTACCCATCAAGAACCGCGTGCCAAACGCCTCGGACTACCGCTGCCCTTGCTACAAGGCGAGATGCGGCTCCACAAGGGTTCAATTCAACGGATCTGGATGAATTGCTGGAGGTAAAGCTAGATCAAATGGGATATGAATGAAATATGTTTGGGGATATAAGAATGGGATATCACATGTCCGGATGAATTAGCGTAGAATGACCTCACGTCGTGACATCACTGGACTGTTGGAAAGGAGAATCATCCCCTATATGTTCAGGTTGGTGGATTATGATCATTCAGCCAGATTAGATGGTTGTGGATAGTTGGTGCCCTCAGTCTTGACCCATGTGGTTTTCTTGATCGTATTCCCAAGGATTTTGAACATCCATCCTGAAAACTCACCTGGAAACTAGCAAAAATGGGCTGTAAAAGATGATCTTCAGATCTTCCATGTGTTTTCTTTTAGTGGTTGTTCTCTCTAAGCCTTCAGGTGTTAAACACATGACTTTCGGAAACATCTGGAGAATCTGCCAGGTGGTGTCCCGCAAGGGTACATTGCTGACCACTGGGCACTCCACGAATTTCGTGCTCTATATCGAAGTTCCTACGGAGCCTTGGAGATGTCATGATGGTCATGGAAAGGTACCCTCTGGTAACCTAACATATAGCTATGGTTAAAAGCCCCATTTATAGATGATTTAGTTTTTGAGCATGGTGATTTTCCGGCTATGTTGGTTTACCAGGGGATATTTCCTGATTCGGAATGATAATTATCGGCCAAGACATATGATGCTTGCAAATGATGTTTGGACATAGCCCGCAGATATTGGAATGGATCAGCTTGGCGGTTTTAGTGTGCCGACTATAGGGGTAAAGCTCAAGATCATCACTTACCTACAGTATTATGTTCATTTGCGCTTCGAATGTGATGGTTGTTGCCTCTCAACCGCAGTCACATGTTTTCTTTTGAATGGTCTTCTTCACTGTTTTAAGTTTTAGGTGGAATTGCACGAAACCATGCGTCTTGCGATTTTTGTTGATGCCAAACATAGCTTGCGGTTTCAAACGCGTGTTCCCTTCAACTACAATTCCGAAGGGCACTCAGCCTGGCTCTTTGGGAAATGGGCGGGTCAGGATTGGGACACGCTGGGTGCTGGTCGTTTGAAGAGAAGTTGCTTGACACTTTGTCAGTCAAAAGCAGCGTGAAAAATCCAGAACTGTGGGACAGTATTTACAGCAGCTGGATCAACACTAAGCATCCCGACATTCCGACTGTGGCGTACTGGGGCCCAGGGGCCCATTTGTTGATTATGTTCGAACGGTTCACCAGGCGGTATCGAATGACCAAGGACAAAGTTGTGGACAAGTGGATCAAAGCAGGTGTCGCAGCCTTCCTGGCACTGAAGTATTAGAGACCTGAAGTATTAGAGACCTTTCCGAATGTAGCAATAGCCGTCGCTCTAGGGACGTTGCTGGTAATCCATGACGTCTCGTTTCACACCCAGATGGAGACCAGAAGCTGAAGAAAAACAAGTGTTGAATGTACGCAGTAAGTAGGTACCATGCCAATGGCAGGGATCGAAAACTCACGTCAACTGCTGCAAAGTCTGAGATTGGACTGGTGTGTAACTGCTCAATATTTTCTCTAAACACTCCGGGATCCACATGGATCTACAGTATGCCATAGGTGATTAAATGCTAAAGGTCACCAGTTGTTCTGAGGGGCCCGAGATTGCAGAATGGTGAATGGCAAACCAGAATCCGGTATATATATATATATACACATATATAGGTTCAGTGAACAGATCTCAGCAGAATATCTCCAAGTGCGAATTGGCCTGGATGCCAAAATGTTAAGAAAGCATCCATAATTGAGTACTTTCAACATAGTTTAACAGAAGATGATGAAAACAGAATTGCAGGAAGGAAAATATGAGAGTTGACGGTGATTCCTCGCTTCATCAACTTCTGGGAATCATTGGTAAGTATAGATGAATGATATGTAATGATCATGAAATACAGTGCCTTGGAGCGGCAGGGATGATGGGGCTGTCGCCACTTTTTACCTCATACCCCTCTAGAAATCTGACATGGCAATGGGCAGTTCTGGGAAACATTCAGGTACTTAAATTGAAAGTATCTACAAGTGCAAGGCCTAAGTAAGGCCTAGGTAAGGCCTAAGTAAGGCCTAAGTAAGGCCTATATGCACTGTAATGGGCTATGCCCCGCCAATGCGGCCTTTTGGGGCACCGTACCTTCATCATGTTAGCTACCCAAGTGGACCGTTGATACTTCCTGCATTTCCATTGGTAGATCAACCAATCATGATGGTGGGCTTTCCAGCCCAGAGAGCCAACAACTTGGCTTCCCCTCTCCATCTGGGAACATCTCACCCAGGCTCATGTCTAGTTTGGGCCACTTTTCGAGAGCCAGCCGGTGGATTGACATAGTTTTGGCGTATTCCATGGTTTCAACAGGGATCAACTGTTTAGATCTGTTTAGAACTTATGAGTGGAATTGCATAGGTATGCAATGGTATACATCAATCATTGATTCCAATGTACAGCATGCTTTAACATACAACATACCTTAAGTCTTGACTCCAATCGGATAATTTTCCATTTCGCAGCTTGGAAGCAGGCCTCTATGAGGTTGGTTGGCTCGAATTCGCGTGAGGGTTTCAGGGATCATGCCAGTCCCCTTCCGCACTCGCGCTTGCGATTTGTTGTTGAAAAGTGGTCTGTCGCGAGAATAGCGCATTGAGTTATGAAGTTTAACATGTTTAACCACATGAAAAACACTAATGGGTTTATTGACCTGCTATCATTAATTAGTCATTGTGTGAGTCGCCTTTAGGGAGTTCGCTGGAACCCCCATGATTGAATCAATGTAGTTTGGGAGTCTGCAGGCTCATTTGCACTTCCAAGAATTGCGGAGTGTTGAATGCGGCTCAATACCTTCTGAACTGACTATGACAGCTTCTCGGAAAGGCTATTGATGTTGTTCTCTAGTGCTTCACTGCTTTTTTAACTGCGACGAAAACGAGCATCAGTGTAGATAGACCATGATAGCGAACAGGTCCATCAGGTCGAGAAATCAAGCAGTTGCGCAGCTGACAATGGTTGAATTTCCGTCGCTGTTGTGGATCCCAAGTTCCATTTTAATCCATTGTTTCTTCCATGGGCTGTGATTGTGATGGGCTGCGCGAATCAAAAACATGACTCATCGACTCATGGAACAGGGGAACAGCAGAGCTTCACAGGATTTCCCAAAGCGTATTGCTGCCTCAATCTTCCCTATAATCTCTATGATCCCTGAGATAGGTGATTGCTGTAGCATTTTGGTGCTTTGTATCCCCCTACGCCCCTTCAGCATTCGCAACTAGAAAGGAGAAGAACGTCAACATACATCAACTACAGAGTCGAACAAACCCAATAAAACCCAATAAAACATGAACAAACATCAATAAACATCATTACAAATCAGCCACAAACGACTCTTCCAGTGACTCTCCAACAGATTCTCGCACTAGGTCCATCGCCAGCTTCCACCCAGGCCCTGACTGGTGCAGCCATGGCGATGCTCTTTGCCACCAGCGCCAGCCCTGGGGTGAAGAAAACGCCTTCTGAGACAGGCGCGGGCGCTGCAGAAAGGATAAAGGGGGTACGACATGAATTTCGGCAACCCCATCACCAAGCAAAATTGCGAATTTTCGTGAAGTTTCAATGAATCGCACTTCATGATTGAGAGCCTTACAAGCTCTCCATAGGATCCATTCTCTTCGGTTGTTTGTAACGGGGCAATTTCACCTGTTTGGAATATTGTTGGTTACAACACAGTTACGTACCATTTGTAGGTTCCAAAAAGATAAGAAAAATGATATAGATCAATATAGGTTCCTTCCTATATGCTATTGACATGATTATTAGCTGAGGAGATTCTCATGAAACACACACGCACGCAATTTATATTTATTTATGGCAGCAAAGGCTAGACCTTTTCGAGCACCTGAAATGAAATGAAATGTATGTATACAGTTATATAAATATAAGTTTATGTGCATCATATAAATCATACACATATGATATAATATATATATATACATTATTATATCATTAATTTTTAATTCTATATCACACACATATCACATCAGATACATGTATTTATATTTATATTTATATTTATATATATATATATATATCATATATTCTGTTGCTTGTGGTGACATCATCCATATCCAGTTCCAGTTCGCACAGGTCAGCTAATCTCAGCTGGCATTTTTTTTGCTGTATGGATTCGCCAGAAAGGATTCGCCGTTTTGGATCATCTTGTTGGGTCCAAAACGTCACAAGTTTTGGTATGCATGATGAAACATTAAAAAAGAAAACTTTCCCAATGTTTGGCCCAATTTCATTGAAATTGGTGCTATAAACCCTCCAACATTGGAGGTTTTATAGCATTGGGTTTACCACACACAAGTATATGTGATGGTGGTTTATGATTACCGAACCGTTGCTTATTTTTTTATTATCCAATAGTCAATTTACCGCAGGAACTCAGAAACACTTTGATTGGTCTCTCTGAATCCTCCCCGAAAAAAGAAGCGCTGTTCAACGCACTCACTCATTTTCGTTGGACCTTCCTGTATGAACCATTGATACTCAGGGTATATATCATTAATTATCATCATTATTGTCACTTTTTTTAATCATTATATCATATTATATAATTCAGTAATTACATATCATTATATCACGAGCGATCATTATTTTATTCATTTTCATTTTTAATATCACAATAACCACAATCTTGTATATTTGGATCTCCACTTGAACTTCAAGAAATGCCAAGTCGCGCTTGTTTCAGTCACACCGGTTACCTGAGGTAGCGACTCGGAGCACCAGCGTGTCACCGCCCCGAACCATTGGAATTTGGGCAACGCGCGGAATCGCTCGCGACGCTCCGAGCTCGCCCCTTCGGCGGCATTGAGAGACCGATTGGGTGATGATCCATGAGATTTTCAAAGAGGAAAGATGAGAGAGTGAGGAAATGGAGCATGTATGTAGTATGACCATTTTTAACAAAATGTATGTATCTTTATCATTTTTTTATTTAAACATATAACATTTACATAAATATAAATATACATATATGTATGATTCTGTATGTATATATATATATATATATCCATATCTATATCTATATATTAGATCAATGTATATAAATGTATATAAATGTACATCTGGGACATATTGTGTCGACAACATCTGACACCCCCGCGCTGAGACCTCAGGAAGTTCACCGCAGCTATGCTTTGCCTTCGCTGCCCAAGGCCAGGCTGTTTGGATCCACAGCTATGAAAAGATAATACTGCAGATGATAAGTAAATCAATATAAATTAATAATTTTCACATTTGTTTGGTGATTCTTGGAAGGAGTTGACTTGTGGGGTTATCCGGTCCTTTAATTTTTGTTTTTTCTGCCACCCAGCCCAAGTAAATCAATATAATATATCTGATAATTATGCATATTTATGATTAATATTGACAATTAATCATTGACAGTTACATTCCATACTCCCATGATACCTGATTATATGTCTCATCATAGTCCCGGTGAAAATTCCGTCGGACCAGGAGCTCTCCTGGGCGAAGTTGCGCTTCCGATCGGAACTGGGGGATGACGAGTGCCCCATGCCTCCGGTGGATGAGAACCTCAGGACGCTTTGGGCGGAGATCTGCGATGGGTGGGTTAGGTTGGCGCCCAATTTTTTTGGGTTGGGAACGGGAATGCTTGGGAGAAGTTGGGCATGAAGCGATACGTGAAAATAGCAAAAAATGATGGAAATGGATGAAGGATAAACTACTGTAATTTTATGGGATTGTATTTTGGGTAAAGTAAAGTCAGGCGGATGTGAAGGGATGTGAAGGAAAGAGCTTGAAAGGGTGCTTCCAGTGAGACCGAATTAATTGGTGAAGGGTCAATGTACAGTAGTAGGAGTTCAGTAAACGGTTTTGTTGTGGGAGCTGTTTTATTGATAATTCTATTGTCGCCACATTTTGCTGCCACATGGAGGCTTACACAATCCTGCTAAAAAAACACACGGCCCGCCATGTGATAGCGATGAGTCTGGTGTTTGAAACGTTGTTGAAACTTGCCAAGAATAACGGCTCCCAAAAGGCTTGTACGGCCTGTAGTATATTGTGTACATCACGGTCAATGGGTGTTGATGTTAGTTCAACAAACCTGTTGAACTTTGGAAGACTGACAGCCACCCCTAGCTAGGAGTCATGGTTCCAGTTCAGTTGAATGAGATTGTTATGTTTGGTTGAAACGAAACAAGTAAAATATGCAAACGACATGTATGCAAGCATGGCATTAAAAAAAATAGCCATCGAATATAGCAGAACTTGTTGAGTGAATAATGCTGATGGATATCCAGAAAACCAAACTCGCAGGTTTTTACATACTCACTGTCTCCCAGTTTTCTAGTACCCTTCCGGTACTCAAAGGTGGCTTGCTGGAAACTCCACCATATATAGCTGTAGATTATTTTCCTATCAAAGCCTACATTTTAAAACGGATTTCGCCAGCCACTGTGCGTGAGCTGCATCAGGAAGTTCTACCCGCACCTAAGTGAGCTGGAGCCAATGCACATTGAAGAGGTTGGGCCAAAAGGTGGTGTTTGCATCGGTTTCCAACTAGAAATGGGGAATGTGCCAATGACAAAAGAAACTATATTCCACATGTTTACTATGTTTTACTATGATTTATGTCATTCATGTGTATATATATATATATGTGTATATATATATATAAACAGGCAAGTCTGTTTTGCGGTTTCCATGGTTTTGTTTTCCAAGCATAAAATATGGGTTAATGACGTCCAGTGTTTTTTTCTTCTGATGGGAACAGACCACCAAGAAGTGGATATGCCTTGTGTTTCAGTTGTGAGTATAAGCCCCCAAAAAAGTAAAATGGTCAATGTTTCAAGTTCGTGAAATACTGCAGTTGGTTCCAGAATGTGTTTTTTAATCATTACAGAAACGGCAAGTGCGGACAACTATCCGCAATCTGGCGAGTTTACACGCAATAAGATTCTAGTTGTTACATTGTACTTAAATCATGTCACATCGGCATTTGTATGTGCTTAAATCATGCGACATAGCATGTCTTATCTTCTTAAAAAAATGAGCATACCTCTGGAGTGATCCCTTCAACATCCCAAGTCTGAAAGGAATCCTTTCACAAACCCTCTTTAAGGTGCAAGGGCTATGCTCCATGGGTCTGGATTGTTCTTACAAGGTGAGGCAGGCCTCCCAAGTTATACGTTGGTTGAACACCTCATTAACTATAGGTATATATTCCTCCTCCATAAACCATATTTAACCAAGATGCAAGTCAACTTAGCTATCATAAATCGACTGTAAGATAATGAATCCCATTAAATCAATCCCCATGTTTGTTGGTTAAATATGGTAAAATCACAATTTTTCCAACAGATAATCATAGATATTAGATAAACCCATAGATGATAATCATGCACAAAACCACAAACTATAGTTATACTAGTTGTGGCTTATATAGTCCCATAAGGATGTAATAAAAACACCATTAAATGACCATTAAAAAAAACTGCACCGTCCACCAGGACCGTTCTCGTCCGAAGTTCACGGAGCCTTCGCCTCCGACTTCGCCCTCGGGAAAGCGCGGCAAGCGCGTCGGCGTGGTGTCGTTGTCGAACGCGGTGGCTGCCTCCGGCACGCACAATGCCATGCTGGGGCTCAGGGCTTTTATGGACCGGAAGGAGGGGATGGATATGGATGGGGCTGAAAAAGGCACCATTTGGATGGGAGTTGAGATTAGGAATTTTATAGATTCATGGTATTTTTATGAGTTTTGATGGGGTAATTATTATGATATTGATGGGGTTTTAAGCAGGATAGTTTGGCAGTTTGATGGTTTTTCATGGGAGAGGGAGTTTGAAGAGATTTTTGAGGACTTATATTAACGGAAGTTTGATGGTATATGATATTCTATCACCGGTTACACACACACACACATATATATATATATATATGTGATAGGGATTTGAATTAGGGTGTGGTAATTTTATGGGATTTTCATAGGGTCAACAAGGTATTGGAATGACATTGGTATACATGATGGGATTATTGGCAATGGATGGGTGGATTATGGTTTTGGTGGATAATTAGCTTGAGAACCAACACTGAAAGAAACATATGAATCAAACGGATGGAACACGGACGTCAGTCATATATCTCACGTATTTGCTTAACACATCATGAAAACATAATTGAGCCCTAGCAGCGTAGAATTGGTTTCCTTGATTCTCCTTAAATGGGTATCACTTCCATCAGCAAATGCGCCAGGAGATGGTTGGTTCCAGCCTGTTGGGCATTCGGAGTTTCAAGGGCAGTGAGTTCGACATCGACAAACCTCAGCACCTGGGACTGGAGAGGTTTGGAGACATCTGGAGAGCAGTGAAATGATTTCGAACAATGATGAAATGTGGAGCAAACCCTGGGAAAACCTGAAAAACATGTCACAAGAGACGCTATGGATTGCTATGGAGGAAAACCTTGGAAATGGTGTTTGTTTTTTTGGAAAGCTAGGGGCCTCAATAAGATTTTGGAGTTGGTGACTATTTGTTGGTTCGAGATGTTTAAAGCAGAACATGGGTCGAAAAAGGTGCCACTCACCTTCATTGTTTTTTGCCTATCCTGTCGCCTCCCAGAGGGTGCGGAGCAGCTTCAGAATTTACAGAAGAAGATTGGGATAATTTGGTGCCAATTAAGGCTTAACCAGAAACATACGATATCAACAGATCTATATACACACAGCATGCTCCAGAAATTGTGGTGCCTGAGGGCCTACAATATCTTTATCAACCAGGCTGGGAGCCGCACCATGCTCATGTTGGTTTGGCAAGTCGCCAGGGCAAACGATTTGCCCTTTGTCATGTACATGGGAAAATAGGCCTATACCTGACCTAACCAACAAAAAAAAATCGTTTGCAAGCAGGGTAGCCAATCTTAATCAGAAGACAGTGATGCTCATCATCCCCCAAGGGATCATTTCTGAGATAGGAATGCAATGCCCTCTGCGGGTATCGACCCAGGGACGTGCCGTGCCAGGCCGGTAGCGATATGTTGCGAACCATTGCTCTGGCGAGAGTCAACAAGACCTTGCTGAACCAGGCCCCTGGGATCCCTGGGCTCCCTGGGTGCCTGCCTGGCTAAATGGCTGAGAACTGGGGGATGCTAAAGCTTCGCATCCTAGAGATCTCAGGTAGTTTTTGGGTTACCACAGGGAAAAGTCACCAACGGTTGCTGCATCGGCTGATTTGCCTGTGTTTCATGTCCAGCTGATCCCCCAACACATCCGAACAGCATCTGGCAGATCACACGCCTTTGTGAAAACCTGCGCTTGGATGCTTTGATTTTTTTGTGCCATCGGCAGCACTGAGGTGGCAGTCTATGTTGGGGAAGCTGGGGTGGGGTTCAAGGTGTAGAGTAGATATATATATATATATAATTATATGTACAGTATATAGGTAAGCTGGGTATTTGTTGCAAATCATTTGGCAAAGGCTTCACTTTAATTGGGGGTGACAGATGTTGGATGATGGCCGATGTACTTGCAGTGCAAGTATGCGTCAGAACCTTCCATGTGACTCCTCACCCTTGACTCACATATGTTTGGGTGACTATATGTGGAGTTCAGGCTTCTTTGTTTCAAACATTTACTATGAAAGCCTACATGTGGAGATGATCCAACTCATGACTCATTTTGTAGGGACACGTGAAAATCACCACCCAGTTGTTTTGCCCACTGGATCATTAGTTCTAGGATGTTGTGTGTGCGTGTGTGTTATAAAGTTTTAAAGCTGATTATTGTGGTTCTCAGATATTTTAAAACATGTTGGACAACTAGTGAACTAATGTTAGAGAATTCAACCATCTGTAATCTATTGGTTCCATGTTGATATTTTTCTCACGACACCTCGTCTGCACGAGGTGCGGGCCCAGTGAGCTAACGCACGTGGGGAAGATCATCGAACACTTGGCAAAGGCCGGCGGAAGCAGCTGAGAAAAGATGGAGGAAATGGCTAAGTTGCGGAACTTAACTACACTTAATATGGGATATAGGCAGGGTTTATATTGGTTAATGGGAAATAATATTTGTAGTTAGATATATCTATATATATATTTAGATGGGTTGGCTTAGAACTGCAGTAACAAAAGGATTTATGGACGTTTATGGGGAATTATATATATATATATATGTATTTGATTGTATATACACATATAGTTAGATGGAGTTATAGAGCAACTTATAACTAGGTGGCCCCACTATGAAGACCCTCCAAGTACCCACACAAACAAGAAAAACATGTCAAAATGATGGGCTCCAATATGGACTGGGTACTGTAAATTATAGCTACCCCAGCCATGATCGTACTAGTTTGATGATGGCAATTGGGGGAGGAAATCATTCCCACATGGCATTAATACAAATCTGGTTTGGGAAATACAGGAAGTGTCCCGGATATGATGGAAATAGTTAATCATAGCTGAACCATAGAACAAATAGCTAGCCATTTCAATATGGAGATGTTTTAAAATCATGCTCAGTAGCGGGGTTTTGAACCCAGCTGGGGCCATGGATCCCAATCCTATCAGGAGAAGCCATCAGTCCTGGTGAACTCCATCATGCACAGCGTCAGTGGTTGGGTCCCATCCACTTAGCTGGGGAACCGCTGGGCAAGAGCATGGGAAAATCGATGAAAGAAATGATGGAAACTGGACATCCCTAGTTTCAAAGAGCAATTCTGCTACAACAGGATGTTTCTTTTGCCAGATTGGATTGCCAGGGGGGAAGCCATTCGTCATAGGGTTGTAGAACTCATTTGTAGAACTCATCAGCCAACCCGTCGAACCCCTGCAGATTTCAAGGTGCGCTGTCCCGGGTGGATCGAGACGAACTTGGGCCCAGCACCTAAGGGCGGGGCTATGGAAACTGTACCGTCCAGAATCCAGAGTCAGCAACTAATGCCAATTGGGAATGCAATGGCATGCACAACAAGGTTGCTATTACATGTACCATTACAAAGCTTTCCAAGGGTCACCAAGTCATAATGAGCCCCTTAATATGAAAACATAGGCATTTCAGATGTGATCACATGTGCTTCCATACGTGCAAGCATTTCTTGAAATCCATGGTTAGGCAGCGCACCTATGGAATCCTATGGCCCTGATATGATTTGATGAGTTCGCCGAGGCTTCGATAGCGCCTGCGCCTGTTTGTGCGAGGTGGCTGGAAACCTGGCCCTCAGCAGGCTCCGAGTATCGGCCAGTTTTGGTTGTAGAAGTTGGGAAGTACCCCTCCAATAGATGATCATAAAGTTGGGATTTAAGTTGGGATTGAATGGGGATTTAATGAACCATAAAGGGAAAAGATCATCCTTGAATATTTAATGGTTGATCATGCTTGAGCATTAATCCATTGAGTTGGGATTGACGTTGGGTTTGAATGGAGATTTCATCAACAATGGAGATCCAACGAGGTTGGGGGTCTCCACATTCTGTTCCTGCGTCGTCCTTACAACCAGCACAGAACAACGATATGCGGGGTGCGGAGTGCCGAGGTCAAATCAGTACAGCCAGGGGCCATTTGTTTGGGATGACCATTGCAAAGGATTCTGCCATTGGTGAACCAACTGTTGAAGAGCCCCAAGTGCTTGACCCTTGGGCAAAAACATTTTGTATATACTGACAAGAATTCTTGACGTGTCCCGGAATGTTCCGTTCTTGAAGATGGCATTACAATCCATAATTTGATTCATGTGGGGCTTAGTGGGGCTGAAAGCACCAGCATGTTTGAACTCCCTTAAGCTGGGAACTTCGAAAAACAGATCAGTTGCGGGCATGCCGACTTCACCCAGCTGCGTTGGTTGAAGGAAAAATATCCCGGAACACCCCAAGAATATGGCGGTAAAATCACTGCATTCGAGTAGATTTTTCAATTTCATATAATTTCATCAATCCACATTGGAATAGACAGAAAGCACCAAATGTTGTCATCAGATGTACATCCGTAAAAGATGTCCATCCATTGATGATAGATGTTGTACTTCAAAAGCACCATATGCACATCCAATTGTGATCAGGCAAGCCTTAGACCGTGACATCTATCACTTCGTGGCATGCGGTTCCAAGACTCTCACCATTGAGGCACCATAGGGGCCATGGGAGCTGGGCATGGATGGACGGCTTAGATGCTTGAGATATGCGTAAACCTATAGGAAAACATATGAACCAAAATATGAGATAACATATAAGGGCATATGGATACATATGGAATATATATAATAGTTATTTATATGTGCCTGTATATATATATATATATATACAAATATGTATCTATTTATACATATATATACATATATATACATACATGTATTTATTTATATATATATATAATTATATATATATATATGTGTACATGATATACAACCCACCCTATATGTTAGCAGCTGTTCGCAGTTTGGTTGCTGGTGGAACGGGGACTTTTCTCTAAATCACCGCAGATTTGGAGGCAGAACAATGAACTTGAGATCGACTTGTAAAAGAAATACAAGGAGAGCCTTGAAACACCTCAATGGACCCTTCGAAGTGGTCATGTCCGCTAGCAAAAGCTCCAAAGTGTCCAATAACAGTCTAAGTAAATTTTCATTTTCTGATGAGGTTCATTTTCAACTTCAGGTGGGCCTTTTTTCTTAATACCTTGCCATGTGTTCCCATAGGAAGCTCCATTTAGTTCGGACATTTCCCAGCCGTTTGGCGCTGATGAGTTCCCTCAGGGTAACCAGCCCATTTCAGACAATCCCAAATCATAGAAGTTGGTATAAGTTGGTTGTTGTTTACCCTACTGGATACCTATGAAATACCCATGAAATAACATTATATTAAATACCAAGTTACCCATGATATTCCCATGATATCCCACTAGATACATATGAAATACCCATGAAGTACCGCAGGAATCATTCCCAGATGTCGCTGGTTTCTTGCCGTTCGAATGAGGTCGCCTTGCAAATCCGACCCACGATGTGTTTCATCGGTGAGGAGATCCGACGCAAGAGGCGACCCGTTTCGTTTGGGCCTGTGATCTCCAGTGAAATCCCTATGTGAAGCCAAGAGGTACCCTCCCCCACTTGACAGAGACCCTGAAAATAGCACATGTCTATACATATATATGCTTCCGTGTCCCGTGTTGCTGGCCCCCCCCCCCCCCCCCAGGGGGGG
>BGPT01000280.1:304626-320023 GCA_003297045.1 Symbiodinium sp. clade C Y103
TATATATATGTCATACATATCATATGTATATATCATACGCATCATATGTGTTATATATATATATGTATATATCTAAGTTTTCACATATATATATATATAAATACAACATATATAGCATACATACATGATTTATCATAGAGACAACATACCCCCCCACCCCCCACCACACCACAGGGGGGCAGANACATACATGATTTATCATAGAGACAACATACCCCCCCACCCCCCACCACACCACAGGGGGGCAGAAAGACCGTCCACATCCACAGGGGGGGGGGGAAGACCATCCACAGGGGGCGGGGGCGACCCCTCCCCCTCACCCAGGGGGGGGGGGGGGCCGTCCGACGCTGCACCATATAAATATATAATATAGTGGAGACTCATTTTCCAAGGCCCTATTTGGTAGGGTCTATGTTAATTTCCTGGAGGGTATTGGATGTCATGGGCAGTTGCAGCCACATTTCATTTCTATATTGGGATAGATTGGGTGGTAATGTCCAGAGAAGATGGGCCAGTGACAGTAGCATCCTTCTACCTATAAGTACCCTTGTTGGGAGTGAGTATATATACTCTGGGCTTCTCAGCTAGGCAAAAAACACCATAGTTAGACTACAAGAATTGGCAGCTTGCATTGCTAAGCTATTCATAAAGATATTCACCGGAGTTCATGGTGGTCAAAAAAGGCCGTGACTGAGGTCAGCACATGGTGGGGAATGGAGGTTTCCAATTCTGAAGGGCAGCGATTTGACTCCCAAACAAATCCGAGCATCAAAAAGGAGCATACCCAGGCCGTTTGAAGACGGCTGGCAGACATACACAAACAAGGAATGTTCCAAAGAATCCCTTCCACCCATTTTTTTTCAATACCACCATGTTCACCCTGGCTTCCTTTTGGATCCATGATCTATCCATTTTTGTTGGGAGCCCAGTTCAGGGGACGCAATTTTCATATGGCATTCCCAGGGGGGGGTGGGATTCTCCGGGTCCAACTCCCGTTGGATCCACCGACCAGGCGTCTACTGGATGACATCATTGAAGAAATTTGTGACACCATCGTGGTGAGAAACTGTGAGCACGACCTCCATGCCGGGATGCCCCAGTTGGTTTTCAGCGTGGAACGGTGGAATCCGTCCCGCGGTGGTGGTAAAATGGTCAACACGTCCTGCAATGGGTAGTATATATGAGGTTCACAAAGCTCAAGGTTGTACTATATGTCACTATATGTTTTGTCTTATACCTCTTGATGATTGAGGCATGCTACAAATTGCTGCAATATGTTTGTTCAGGAGCTTCACCCCATTCCCAAGGCACCACTCGTGTTGCCTCAGCAGCCCAAGGCGGGAGTGATCATGATCGCCGACGACTTCTTCGAACAGATGATCGAGATGACGGAACTGCGTCAACAGATGCACAGGTGGATTGGTCAACAGGGCTGCAAATAAGTTAGGCTATCTATACTGTAATAGCTGGTAATAACAGTAGTATATTGTATAGTCATCAGATAATGAACATTTCAGTCCCGGGGCAGTGCTGGTAGGAGGCTCCTTAAATGATTTGTTGGGCATGCCACGGCCTGCATGGCCTGGTGCCAACTGGCAGGTTGCGCTCAGATCGCATTGCCGACTTGTCCTCGGAGGCTGATTCCAGTGTGGCAGTGGTGACTTCAGGGGTTGATCTGGTGAGATCGGTGAGATGTCATGCAGCATACTCGGAGGCTCAGCTATTGCTTAGCACGTGAGGTTGTCACCCAGCTGTGAATGGGAAAACCCAGGCATTGGGGACTAACCAAAATTCAGCAGTTACTGTGTGGGATGATCTTCCAATTGTGTTCCATCAATCTTCGCCAGCTTTAATTGTGTTATTTTCGGTCAAAGTATTAGCGAGTTATTTCATTCATAGAGCGCCAATGGGAAGGGAATTCAAGATTGAACCCAACATGGCAATCTTCGATGGAACCACACGCAATTTCTTGCCGTGTGCTGTTTCATTTTAGAGATTTAGATGCACATGGAGCGAGCCTATGATATTGTCACTGAAATCAACGAAGCATTATATTCCAGACAGGTCCCCAGATGTTGACTGGTTAGTTTAGAGAGAGAGAGAGAGAGAGAGAGAGAGAGAGAGAGCCCTTTGGTTTTGAAATGTCTTGAAGGTCGCAATTTGACCCTTTTTTGGAAGGTTGGCCCCCAGAAGTGAGCACCACTGTAATTTAAGCCCGATCAATTGAAGTGACACAAACCGAAGCTGTGCATGCAAAGCTCCAAAATCTCTTGTTGACATTTGTTGACATGCCGCTGCCACCAGCCCAAGTAGACACCTGTCGCGGGGTGACACAAAGTTGCCACGTGGTGCCCGGGCGATGGTCAACGTATGTGAATAGGAGGTGGGTCCAGGTGTGTAGATGGCGTTAGCTCCGTCCTTCTTGAAAGATGTTCAGGTCGGGCCCGGGAGACGGTCACTGGATTGGGGTGAGTCATGACGGGTCAAAGTTTCCTCGCAGAGCAACCTGGGGTGGATGAAAATCCATGAAAATCCCATGAATTAATTCTCATAAGTTTCTTAGGTTCTTTGATCTTGCTACTAATTATTAATTGTTCGAATTCAATTCATTTCAATTCTCATATATGATTAGTTTACATCCCTAATTTGTGTTGGATCTATGAGTAGCTCACCCCCCCTTTTTCCCTTTTCTTAGGTCCCGGCCACTGGGAGAAAATTCTGCTGGGAGGTGCAATGGGGCTCCATCTCCAACATCAGCGAAGAGGCCTCGCGGCAGATGGAGAAGGTCCACTGCAACGCCAAACCCATCGAGGAGCGGCGCGGTTGTGATCTCTACCCTCTGGTGAACTAACATAGCTATTGAAAATGGCCATAGACATAGTGGATTTTCCCATTAAACATATTAAAAAAATGTGATTTTCCATATTTTATAGGTCAAAAGACATATTCCCAGTAGATTTTTAGCTAAATATCTAAATAGGTCAAATAGGTATATAATAAAAAAAAGTCAATAGCCATTGGTTTGTGGAAGTGATCTGGTTGGAAGGTCCTGGAGGGTTCAACTATTTGTTGAACCATGCGAAAGAGATGATATGGATGATCGGTTGAGATGACGAGTACTGTATATTTTTGTGATTCGTTGGAACCACCAACCAGGAAAAGGTATGTTATTTTTTGGGGGACCGAAAACGCTTGTACCATCCCGTTCTTTGATGACTTGAAGAAGAAAATGATGATCAAACAGTGACATTTCAATGAGGAAGTGGCTTACAAATTCTCACAACCGACACAGACAGTGTATGTATATAGGTATGTAGTGCATTCTACACCCATCCCCATCCCCCAAATCTCCAAGCCATAAATTTCTTCATCATCAAGACCACTCCAATCCAAAGGTCCCACAATTATCCATCCCCATCCCCAAAAACGTCCCAACCAAATCCATCTCTAGACATCACCGGAAACCTCAACCATCCATTCCCATCATCATCCCATCCATATCCATTCCCTCATCCCACCCCAGGACGTCATCAGCACGGCCCAGCTGCCGGTCTCCTCCGTCCGCGACGCCGTGATCCTGCTGCAGTCTCCGGGCAGCGGCGCCGGGCGCACGCTGGACGTCGAGGAGCTACGGGAGATCGTGGCGGAGCTCATCGCGGCCTACAGCGAGCCCGAGCTGCAACGGTGCCTTGGGCGAGTGGGGGATGATGTGGAATGAAACTTGAGTGTACGCTACTTTAAGCTCTTGAGATAGATGATGGTCCTATATATTAAATATTTATGGGTGAAACACCAGTAATTTGAGATTGTTAATTGTTTGAGTGGATTGATTTAGAGATATAAGGGGAACATAAGTGGAAGTTGGCTTTTGCAACCATGAATGCAGAGTGACAATGCGGTTAAAGTGATTTGACACACCATGACACAATCAAATGAACTGTGTGCTTGCGCCTCTCGACCAGGAAGATCCGCGGCGTTTACGAGAAGCAACGGAAAGCCGCTTCGAACGGTGGCGGCGGGTCGGAAGACTACATGGCCGAGTTAAGGGTGACTTAGCATGGAAATTGGTTGGGTGGCGGCTGCATGTCAGAACCATTACAAGCACTGCAGCAGAAAGAACCATAACATAGATAGTTGATTTACCAAGAATTCGCTTGCCTTGCTGGTTGATTCTGTTCTTTTGACTTGGCCCCTTTTTTTTGTTTGGGACGTGGGATTCTGGTCAGCCTTGACACTCATTAAATAATTCATGAAACCGACATATTCTTCCAATCCTTCATGCCCCCACGAGACGATTCTGCCACGAGGAAGTCCTCTGGCCCTGCCAAACGGACATCGCGGAAGCCTATGGGCTGCCGGGCACCTCCGAAGGCTTGCAGCGCATCCAAAACGAAGTGCAGAGGGCCATCACGGAAGGCGCGGAGAGATTTGCCCGGGAGGGGATGGGTTCCGTGGGGGGTTTTGAAAGCATGTTGAATTATGTGTAATTAAACGGGTTCTTAGTTGGTTATAAGTTACAATGGATTATTTTGGTGTTCTGTTCAATGGGAAATCGGGCTTAATTTTTGACATGTTCAAACTTTATACTCCAAAAAAATGAATTGGCAAATTGTAGAAGGTGTTAGGTATACCTGGCATATCCTGACACTGGGCCCGAGTTCTAAACTGTTCCGGTGTCCAAAAAACGCTCTCCACAGGCGATGTGGAAATTCGGTGCTTGGCCGACGAGGCGAGCCTGATGTTTGAGGCATGCTATTTGAGTCATGAGGAAATACTAAGAACACCATTGCTATGATAAGCGATAGAAGTACTAAGAAAATACATCAATATGAAACGAATGTAGAAAATCTAGAGAATGAACAAACATGTGGGATGACTGATGATGATTGATGACTATTTTCCCTTGCATGTGTTTGATTGGCAACCTGAAATCTACGCACAGCCAAGGTGTTTAGGTCAGTATCTTAGATTCCCAACCCAGAGATTTCAATGAGACCCTAATCTAGAGATTCTTGAGAGATTCTTGAGAGTTTGTAGTTTTTACCCATCCCACTTGTGTAGTTTACCTCGCCCATTGCACCTATCTATCCTTGTGATAGTTTCTCATGTTTCTTATATTCATGGAGCAACCAGCCAGTTTTCCTGCACAACAAATCCACAGTGTGCTATCTGGGTAACCATTCCTTGAGTATTTCAAATCATATACCTTATAAACGTACTTCCCAACACCAATTCAACTGTGGTTGGGTCTGATAATTTTCCGCACTTAATTAGATACAGCCAAAAATATGTCTTTCATGTCAAATTCAGCGGGGTGTGATGACTGGATTTCCTTTTAGAATCTTTAGCATTTTTGAGCTACATAATGAATGTTTCATATCCAGTTATTATTGTAAGCTATATATATGTTATATAACAATGGTATTTGTTTTACAAATATAAGAATATATCTACAATATAATAGTAATAATATATATATATATACATCATATATAATATCCATATGTATATATATATATATATTATTAAATAATGATTTCCCCAGTTGCTCCTTTGTATTTTGGGCCTTGAAACCTCCAAAGATCCGCCACGGAAAGCCAAATTTCGCTGCTGCAAGGCGCTGATGCTTCTGGGAATGAGCCCCTTGCAGAACATCATCCAGGAGGTCCCGGCCTGGGAGTGGATGATTTGCTGAAGAATTTATAGAATTTATGTAATTTATATTTATAATATATATATATATATTTATATATATATATATATATTTATATATATATATTTATGTACTATTTATATTCATTTTTATTTTTGTGTATATACATAGATAATTCTACGCCATAATAGTATGCATCGTTGAATCTACACCAGCTATTTCCCGGGATGTGTTATCAAACCAATATAACAGCAATTAAATGCATTATGTCAGGTTTGTAGCCCATTCATCCCATTAAATTGCTCCGCACAAGACGACAATTGTGTTTAAAATGAACAGCTCCAATGCATTCCACCAGGGGAGCGTTTGGAGGGTTTTGGTAAACCGTAGGCAGCCAGAAATCAAGTTATTGTGGATGTGTATTATATATCAATCTGAGATTGGCCGCCATAGAAACAAACTTGCCAGATATGCCAAGATGCTAGAAATCCTGTTAACCATCCTTTCCGTCAAACTATGTTTTGTCGACTCTGGCTGTGCCAGGTGAAAGCAGAAGATTTCCTGAACTGCATCTACACTGCCGCTGGGGATAGCAGTGGCATCGAAGTAGAAGAGTTCCTGTTGAATCTGAAGTGCGACACTGGGCGGGATGGATGGTCAAGTGGTACCCTCTGGTTAAACTAACATAGCTATGGCAGCTATGAAACCACCTGATACGTAAATCAACTATAGATGAGCATAGATGGCCCATTGGCCATTTTCAAGTTTCACTAGCCATGTCAGATTACCAGAGGGTAGGATGATGAGGGAGAAGCAACAGGTCGGGCTGGTATCAAGGTCTGCATGCTGGGTACTGTATGTAGCTAAACACTGCGAAGCCTGGACAACACGTTTGGTATGTGTCCATGATTCATCAAGTATTCCGATATGGGAGTGTCTGAAAATCAGCAATGTGTTGAGATTGACCCTGACTTTGGAGACAGGGCCATGCAGTTCGCTTTCGTGAGTTCTACCGCATAATTTGCTCATTGCAACATTACTTGATGGCTCACCCCAGCTAATTATAATCCCAGTCGCAACTGGACCGACCAACAATACTTACCCTGCTTGGAGTTCGAGTTATTCCCAACTTCGTAACTGGGATGAACCTGGGATGAATCATGTTTTCTTTGCTGTTTTTTCGCCATGAATGCCATATCTGAGACAACCTGGGATGGCTACTTTACGACATATCTGGCTATAAATAGGGAAACATATATATATATATATAGCGTATATATAACCTCACCAGCCAATTATGTCATTGTTTCGCAGGGTCATACACTATGACCATAACACAACATCATAAAAATATAATAAAGTTATAGGCACAAGTCCGATGAGCATCCAGAACTTCAAGCATATCATATACACCATAGTACCCCATCCAAAACAAAAAGCATAGCACCAACATTTGTGTTTGGCCCAGAGATGTTCAGAATCCCCCAGTTATAAAGGATCTTGTTATATCTATTTGGGATCCTCACAGCGTCCGAGTTCCAGCGAGCCCTCCGCCCTAAGGAAACACCCTTAGAGAAGGCCGCGCGGGCGCGTGGGCTGATCGCTGCACGGCGCTTGAAGGAGGAGAGGAATCCCCCTGGAGGCTGCTGGCTGAGGGCGGTCTTGGGACGGGTCCTGGGAAAAAAGGTGGAAAACATGGGGATTGATGGGGAGTGAAACAGATTAAAAAAGGGAAGAAACATGATTTACACTAAAGAAATGTAAAAAGAACGTGCTGTAATTGAGGATTTGTTTGATTTATGGAATGGATTCACGGATGGATTTATGGATGGATTTGGATGTAAGGAGTGTATGTTGGGCTGGTTTGGTGATTGCATATCACATCTTTATTCTTGGATGAAATCGAAGGGCTTGGTCAGATGGTAGATGAGTGAAAGACAATTGATCCGACGGTTATCCTATATATAGCCACCTCCAGAACCATTAACAAGTGAAATCCTGCGGAAATAGAACACCATGTAAATCAACCACTATTTTCTGTTTTTGTTATTTTGTTCCATAGCGTTTATACTAGGTCATGTCCCCTTAGTTGCTGATTAATAAACCTCATGAACCACCTCGATATGTCTACCCTAGTGAAATGTTGGTAAAAGAAACCAGTTTCGCTATCGTTTGGTGGCACCACCATTATATAATACTATAAATGTTGGATATGATATCCCTATGATCTTTTGGCAGATCGTACATTTGGGACTTTTGAATCCCACGAAGTTTCCCCAGAACATCTAGGGGCACCACCTGGGCCTTCGCAAGACCAAAGATATGTTGCTATAGGCTATAGTCACATCTCATCATCATCCATCTAATAGAAACTTATGACCCAACCTTATAATTTGACTTGTGTTCTTCCATGTTTTTATATGTGTTTCCATTTATCATCCATAGATCCACCATAGATCCACCATAGCTATAGCCATATGGTGAACCTCCGCCATGGCCTCCACGCCGGCGTCCTTCCAGGTCTGAGCTGCGGCCTCCTTCGCACCTGGGCCGCTTACGAGCGCCTGGGCCTGGCTCCGCAGCACATGATCAGCTGCGAGCCGCTGCCCGTGGCGCGCTTGAAGCGCCCCAGCGCTGCGCAGGCCGCGTTTCCCGTTTTGCCACAACGGGGGGGGGGGCCCGGGGAGGGATTCGAGTGATGTTTCTTGATGTTTCTTTGCCATTTTTATTGGAAAATGGGAGAAGCTCCGGGTAATTCAGCATAAATCGGGGTGTTTTGAAGAATGGCACATGGATATACATGGATCATATGATGATATATGTATAGCCGGATGGCTGTTTAAACGCTGACAATTGGGGGAAAAGATGGGAAAAGGTAAGCACCGACACTGTTTTAGGGGGATTCAATGCAGTGGGATATATGTAACATGTGTAACATGTGATTTGTGCCATGGGATGATCTCATTTTGACCAACAGGGAACGTAGGTAGATCACCAAATGCACCAGTCTCTGCAAAAATGCGATTGAGTTTTGCTAGATCCAGGGTGTACCCTCTGGTAAACTAACATAGCTATTGAGAATTGCCATTTATAGTGGATTTTGCCATTAAAAATTGTGATTTTCCATAGCTATGTTAGTTTTCCAGAGGGTAACTCAACTTTTGAGATGCAGGGGACCGCATATTTTGGTATGATTTCCGTAACCATCGCATTTGGGGTACACAAAGTTTGACCTTTACCCACATGGTTAAGCTGGCAGTGGGGAAAACATCATGCTTATAGCAGGAAAAATACATACTGTACATCATACATCATTGCATCATCCACAAATTGATGATTTCCAACTGGCATGTTTGATTGCCAGAGGGAAAGTCAAGGGAGAAATGCTCGGTTGTTCTGCCAGAATGGATCCTATACTGAAGGACTGAAGGCAAATCGCTGAAATATTTGTGTAGATGCAGGCTGTCACATGGTGCCCTTGTCAGACTGGCTGCTGGTTCTTTAGGAATGTGGCAAATCCTGTCGAGAACAAGAGAACAATATGTATCCCAGTTTTGCCAAGTCGGATGGTTTATAAGCCTGAATAGGATTGCATAATAGGATTGCATAATAGGATTGCGTTTATACAGTATTGGTTCATTTGGTTTTCGACATGAAAGGGGCACCTAGTATGTTGCACAACAACTGGCCAATATTGCGAAATGGACCTGACCATATCATTAATTCAGGACGATCTGAACGTAAGGCCGAATAAAAGCATGAAAACGCAGTGTTTCAGACATGACCAGCGAATACGTTGTTTTGTTTTGTGGGTACTTAGTGCCAAAAGTTTGAAGCTCAATGCGACCCCAGACATTGTACCAAAAAAACGGTGGCCAGTTTGTTCTGATTTCAGTTTCACAAAGAAGCTTGCAATGGTCAGGTCTGGGAGTTTGTTCTTCGAAATCAGCCTGTGGTCATCGAAGATGCTGTGAACGCCGATGACTTCCCGCCCTTCTTCGATTTCGCGGATTTTGATTATCTACGGGAGCGCTGTGGTCATCGCTATGTCAAGGTGAAAGGCGATTCCTGCTGGGACAACAAAGGAAGACAACTCTTTCTGAATGATCCCACCATTGACACTTGGAGCGATATATTTGGGTTTGATTCTCCTGGAGAGAAACCTTGCTTTGGTTAAGGGGGTATTCTCAAGCTAATTATAAGTAGAAGAATGTCAAATATCCAGACAACTCAGACAATATGTCATTGGCTAAGCTTTCAATCCATGTCTTACTGCGTGGGCAGGTCATTTTTATGCTCATTTGCCACATCCCACCACAAAAGTGCTCCACCGTGGTTTCGTTGCGAGTCTTGAGATTCCATTCTCCCAGTGTGATCTTGTAGGCCCCAAGGTGGTGAAACGGTAACCAGCTACCTGGATGGATTGACATTCAAACTTCTATCACCTTGATTTCTTACATGCACAATGGGATAATGTGGGTTTGTCTGAAAATAGCGTACCTCTAGATCCACCAGTTACAGTTAATCAATGTTAATCATCATTTTTTCCCCTAAGCATACCTTCTGTGAATCTTTTTTTGGGTGGTACTTCCCTGATTTTCTACGTCAAACCCAGCGTGGGTCTTCCCCGACTGCAGTCCCGACTGAAGGAGATTAGCATCGCTGACTATTTAGATTTGATTGAAGTTGCGGAGGAGCATGAGACGTGCATCTCCTGGTATATGGGCAAACTGCCGTTGCACACCGATGTGCCCGAAATGTTTGATGACATTTGCAATGCACCAAATTCGCCATGGAGATGCTTGGGCCTTTCGTATACACCTCTTGGAAGTGGAGGTCATCCTTCGTTATCCGTTTTGTAATCCAAGATGGAAACCTCTTACTCTTTTGTTGATGATTCACACAATAGACTAGAAAACAAATTGTCCATTAAATGTATGTGACTTGGGGTGTTGCGAGGGATTCTCCAATGTTTGAGTACGACATCCTACATTGGGAGCCTGCTTGCTTTTTCTGTCTTTTCCTTACGATGGGAATCAAGAGACGAGGAAAATATGGTAGCTGCTTTGGCGAGAACAACAAGGGGGCCGCTTGACAGAGATGGATGCGTTGATTCTGACTGTAGGGTTCATTCTGCAGTCAGTGAGTTGTACAATTTGTAAAACTGCCCCTGATGGCTTCCTGAGCAGTTTCTGTCAGTGCTGCATTTTCTGGCTTCACAATTCAAAATGACTTGGGTCCAAAGTCTGAAGGGTCATGAACGGTAAAACACTAAAGCGATGGTTGACTGTGGGTGATTTTGCTGCAGGACGATAAAGATCCTCATCAATCATCCAGCACAATGGACTTGCATCAGGGTTTTTGGCGGCCCTTTTAGGCCTGAAAAAAGGCCAGATATATTGACTAATTTCGATCTATCAGTGGGTATTCAAGGATGGCATTAAAAAAAAATAGAACACCCGTCACTGGCCTTCATCATCCCCTACAGGCCCAAACCTCGCCTGTCTATGTGTTTGATGCTGTCAAAACATCGCTTGAGCGGTGCTGCGAAAGCCCAAACAGCAGATTTTGTCGTTTTTGCTGGGTCAGGTCCATACCTACTTCGGATGTGGAGGCAACACCACCTGCCTCCATGCCGACCCCTCGGAGAATTTGCTGCTGGTGGTCATGGGCGAGAAGTTCATGGATGTCTATCCGCCTTGTGATGCTGCATGTGCCTCGGCAGCCCGGGGCCGAAGGCGCCGAAGATACCTGAGACAGCCCGGAGCATCATCCACGGACGTGGTGATGCTGTTTCAGAAACCTTTCAATCTTTTAATATTGTTTTAATCGAAGATGCCTCAGGGCTTATATATATAATATATATATGGCTGCGAGTCAAAATACCCCCGATCCATACCAAAACGCAGGTGATCCAGACCGATCCATACGTCTGGATCACCGCGGGCCGATCCATACCCGAATTTTGACGCACACCCATATATACACACATGATTAAATTATATATATATATATTGTTATTATCATAACTTTAATTACAATTATCATTATAGCTATAATTAACATTATTATCTTCACACATATATATATATATATTTACATATAAATATATGCAGCAATATACATATGATAATCTGATAGGCACCCATGTTTCATGTGTGACATTTGACTTGAGGTAATCAGATTCCTTGCATGATTTCATCTTTGACACTGATGGGTATCGGTATATCATCCAAACAAGTTGATGTTGGGCAAAACCAATTCCAGTTCCATCACATACAAGGTGAGCCCCTCAAGTTGTAAGTTATAAACCCATCATGGAACTATGAATATATAATGATATGAAAAAAAAAACAATGTGTATAACATATGTATCCCCCATAAACATCCATAAACCATAGTGAACCCCTTCTGCATTATTTCATCCTCTTGGCTATGTCTACTCTCCCAATCCCCAAGTTACCCATGGGGATCCAACCCTCCAACAATCGGTGTTCAGTCGGGTCCTTGTCACCGTGGTTGTTGATGGCTTTTCCAGCCCTTAGAAAATCCTTAACATTGGGTGGGGAACATTATGAGGGGTTATATCCCATTATATCACCAGAAATTAGCTGGTTTCACCATGTTTTATGGCATTTTGAAGCACCATGTTGTACTGCTGAACTGAACTCCCCGGGCTCCGGACGTCCATGCTGAGTCCCAAGGCATGCACACCACGGTGAAGAAGTTCCTGAATTCGCTGGTGCCACCCTTCGTCGACCCAGCCTTCGTTCCGAAGGACGTGGACAAGAACTGGTCCTGCTATAAACACGCACGGCCGCAGCGCGTAACTTGGGATGAGAGTAGAACAAAGGAGGAAGCATTCCAATTGTATATATATGATTATATAGTATATATATATATACATGTATATATATATATATATATATCATTACTATCTATATATAGTTGTATATAATGTTATATATATATACATATAATATGTGTGTGCACCGCATTTAATTGTGAGTATGTATATTACACATACATTTGCACGCACACATATTTGTATATATATATAATTACTCGTATATATGAATATGTGTGTGATATACTCACTGGCCGAAGTTCAGCTGAAGATCAAAGATTCGCTACTGCGGCACTCCGACAGTTTTTGCAGCTGGAACAGGTGAGACAAATAAGACCGAATGTGATAATGCCAAGTGTTGGCACTATTTGTTAACAGGACCAAAAGTTACAGTACACCAGAAAACCATCGAGTGGTTTGCTTGTATGTGTTTCATGCTTGGACAGATGGTTGGCGACCTGTATGAATGTGTGGATTTCTGACTATTTCTCACTTGCATTGCGCATGTGGTGAGCCGTTTTATCTTTGGTGGTAATGCTAGGTCTCCACGTATCTCCAGCAGTTGGTGATGGAACCAACCAATTGGAATTGGGTATTTGTTGATGAGCAGGATGCTTTAGAAGATACTTTCCTGGTATATTCCATCGGTTGTTTTTGGTGTCACGTATTCTCGGTACTCGGCAACGGTGCGTGTTTTTGGCCGAAGCATCTTGGTGTGGAGTTGGGGTGGGGTGGGGTGGGGGGGTGCAATAACGTTCATGTGTCTTGCGTTCAAGTTGATGCTACGTTGATGATACGTTGATGCTACATTCCTTGAAAAACAGAAATGACAAAGTCATCCATCCCCGCCTGTGGGAATACATATTCCAGTTCGTTTACCGACATAACAAAAAAGACTGAATGCCACGCGAATCTGATGAAAAACAAGTTTTGCGATCCCTACAGCCTTAACCCCTGTTTCACCCCCGGGGACGTCAAAAAGGTAACTTACAATAACAGAATTCCAGTTGACCTCCCCTCATGATAGCTGTTTGAGGGGTTGGGGGGGGGGCACTTGAAAATGTAAAATTCCAATTTACCCCACCCAGATGAGAATTTTACATTTTCAAGCCCCCCCCCCCCCCACAGGCTATGTTTCAAGGTTGAAGATTGAGTCAATGTAGGGGGGGAGGGGGGGAGGGTGGAAAATGTAATATTCTAGTTTGGGACCCTAAGTGACAACTTTACATTTTTCCCCCCCCCCCCCTTGCTTTTCACTTCCCCCCTTGCTTCGGATGGTTTCACCGCAAGACGTAGGAATAAGTTCTTACATTTTTGGGTTCCGAAAGCCGACAACAAATGAAGCCTCAAAAATGTAAGTTACATTTTTGAGGTTTTAGTTGTGGATTTGATTGACTAAATGTGAAGTATATCAATAGTCTAAGCCTGAAAATGTAATATTACATTTTTAGGGTTTACTTTCTCGTTTTGAATCTGACCCCGTATATATGATGATTTTTGGGACATAGTGTTTTGTGGGACGTCTGGCTTCGCGAAATGTAACTTACATTTTTGAGGTCCCGGGGGGTTGAAGGGCCTCGGGATGTTTTGCGTACTTTTGCACTTCATGACCTTAAATGCTGATACCCACAAAACACTGTAAATACCATGTTAAAAGCTCAATTTTGATTGATTTTCCCCGAGNTAAATGCTGATACCCACAAAACACTGTAAATACCATGTTAAAAGCTCAATTTTGATTGATTTTCCCCGAGTACTGAGCAGGCGTGTTACCTTGTTTTTGAAACTTCCTCTCGTGTATGTTTGGTTAGTAAGACAGCAGTCTTTGGCAGGTGGCATTGGCCTATCACAGCCTAGGTACATTTGAAAGCTGGTGACTTGTTCTACCTGCCCATCTTTTGGTGGCACGCTGTGCAGGGCTCGATTGGCAGGAATATGATTCTGAACTGGTGGTGTCAGCAGCATCCATACAAGGACCACCATGTGCTCATTTGCATGGTTAATCAATCAGAAAGTCTGAGTTTGTGGCGGACCCCTTCATTTTTGGTGCCCTTTTTTAAGGGGGCTGGGATTCTGGCTAGGCTAGAACTTAGGGATAGATAGAGCATTCACAAGAGGGAAGTCAGTTCCTAATGACGCTCTGCCCTCTGAAGGTTTCTAATTAAGCGCATGGAAGCCTCCAAACAAATAAACAAGACATCAGCGGTTGAAGGCACGCAGACAGAGACGCCAGCAGAAAACTGAACTTAGTCATTGGTGGATGCTGAGTTCTCCTTACTGCTGTGCATTGTCCCTAAGTGAGGAGCACAAGTACAAGGGCTTCGAAGGCACACGTGAGGTACTGGAAGTCCTACAACACTTGAACGAGGTCCGAAACTCGGGGAAGTTTGTGATGTTGATGTTGGTGTCAGGTTTCAATACATTATGTAAATTAATGTAAATTATGTATGTAGTGTGACCATGTACCTATTTATTCAACAAGTATGTTACTACAAGTACTCTGTCCACAGGTTCGATCTTAAGTATGATATGTACGTATTAACAAGGGAGGGTCATTTATTTTTGGATTTTTTTTTGGGACAGGTTTTGGATTTTTTTTTGGATCTCCTACCTCTCCGCTTTTAGCTTTTCCTGCTTCTCTGCTTTTCTGCTTCTCTGTTTTTCTGCTTTTTTGCTTTTCCGCTTTTCGCTTTTCCTGCTTCTCTGCTTTTCTGCTTCTTTGCTTTTCCGCTTTTCGCTTTTTCTGCTTTTCTGCTTTTCTGCTTTTCCGCTTTTCGCTTTTCCTGCTTTTCTGCTTTTTTGCTTTTCCGCTTTTCGCTTTTTCTGCTTTTCTGCTTTTCTGCTTTTCCGCTTTTCGCTTTTCCTGCTTTTCTGCTTTTCTGCTTTTTTGCTTTTCC
>BGPT01000280.1:320486-360987 GCA_003297045.1 Symbiodinium sp. clade C Y103
GCCGACATGTAGCAAATACCATGCAAAATGGAAGGCAAACATGCCAAGATGTAGCAAATACCATGCAAAATGGAGAGTGAACATGTTAAAATGCAGCAAGTACCATACAAGTCCCCTCCCCCCAATCCCCCCCTCCCGCTTTTTTTATTTACACCCAAGCCTGCACACCAGCAAACACATGACATTCCATGTAAGATGCAGTTTGCACAAAGAGAAATGAAATCTAAATGAAACCCCNCTGCACACCAGCAAACACATGACATTCCATGTAAGATGCAGTTTGCACAAAGAGAAATGAAATCTAAATGAAACCCCAAAGATACCCCAAATAAAACCTTCCAGGAATCCAACATGAAATCCGAAAGAAACTATATTTAAATAAAACCCCAAAGAAACCTTCAAAAAACCCACATGAACGTTTGAAGTAGAAACATGTANAATCCAACATGAAATCCGAAAGAAACTATATTTAAATAAAACCCCAAAGAAACCTTCAAAAAACCCACATGAACGTTTGAAGTAGAAACATGTAGCAAAGATCATGCAAAATGAGAGGCTCAAGCGCCGACACGTAGCAAATTCCATGCAAAATCGAAGGCAAACATGCCAAGATGTAGCAAATACCATGCAAAATGGAAGGTGAACATGTAAGAATGCAGCAAATACCATGCAAAATGACAGGTTCAAGGTCCAAACTGTTGCAAATACAGTGCCGACATGTAGCAAATACCATGCAAAATGGAAGGCAAACNAAACTGTTGCAAATACAAGGCAAACGGGGCCAGAGCATAAACCCAAAAAAAATTCCAAAACCTGTCCCAAAAAAAATTCCAAAAACTATTCCACACCCCCCAAAAAGTGCCAAAACGAGCCGCTTGCCCAAGAATCATGGCCTTCTATGGCCATTTTTCGGGTTGGCCGGCCATGGGGAAACATGAAGATGAAGTGATAGGATCGCATCCACACAGCCCCTGGGTCCCCCTGGGCCCCTGGGTCTCTGGGGTCGGCGTCAAACCGAGAGGCAGATTTCGCCAGAAACAAGCCACGCTCGTCTCGCGCCGCCAAAAAGGAGGGCATGGTGCTCCTTGAAATCTGTAGCACTATGGGATTTGATGGTGATTTTATGGTGATTTTAAAGGTCCAAATTGGTGCATGTTCTCTTTTTTGATGCCGAGAGCTGGGCGGTTTGCAAAATCTGCTCAAAATCTTCATGGGCAGCGGGGGTGTCTTCCTTGGTTCTCATTGGCATCTTCTTTGTGACGATGTTTTCCAAATAATCTCAATTTATAGTAGCTTCAACATTGATCATTTTCATTTTTTTTTGGGGGTTCAAAACACTGAAGAAACTGCGGTTTATTCTGCTGCATCATACTTGTAGGGTTTACCCCATTCTCACATATCTTTATCCATGACTCCTGCTGCACTGTCTCTGGCTCAGATTCGCTCTTCAGCTCAGCTTTGAATAAGGACCCCAGCTATGCTGCAATTCATCATGAATTGATAGGGGATCCTGATGAAATGTCATGTTAAACAGAGGTGTGGCTTCCTTCAGTGGGTTGGTTTGAGGGAAAATCTACAGTAAACCATGTTTTTTTTCCCAATCCATTAGTTAGGAAGTCACCATCCAAACAAAAATACACGTGTGATGACGTCGTTGATCTGCTGTTGATGAGGGTTTCTGAACCCCGTTGACGAATAGACTGGTCACCCTAGTATTCTAGTAGCGACATCCTCCCAAGCCTCAAGATATCTCAAGATGCTGCCGTCAACAGCCCAGGATTCCTAGGATCGTCAATGGAGCCGGTCAAGGCGAAACCATCTCCAAATACTTGTTGAACAGTCCTCCCCCCCATTCAAACTGCTGTCCTTACCAGCAGCATCCAGCAGCCGACGGTTTTTTCTTTCACAAGATTTCAAGATGACATGTGGCCCTACTAGGTCAGCAGCCCACCAGATCTCAACCTTTAGCCCATCATGCCACCGTTCTCAGCGCCGGGCCATGGCGTGGTTCACACCGTCCGCGCCGGAGGGCCGACGGCACGTGGTCCTTTTCGGCGGCACGGACGACCCTGATGGCCTCAGAGGATGACGATGGGAAGAACAAAGGATTTCGATGTCTTCCCTTTTTGTACAGCCACCTGGATGCCGATCTTGCCATCGTGAGAAGGATCCAACTATTGACACACCATTGGGATGGGTTTGATGGCTATCTCCCAGCAACGTCCATGAGGAAACATGAAAAACGACACTCTCATTTTGGGTGTACTCCGAGGGAAATCTTCAAGAAACATCAGGAAATCGCGGTTGTTCCTATCAAAGTATAAAATCTATTAAAATCTTGCCGGTCCTGCAACAGCTGAAAGACCTTCGTCCAAGTCGAGGCAGGAAAGGCCGAAAAAAACTGAGGTTATTGGCCGTCCTTGGTGCGACTTCTACTGGTGGCCCTTGGAGCTGTGCTTTTCTTAGCAGTGGTTCTCAGGAGATTGTTTCTTGGATCAGATTGCTTGGTGATGCCCAGGGATCTTCCTAGAATTTTGGGGACATGCCGTAAGTTGAAACGTTGATTTGGGAAAGTTTAGTATGATCAACCATTGGATTCGGGGGTACTTACATGGTAATCATCATCAATTATCCATGAAAATCATCGTTAATTCTCCATGAATTATCCATTACGCATCCAATTTTATTAAGACACATGGTTTGTTTGGTAGGCCAAGGGGGACTCGATCCTATTGGTTCCCTCCAGGAACCCCTCATGGGTCAAGCTTTACTCATACTATGTCTGCACATATGTCAATATACCTTTATATACACATAAACACACGTATAGATATATGTATAGATATATGTATAGATATATGTATAGATATATGTATAGATATATGTATAGATATATGTATATTCATGATTATCACACATACATATATATATATATATACATGGCATTTTATATATAGAACTCTGTCACCTTCACAAAAGTTCAAAAAACCCCCCCCCCCCCCGCCCGCTCTACTCAGGTATGGAGTGGAAACCGAGAATGTCACGCGGCATTGATCTGTGTTGATTTGAAGCACAATACCTGGAGCCAGTCCCAAAATTTCCTTTCCGATCCTTATTGCAGGTGGGTGACATTTTAATCTTTACAGTGAACTAACTTATCTATCACTATTTGTATCAATCGCACATGTTTTCTGATATAGTGTGTTGATCGTCACATTTTGCTATTGTTGTATATGATCATGGTCATCGTTGTCACCACTAGTATTACGATAATTCAGCCAGATTGGTCCGGTGTTCGATGTCTTGTTCGGTTCATTGCACTTGTGGAAGCTGATTTCCATCAGCATCTGGTGAATCCGTCCAGTGGCAGTAAGCCCACGTCAATGGTCTTAACTATGTAGCATTTTCATGCATTTTCTATTGAGATGTCCTGTGTGGTATTCCTTCCAAATTGAACAATCCAATTTCCATCAATGTTTGTCTCATGTTTTTTCCCTCCAGCTTATCATCCTGCCCCATTCTCAGTTCCATTTTCCACCAAAAAACATCTTTTATCATCTTTTCATCTTCGATTTTCCACATGTTTCTGTTCATGTTCATTCTCCACCTCAAAAAAGTCAGGTGATATATAAGGCCTCCAACAGCGGCTTGGACATGGGCATCATGAACAGCCTCCGCGGCTTTGGGGGCGACGAGTTCCACTACCACACCTTCGTCCCCTCCGTGGACGACCCGGGCAACGGCCCCGACGACGACGCACCGGGAACGGCTGCAGGGCTCCGCCCGGGCGGAGCGGTGGAGGCAGAGGACGAGGCGCCCGCAGCGGCGTTGGAGGCGGTGGATTGGGATGCAGGGAATGGAAACCAGGAGGAAACCTGGAGGAAAGGCTTGGTAGTTGTGGTGATAGGTGGAGGTTTCCTAAAGTGGGTGACCCCAAAATCATCCAACATGTTTATTTTTGGCTGGGGAAAGTTCAATGGTTTGGGGTATTTTAGGAAACCTCTATGTATTTTTTGTGGCCATAGTTTTTTCTGCTATTTTTTGGTGAGATTTTCGATCAATGGGCTTAGTTGAGGTACGTTTTGTTGATTTCTTTGATGGGAATGAGTGACGGATGGGGAATATGTTGGAGGAATGCTTAGTTTTGAACCTGTTTTACTTTTTCGTAAAGTTGGGAAATTGGGAATATCCACCAAGACTGGGGAACTACTGTTTTTTGGTGGTCCCCGATCAGCAAAATCCAAGGAAATTGAAGAGGCAGAGGCAAGAGAAGTGGAGGAGACGGCCAACTTTGCGACTCGTTTTGTGTGTTGCATATGACTGGTTCAATGTGGAGCCCCCCAGTGATGTTTGTTGCTTGAAAAAGCTAAAGCAATAGTTATTCTAGTTATTTTTGTATCATAAAGAAGAGGAAACTTGCATCTTTGGTGGATGATGGGGGGCCCCACAGCTAATGAATTTGTGGGATGAACTTCGAAGCAGTCAAGATTGAAGCCTTTTTCTTTAGGGGGACTCGTTTGATATAAGAAAAAGGAGAATTGCTGAAAAGATGAAAACAGGAGTCAAGCTGAAGGCCAAGACGAACTTTGGATCACAGTCGGTGGTCAAAACACAAAAGATCCAAGGATTGGATGGACTCATAGGTCATTCACTAATCATCATCATTCTGATCATTCTTCTTCGTTTGTTGTCTGGAAACAGGGTATCCTAAATCCCGTGATAGACTATCATTTCAGTATATTTCAGTGTTAAACACACCGTTTTGGGATGTCTTGGGCATCTCCCATTTTCAGACAATCCTTGTATGAACAGGATGCAGATGCCATTGTCCTGCGTTGTTGAAGCTGTCGACGGGAGTGTGGGGGGGCATTTTCCGCAACACCCAAGGCAAAAATGTACAAGAAACTCAACCCGGGCTCAGAGATTTCTCGGTGTCTTGGAGGAAATTGCTTGAACCTTTCTGACCAGATCCTAGTGAGATGATGTACTTAGATTGGCTTTGGGTTTGAGCTGCGCTGGTTGATTTGAGATGCTATGGAATGGTCAGCTGGAGTAATGGGGTACCAATGATCAGTGGAGATTCACACAGTAACACTGCGGAATTGTGGCAAGTCTAGCCACATTATCCAATTCTTCTCCTTTTCTGGTGGATTTTCCTGAAACCATAATTGCAATGCCAACTTCGAACCCTCTGCTCTTGTCTTGGCATCAACCAGAGCCGGGGCACCTTCGGACCTTGGGGGTAGGATATCGTCCCGGCAGATCTGCAGCTTTCCTAAAATTGCGGGGGGCCCAAAATCATGCAGAGTACCCTCTGGTAATTAAACGTAGCTATTGAACATGGCCATTTATAGTGGATTTTGCCATTAAAGATGGTGATTTCCAATAGTTATGTTGGATTACCAGAGGGTAGGTGATTTTAAGAGGGACACCGAGCATCACCAAGCCAGTTCCACTTGACCAATCCATTGAGCAGTTCAGGATGGCAGCGGTGCAAGTGAAGACCAAGCTCTGTGGCAACTTTGCAGCTTGGACGCTGAGGATGGCGGGCCTTTCTTGTGGGGGATGTGTGGGACCGACACCATTGAAAGCAGGGAGCCTTTGGGGCTAGAACGCCCTGATATATGGTTTGTGGTTTCAAACTCGTATCTAATTATTTTGAATCCTCGAGAAATTGGGATGGTAATCCAAGCCTAAGTGACTTTTATTATCCTCTCAGCGAACAACCAGACCATCCACCCAGTTTCAGCATGTTATAGCGACTGATGACGACCAGTAGGTAGGAGGAAATCAATCAGGGAGATGGGTCAACCAAGTCTATCCCATTGGGTATGGGAGCATGCAAAGGGGAATTGGAAACCCAAGAAAGAAGGTGTTTGCATACAGTCTTTAATCTTGATTTCCCTTTCCACATTTTTTTGGGTCCAATCTCAAATTGCATACAATTTTCGATGTGTCTGAAATTGGATGAAATTGGGGTATACCCCCAAATGGCCATGTAATGGGGGAAAATGATCATAATCCCAGTAGACTGGGGGTACTCCATTTTCAGACAAACCCCATATTGATTTACTTCTCTGTATACTTTTCCTACCAGACTTGAAGGAGGAAATTACAGGGAAACCCATGTTTTGTAGGAAAAGGGTGGTGGTACCGGTTAAGATGTTCCCTCAAAACAAGCCGATGATCGTTGTTTTTCCATTGTTTTATAGACATTTTGGATGATTTTGGGGTTTTCCATAAATGGGGGCTCCCCAAAATGGTTTGTTTATAATGGAAAATCCGAAAATCCTATCAAAAATGGATGATTTGGGGGTACCCCCCAATTTATGGAAACCCCCCATTTCTTGGAAATTTGGTAGCCACGACCTCTCCATCAGGTGCAGCAACGACTTCAGCTGATCACAGTGTTGCTGGCGGCGGTGTCCATCGGAGCTCAGGTGGAGTGTCCTTTTGGGAAACCCTGGTGAATGCCAATGCCAGGTAAATTTGCAGGGTCACCCTGTTGGAAATGAACATAGACCTGGATATAGAATGGGTATATATACACAAAACCATATGATATATTATTATCAACTTCCATAATTATTGCGTGTATAAACACACGGATACCATTTTTTGGAGATCAATCACTGGAGAGATGGGTAAGGGGATGTTCTTTAATCAATTTGGATCAACCGCCCAGCAACATGGTAATTTTTAACCAACAACATAGGGGAAGTTCAGCAACATCCATACCCCCCATCAAGAACAGCAACAATCTCCCCAGGTGGTGCTGCCTGAGGAAATCGGGAGCCAGAAATTGCCGTTTGGTGTCTTGGACCTTGAATCTCCCGGAAAACGAACCCAAAAAATGGAGGAACCCCCCAAGAATGGCAACCTTTTAATGGCAGAATGATGATTGACTATGGGATTTGAACATATTTTGATGGTGAACATGATGATCTAACTGTATCAAATGTTCAGGCCCACGATTTTCAGACAGACCCAAAGTGATTCTAGATTCTAGTGTCATGTTTCAATTATGTTTATTTGCCCGAAAGGAAGTGGGTTGTATTCCTTGATATACCTGTCAGAAGTGGGTATAAATCGGTGTTATAAATCGGTGTAAATCATTCCAAATCTATTATTTTGAGAGAAACCTGCTGAAATGTCGTGGATCTATCCATGAATTGGATCCTATACATTAGGGGTTCATTCTGATCGAGAACATGTTGGCACGATGTGGCACGTATCCCATGTCGCGAAACCGATCATAGTGGATCTAGGATTCAAAACTGGGGGACCTGTTGATCGATGAGAGATATAGGGGTGAGTGTATGTGACTGTTGGCAGCGGGCAGGCTGGCAGGTTTAGAGGTACAAATGAGCAATAGTATCAAGGAATCAAGGTATCGCCATAATGGAGGTAGAACATCCTTAAAAACTCACCCAAACTTAATTGCTTAGATTGTGTTCAACTGTTGTTTTTGCAAATTGTCCAATTTGCAGATTCTATGCATTCGAGTACCCATATACTTTAATCTGAGTGAAGTGTAACGAACTCACCATGATGTCAACCAAGATGATGAAAGCAATACCCCAAATCACCTCAAATCAAGTTGCCGAACCATTGCAATGCAGGCAGATTGATGCTTCTCAAGTCTTTATCCACCAACATGTCCCAAAATTCACATACTTGTCTTTGAAATTTCTGTCCAACCATTGGATTTAGGACTAACTATATATCTTATTTACCAAGACAAATGATGGGTTCTTATGTCCGATCTCCTCTGAACATAAGGTATACCCCAATGATGGCCATTTAATGTGGAAAATGACGATTGACTGTCACTTTTTTTTTGGAACCCCATTTTTAGTTTCACCCAAATAAAAACGCTGATCATCATTTTCCGCTTCAAAATTGCAGAATTGATGGTAGTGATATGTATATATATATATATCATATTTCTATATTATATATAGAGTATATGTAATTACTCTATCCCATTTTCAGGTGTGTCCTTTTTTGCCACTCCGGGGTCCCATTGAACCCCTGGTCCCAGGTCAGCTTTTCGATGTGGACAAGATGAAACAGCTGATCCAGAAGGTCTACACTCGCCACTGGTGCACGCGGAGGCGATGGAAGCGACGTCGGTTTATACGTAGCTTGAGGATGCTGAAGGAGGGTTTCTGGTAGATATAGACTACTATTTCCTATTGGATGGGTGTATCAAAAATAATGCGGGGGCACTAGGGAATGTAGGGATTATCATAGTGAATTTTGGTAAGTGATGATTGTAGATAATCCCGTCCAACCGTTCTATGGGGATATATAGTGGTGATATCTTCTGGTAATGATTATAGTTTCTCCCCCAACGTGTTGCTGAATTTGGAATTGGGGTTGTTTTGTTCTCCATAGTTTGGGTGTGTCTAAAATTGGGGTATACCCCAAAATGCTAATGTAATGGGGAACATGATTATGATCCATGGGTCTCTGAAAATGTTCTGATTGCGAAAACTGAGGAGGCTAGGAGTATAAAGAATGAAAGATATGGTGATTCATCTATCTGCATGTACCCTCCAGTAAATTAACATAGACTCTGCCAGATAGGGGTTGGAAGATGAGTTTCCACTAAACCTGGCTTATTTTCAGGGTATATGTTAATTTAATCCCGAAGACTTTCTCAAATGACCCTTTTACCCGACCCCCAGTAGAGGTCAACCTTGGATGATGTGAGACTGTTGCCATAAATGGGTAGAAGTCACCATCCTGGAACCCTGGGTTATCACACCAGAATTTCTGGGCAACTTGATGTTCACCCAGTTCACCCCCCAAATATGGCAGAATCTGCCTTGATCCATCCGCAAATGGGGATACCCGGCAATCAAACATGGCTGGAAAATCCACCTTTTCGTTTGATGATCATCCCAGCTATAACCCCCACGAAAACTAGGATTTTCGAGCTTGACATGGTTTTTCTTACACCGGAGGGTAACCATTAAATATCCCTTTGGTAGCCATTATTTAAGCACTATTAACATAATGATTCACCAGCTAATTCACCACTATTCATGGGAATTCTCGCCATTCTTCAACATCATCAACCATCAACCCTTAAGTATCCCATCATCCGCTCAGGGAGTAACATACATTAACCACTATGACTAGCCACTATTCACAATCACCAAGTGCTTAATTCACCATCTCAACCACTGTAAGCAACTGGTGAATGGTTGAACGTATCACTCAGATATTGAAACACTCATATTAACCATCTATAACCACCTTGACTTATTAATCAGTAACCCACCTAAGTGAATTACTATGCTCTCAATCACTACACCACTATTAACCAGATTTATAGTTCACCACTCGTGAGTGAATAGTGGTTGACTATTAGTTAGATATTGAATCACCAAGTGGTTCATTCACCACTATTAACCACTATGAATCACTATGAATCACTATGAATCACTATTCATCACTATGACTATGAATCACTATTAATCACTATTAAGGTATTGAATTAATCACCATTAACAACCATTAATCCCTCACCAATCCCTCACCAATTCAACATCTGCCAGGACTCTCACGGCGCACCAGACCTGGTGCAGCAACGCCCACATCCCCGGCATGTTGACGGCCACGCAGATGGCGCAGTTCCTGGCGGATCGGGAGGCAGGGGGCGATGGGGGACGTCTGTTGTTTTGGGGTACCCAGGTGAGGAAAATCGTGGGAAAACCATCGGAAAACTATGGGAAGACCATGGGAAAATGGTAATTTCACCAAGAAAAAAATAGGGATTTCATGGTATTTAGAGCTGATTTATGATAGCAAAGTTGACGCTAATAACTTGGCTCACGGGGCTTTGTTAGGGGATATAACGAACTAGTTAATGGGTTTATAAACCAACAAACATAATCGGGTGGGGGGGTCACCTTGTAGACAGTTTGTAGATCGATCCAAAGTTGCCATATATCCAAAGAGACACAACGATGGACCTCAAGACTCATCCAATTTTTTCTTGTTTAATGGAGAAACGGATGTTTTTTTTTTTTTTCTCGGGTTCCCCAATGTTAGGAAACGCCCGTACAAAGATATGATAATGTAATATATATATATATGATATATGATGAAATGGAAAAATATAGTTCAACGGATATACAAAACATCTATAGAACTTACCCACCGAACATGGGGCTAGATTATAACCATTGCAATCATTATTGATCACCTATGTGTACTTTCACGAGCAACCTGACGCTGGCTGGATGTTAGGATGGCACATATCACCTGGGCGAATTGGAAAACGACTGGCCACTGGCCGACGCGACAACGCCCGGAAAATAGTGATGCTCAGTGTTGTGAGGGTCGCAGAGATTTTAAAAGATTGCTTACCAACGAACTTTTAGATATGGAGCTTTCCTAAGTCATGGGGGTACCCCCTGTCATCATCCATTTATAGATGGATTTTCCATTGAAATACACCATCCAGCTATTGGGGTACCCCCCAGGTATGGAACCCCCCAGATTCATCCTCGAGTCGATGTATTTTCAACGGCCAGATCATCACCGAGACGTTGTTGCTATCGAAGAACATCACGAACTTTCGTGACGCTCGGGAGCTTCAAAACTACGGCGACTTGGCACCGGAGCTTGGAAGATGTGGCTTGCTGTGTCCGAAAAAATTTGGAGATTTCTCCAAAATAGTTACCCTCTGGTAAACCAACATGGCTATTGAAAATGGTCATTTATGGTTCATTTACATATTCAAAATGGTGATTTCTATAGTTATGTTAGTTTACCAGAGGGTATTCTGTTGCATGAGGCTGTCAACCAACGGATATTGGGGTAGCCTATTTTCAGATTTTGCCGTTTCCAAACTCCAGGTTTCGACGTGTCGACATTTGTGGGTGCTGTGATGTCGACAAGTTGACACAGCAGAATTGGTGAAAAGTACTGAAACTATGGGGTGACAACCTGTTTTTAGGGGTGAATTGAGGTTATATCAGATTCAAAAAGAGTATGACTGTATGACATTTTTTTTTTAAGTGTTTTTTGAATACTACTGCGGAACAAAGAAGATTATCTGCATCGATCTTCAATGATCGTTCAGTTGTGTATCATCTATAGGGTCCCAAATATTGGAGCCTGGATGGACTTTTATGTATATTCCAGTTCTAATTCGTTGCTAACCCTGAAGAAGTCCCAAGGGTGCTGGGGTTATCTATAATAGCATCCCCAAAATAGATCGATTCGTTGAACACCTGGATTTTTTCGAGATGGAAACACGAGTTTCTCGGCATCTTTTTGGCGTTCACGTACGATAAAACATACCCACTGTTGAACCAACATAGCTATTGAACATGGCCATTTATAGTTGATTTACCTATGAAAATGGGCTGATTTTCCCTAGCTATGTTAGTTTACCAGATTGTAAATTCTCATGAAATCCCGTTAAAATCCATGAAATGCCTATGAAACCACCATTGGTTGATCCCATGTATAGGGTAGCTCAGAAGATTTTCCATGATCTTCCAGGTCCTTGGGGGGTTCTATGAGTTTCCCATGGAAATTCCCTGAGGTGAACGGATCTGGAGCAAACGCTTTCCCAATGGAATCCGAAAGGCCAGAAGTGATGGAAACATCATGGGGATTCAATGAGATATAACGGAAAGATCATGGGATATCATGGGATATAATGGACTATGATGGAATCTTAATACAATATTAATGGGATATCATGATGATAGAATGGGGATATCATGGAACCTTATGTAAAAACATGGGGATGTAATGGCATACAATGTGGTACTCACCCAATGCCATACACCATACCCAATTAGGGGGTGTGAAATTGGGGGATTACCTCGGTGATCATCCTGAGAACGAATGCTTCACCTCCTCCAATTTTGTTTTGTTTCGTTTTTTTCCATTTTCCATCTGTCGTAAGTGTCACAAGTGCCACGCGGTGATCCACTCACTGTTTACTCACTACCCTCTGGTGAACTAACATAGCTATTGAAATTTATACTGGATTTTCCCATTAAAAGTGGTGATTTTCCAGTTCGCTATGTTAGTTGACCAGAGGGTACTACTTGCGCAGCCCCTCCATTGGATCCGGGGCAAACAACGACGCCCGCATGACCTCACTGGAACTGATCCGAAGGGCAATCATTCCAAAGTGGCCAAAATGTTCAGCTGGGTAAATTCTGACATGGAGTGGCTTGAAAATAGGCTACCCCAAACTCCAGAACCTCATTTCCCCTTTTATTCAATGTCTATTTTTGTATAGACTATACCGGTTATTTTCAGACAAATCCAAATCGACTTTCTGAAATTCACCACGATCATTATGCCACTGTAATTGACCCAAATCATGAAAAACCACTATTGTCTCAACTATAGCACCATATTTATCAAGATAGATACTCCCCATTTCATCATCCTGCCAGAATGAAGAAATCATCCCGTGGCTCGTAACTGGTCAGAAACCATCGATTTTATTTACAAGCCATTTGGTGGTTTCCTAAAATGGGAGTACCCAAAAATGGATGGTTTCTAATGGAAAATCCTATTAAAATGGATGATTTGGGGGTACCCCCATTTTAGGAAACCCCCATTTACGCAGTATATATGTGGGATAACCACGGATAAACCATTTAGGGACTGACCATCACCAGGCGCCGAGCCTGGCGCGGTGCAGGTGGATCTGCTGAAGGTGGATCGTCTGGTGTCGATTGAGGTGGACTGTCACTTCTACAAGAAGGCGACTCGAGTGGCGACTCACCGCGGCTGATTTGGAGATTTTTCGGAGTTTTTTTTTCGTGATTTTTTTTTGGGAGATGTTTGTAGGTTTCGAGATTTTTGGGGATGATTTTGGGAAGATGTTGTAGGGGTTCTTGGTGGGAATCCCTGTGTTTTTTTGGGGAAACCCAAGGATTTTGATTATCCTTTATTTATTTTTGCTGATAAGTGGAAACTCCAAGGGTTTTGGATGGTGAGTCTATATATCGATGAATATTTGCGAGGCCGTATCATCCCAAGAATCTCAGTGACAATTGTTTCTAAGTCCAGGCAATTTCAATACATGGCCAAGCTTCCCTTCTATTTCGGTAAGTCTATAGTCTATAGCTTGCACATTAGAAACAGACAGTCTTGACGATGTAGACTTATTCTTGACGTTTGTGAACACCAATCTCGTTCTACGCCGCATTTCCGGAAAAAAACCTGTTTGAAGATGGCTATCTCATCCTGTGGATGATGCTCAGGGCTCATGCATCGTTGGTGAAATGCTTGAAGGGGCTTCGTGTCAGCTCAAGATTGATAACCCCCCGTTTATTGATAAGCGGGGTACCAATCTCAATGTTAGTTTGTGACAATATGTGACAATTTCTTGGGCTACCATTAATAGTGAGGGGTGTTTAATCCGGGGTTGACATTGTAGAGGATGTAGAGGTCATATCACGTGGATAGATTCTGTGCTAAAAGAATCTTACTGAAATCTGAGCAGATTGTTCTGCACAAGACCGAAATGGTGAAGAACCCTCTCCATATGGCTTATAGCATCTTATAGCTACTTGGCCAGCTGTTTTTATTCTCTGTCAAACAACTGGTTCACGTACGATCATGTCTTCCCATTTGGAATTATACCTTTCCCATTGAGCACCTTTTTCCCACCAATACGGAGTCTGTTTGGAGGTCCGCTTTGCAGAGCCGGCGGTGGAGTACAGGCGTCCTGGATAAGATTGTGTGCCGTCCAATTCGCAAACAATTCTGGCTCCACAAAACTGGTTACTTCTTTGTGGATTCTGTGTGGATCAAACTGGAGACCTTCATGACCATGAATGAATCAACGATATTGATTTTTTACCAGAAATCACAATCAAAAATGGTGATTTCAGATCAAGATTCAAGAGCAGGTCGAGACGGTAAAGAACTGGGCTTCTTCGATCTGCTTCCTTAAACCACAAGATCGATGGCTCCTTAGATCTTCAGAATGAGTTTCACCCCAAACATATTCTGGATATGGGTCACAGTTGGGGCCAACTTTAAACACATTGTTTGCTGATCTATGATATACACCGTAGATGTAGTAATATGGTGGGAGTCTTAGATTTGCCTCATTTGCTATCCTCGAGCGAAAACAGTATGGATGGCAATTGAAACTCTCCCGAATTTACAGTACATCCATTGACAAGCGATATTTCCATCAAAGCTGTGGATTTTCTTTGTGTACTAGTACATATCCCCATTTTGGGTGGTAATCGCTTTTCGTAGCGTTTATTTTGTTTCCTGGTAAAATCTCCAGCCTCAGATCCAGATGCGCCATGGTCAAAAGTGGGATTTGACACACTATCAATATGGAGGTTTCCTAAAATAGGGGTACCCCCAAATCATCCATTTTAATAGGATTTTCCATTATAAACCATTCATTTTTGGGTACACCCATTTTAGGAAACCCCCATATATCACCATTTATCCCATGTAACTGAACGACAAAAACACAGATGACATTTGCGCAGGAAATTCTGGAGCATCTCGGACGCCTTGACCTGGAACACCAAACTTCTGAGGACGCAGGAAAAATTCCAAAGGCGCGAGTGACTTCAGTGGCTGACACCCCTTTGGTTGAGGATAAGTTTGGGGATTCTTAACCGTTTTAACCTACCTTTGATATAGTTGGGGAACTTGGGGATTAACCGTAATCCACGAACCGGGAATCCCGTTCTAAACCAACCAGGATTCGATGGAACCAGAGACCCCTGGAACAAAATTGGCGGGACCTGCCTGGCAACTGGTTTCTGTAGTACTGAAAAGAGCTTTGGTTTGTCTGAAAAGTTACTGTAGGGATAAACATGAAAAAACCAAACATCCCATGGTTTATCATCCATAAAGTTTGGCACATGATCCCAGTGTTGGGGCTTGAAATGATGAGGCTGTTGATGCTTGCTACGTCAGCCCAAAAAGTTTCACAGTGTTTCCCCTTCGTTGAATTGCAATCAAAAGAACGACACAGGGGTTTGTCTGAAAGTAGGTACCCCCAAATTTGATAATTTACTTCAAAGGCCACGCCGAATCATGTTTCACCCAAAGATCCCACCAGAGCTCTCTTTTCCAACATGGATGATCGTCCCACTTAGTAAACACTTCATAACCCTGGTTAGTGCGGCCCCTAAGTCGGTTATCCCATGTACAACTGGGTTTTAACCCCACTTACTAACCAGTTCCATGATCCTCTAAGAAGAGAGTTTCCAAAAAAAAACAATTTCACCGCAGTTCTTCAAAGTTGAGCAGTGACGCGAATCCTTGTTGATTCGCTCCTTCATTGGGGAATATACCACAAGGATCCACAAGGTGTGGGGATTGCGGGCTGACCCATGAATACTCTCAACCTATATGAGAACCAATTTTCACATATTTATTGCTTCCCATCTTTTGAAGAGACCAAACAATGAGAACTTACTCCTCGGTAACGAAACATGGCTAGCTGGGAAATTCCCCATTTAGTTCAATGGTTTTCCCATTCTATAATCAAAACCTCCATGGCTAGTTCGGAGATTTGCAATCTAGCCACGTTTGATGACACCTGAGGCTATCCCCGCGGTTAAATCCCATGAAATCACCATTTCTTGATGGTGAAACCAACATTTTTCGAACCGAAAGATCAACTGTCCGACCCCGGACATAGGAACCTCTTCCGCGACTTCGGTGCGGTGGCACGCGACAAGGCTAAGTCCTTGGGCTATAGCCATCCGGAGGACCCAGCCACGGCAGTGGATTTTGGTTTGAAAAAAAGGGTCAGATACGATGGATCTAATCATCAGAAATGGGATTTTCATGGGATTTCACCATTTTATGGGGATTTAACCAATGAATTCAGGATATTGCGATATCTCCTCAAATTGTGATTTTTTGATGGAAAATGAGGCTCCAAACATCTCCAAACCATCTGGAAAACTCGGTCCATCCCGATCCATCCTGTTTGGGGACCTCTATAGCAACCCCCCTGGAGGATTGCATCCTCAGGGTCTAGTTGGAGGAAGGGTAAACTGAGCTCATTCACCCAACAAAAATGGAGTTTGAGAAAGAACAACTCACCTAAGTTGGTCAATATTCACATCAGTTTTCCCATAATTACAACGAAGCCTAGCCTATTATGCGTATGTGCCTTGGGATCTGAAACACATTATTTTTGGGGCTCAATCATTTTGACCTTTTGTCCCAAATTTAGAATGATTGTAAATTTAGCTCCGTCATCACTGTTCATCCCAATTTTCAGTAGGATCATCATCCACAGCTGCATGGAAGATAGGGATTTCATTCGCAAACATTCACAGTTTCAGATGGGATCCATTGGGCGAAGTGCCATTACCTCATAGTGACCAAGGAACAAGCCTTATAAATCATGGTGAGGGGGACTCCAAAATTCGTAGTTGCTCCTAGATCAATGGCTGTCAAAGTTGGCGTCCAGACCTGTACTTCTCTAAATCAACATGCGTTACGTAGCAGCAGTGGTATCCCCCACGGTTCAATGCGGGACTGGATGGAAGCCCATCAACCTTGTAGTTGGGATGGGTCATGGGTTTCTGATTTCTGATCACCCCATGAACTGGTTTGATATATCTACCACAACCATAGAGTTTGCCTAGCTATGTTTACCAAGTTTGCTATCTGGTGGGGCCCAGATTGTAACATGTTTTTTTTGGGGTAAACCTACCCACACTGGTTGAGAGACTCACCTGGGTGGCAATCATCAGCAATGATGAGCATACCGCTTCTGTGACACATACATGCACATAGTGCAAGCTGAAACAAACTCTATCAAGTACACTAATCATGCTCCTTTTGAATTCAAATAAAGCTAAATCCTGTAAATTTCGTTGTTGATCATTAAGATTTTTTTGGGTATCTCTACGCTTGGAAGCTTTGGCAACCTCAGGAGCCCAAATTTGCTGTGGTGAAACTGCCAGATGATCCCTGCTCCGCAGCGCATTGCCCTGATCTCGGCGACTCGTTCAGTGAACCTTGAGTGGACCAAGGGGACCAAGCAGGTGGGGACACCAACTGTGGTTTTGACTCGAAATCCTTGGCGAAACAGCGAAACCAACTGGCTAAACATGGCTAAACCGTTGCTTTCCCATCTTGATCTGTGACAAATGGACATGGGAAGAATATGGACATATGATGAAATATGATGCCCTGCCAAGATCATGGTATTGCGTTGGGGATTTTGAATCACCAATGAAATGGGTGGTCAAGCTGGTGGAGCATCCATATGTTGGAAATCGCTTCGCCAACAAAAATTGGTCATGGAAACAGCGAATGGCCCATTTGTACGATACATGTAGGATACTTGTCCAATTATTTATAGAATGTACAAGGACTCTCTCCATTGCCAAAAGTAGATTACCAGAGGGTACATCCCAACGATTGTTGGTTGACTCTATCGATTGATACTCCATGATCTGCAAAAAAAATAATCTTCGTTGTTTGAATTCACATGTTTGTTGATCATGCTAAAATCATGCAAGAATCCTATTTTTGTTGGTTAGATAATGTTAAATCAACATTTCTCTTGGGTGAAATCCCTGTGTTCTTTGGCAAACTCATCACATTGGTGAGTGAAATCCCCACCTTCGTCGCCCTCCTCTCCGTTCGGATCCGAAGAATCCGCGGTCCGGATCCGAGGCAACACCTTGCTGTCAGAGGGGCTGCAGCCCGGCCTCCCGTTGTACATCGCCTTCACGTCTGCGGATGCTGTGAAGCAGTACCAAAGCAGGTGACTTAACCATCAAACCATGGTGACCTAACTGACTTAACCATCAAAAATGGTGATTTAATCATCAAGAATAGGGATTTGAGCATGAAACATGTGGATGTAACATGATGTAAGCATGAAAACTTGGCATTTCATGCTCAAGTCTCAGGGTTGCTCCAAGCGTTCGGTCAATGATTGCTACGGCTTCCCATGATGGATCTCACCGTGATGGGGAAGGAGTTCACCTACGGTGATGATTACACCCACAGCTCTGTTGGTTCATGGTAGTTGGGTCATACGACTTTTTTTTTGCATTTTTTTTGCTGGGGATATTGGCGGATGTTGATGGATTTTAATGGGGATTTTGATGGATTCTATTGATCATCCAAGGATATCCAAGGCATTAGACATAGATCAAATCCTATGGTGCCCTGCTGGTGCCCTGGTTTCCCATGTGGGGGGTTACTTCGATAAAAAAGCAGGTGATGAAACCTGGCTGAATTCCATCAGATAGCAACCTCAGTTGACCTCACCAAAGGTGATGGTTAGTAAGGGCTAACTATCCCAATATGGCATTAGATATGGTTTAGACATGTTTAGAAACTATTCCAACTTACCCAGATATATCTAGTCTTGGCATATCTTAGCCACTTTTGGGCTGGGTCGCAGACATTTGACGCACGACTCGTCGCTGACTTCGCGTCGAATGTGGACCATATCCTCCAAGGTGACCCTACCCTGAAATCGTTTTTTTGCTACTCAAAAATTCCTTATTTGGGAGTCCCCAAGTTCTCCCCCAAATGCCCCCATTTACGATGGAACCCCCATGATATTCCCCATTTTAACTGGCAGGATGCAGGGCGGAGTGTTGGAGACGGTCTTCACAGCAGCTCGGCTTCCGCCAGAGCTAGTCGCTATGTTTATTCATTATATTTTATGATATGCATGGAGTATCAAAACCATTTTGTGGGGATATCATCAGATACGATGGATCTATGATATAAGATGTTTATGATGAGTTTTTGTGTTTGTGTTTCATGAAACCGCCTGTTTGGGACCATAGAAAGGGGGTGTTGAATATGACGGGAATGGCATGAATGTGGCTTTGTCTGAACATGTTGGCAGTGTTCGAAATGGGCCAGCAATTTATCATTGTAATGGGGAACATGAGGTTTCAGACCACGGGATTTTGGAATGAATTTGGAGTAATTCTCTCCCATTTTTAGACACCAAATCTATCATAGAGTCAGTGGGGTGATCCTCCAATTATACCCAATCGTTGTCATTGATACGTTACCATTATCATGTTGCCACTAGAATTGGTAAATGATACCTTTTCCTGACAAGATCTACCCCCAACAAGATAGAAAAGCTTGAAAATCCATCCGAAATCATGGGGTGAAACCCGACACCACTCGGGGGTGCAGTTCCAGTTATAAGTAGACAAAAACAGACCATAGTTATAGGGGCCCCATATCCCTACTTGTGGGTGTTATCAGCATGGTTATACCCATGAAAATCACCATCATCAGCCATTACCAACCATTATTAACCACTCTTCTCCATTTTCAACCATTATGAATCATTACTCACCATGATTGACCACAATTAACCCACATACGGACGCATCTTAACCATGCATACTGTACCCCAAGCACCGTTTCTCCCGCCAGTTGTGGCCTATAGAGGTGGTGACCAAAGACATGTTGGCCGCGAAGCACGACGAGACCACCTGGGCAGCCTTGGATTTCATGACCGCGGAAGGCGCCGGGATGTGCCGTGGCGAGTGCAACGTGCCGTTTCCAACAGGGTGGCGTTTTTTGTTGGGAAGTGGATGGGGGGGAAGGTGGTGAGAAATTTATCCGTATGGACCATATTAATCCATCTTTACATGACATAAGATGATGATTTTCTACCTCTTTTGGAGGGTTTCTAACTCTACACTCAATGGATTGGTCTATGGGAAAATTTACAGGACACCCCCATATTTCATGGGAAATTCCATGGTTTCCTGCAGATTTTCCCTTAAACTAATCCATTGATACAGTCCCCCTTTTGTGTTTCGGACCTCGTGGAGGAACTTCCAACCCTTCCCGGGCCTACGAAACGCCCAGGTTCGTAGGGCCTTCGAGGTCCATTTTCGCGTCCCTGGTCCTGCTGTCGCGGCAGCGGAGGAAGTTGGAGGCCTTTCACTTCGACGCCTCGGCAAGAAAACTTCGATGTGGGGATGGTAAATCATGACACATATGGACATATATATATATATATACATATATATATATATATACACATGTATATACATATATATATATACACATATGTATGATTATATGATTAATGTATGCATAACCAGTGCGATATGATCTGGGGCTGAGTATGGGTATATGAAGCACTTTTGACCAGCAATCATGTGGGTTTGGTCAAGGAGGTTGTCTGAAAAATGGCACCGAATTCATTGGATTTCAGTACGAACGAATAATAAACTTTAATAAACCATTGGATTTTGGGGTACCCCTTTTTTGGATGAACCTTCCGCGCAACAGATGGGTTGGTATCCACCCAGGCGTTCACAGAACAAATTTGGATCCAAGAATTCAGCAGTACCAAGTAATAGCTGAATAAACCTTGCCATAGTTTGCTAGTTTTTGGGCTGCAAATTGGGATATCTTCATCCCAACTAAACGTGATCATTGTCATTCGCTGATGCGATCTTGCAGAGGGAGAGGTCCCATGTATATCAACCCACAATCATCAACTATCCAAACCTGACATATTTATTTATACATATTTGGCAACATAATATACCCCCCAGTAAACTAACATAGCCATGGAAAATGGACCATCTAGCCCTTTCGAAATGGTGATTTTCCATGGCAATGTTTTCAAATGGCTCATGTGGAGCCCTTTGGTCTGGCCAACGCCTACCTTTTTAACCTACCATCCTAGGTCCCAGGTGTGTCAGACAGCTGCCCTTACCCGGTACAGCTTTTTGTTGGTGATTCGATACGCTACGGATCAGTGAAAACATTCGAATCACAGTGAAGATGCAAAAGTCAATCTATGCCCCTATGCCCATAGCACCTGATAACACAAATGCAAAACCAAAACATCCATGGCTGTTGTTTGAAATGTGTGTTTCACCAATGTGTGAAGCTTGGATTCATTTTGGACACCTGAAGATTTGTTGAAACGGGTCAACAACTCGAACCCCATGCGACTGCAAGATAGCAATCCACATCTCATCCCATTATTTGTGCTTGCAAGATGGTTTTGGGAGGGGAAGTGGACCACAGTATTTGGATGTGTTTCCAACGAGAACTACCATTGTTTCCGTTAGCATCCTATGTGTAAAAGGGAAACTCCCAGGAAGAAGGGACTTCTGAACCAGGGCAATCAACCACGTTATTCCCTGGGCGGTGGCTCAAATCACCATCTTTGTATGTTCAGAGCCCATTTTTGTTGGTTATATAAAGTTATATAGATATGATGATATTGTGTGTATAATTTAAGTTCAGACTCAATGTTTGTTGGTTGTATACTCTGGTGTATTCTTGCAAATGGAATTGTAACATATATGTGTCCTTTTTCATTCGTATATTACCAACATTTTTGTCTGTATACATTTAACAGCATTTAATGGTATATTATAGAACAATAATGGTTGATCATGTTATACATATACCCTCCGGTAAACTAACATAACTATGGAAAATCACCATGTTTGTTGGTAAATCAACTATAAATGGGCCAGTTTCCATAGCTATGTTAGTTTACCAGAGGGTAATATTGATCCCATTTGCTTTGTTTTGTTGCTGTCCAACTAGCTCGCCATATTTTGGCGAACATCTTCCCATGCCCTTGATCCCAGGACGGGCGCAGCACGATGCTGGAAGAGGATCGCATCCTGATACCGCAACAGTCAACGGCGGTACCGTGGATGGTGAAGCAGCAGCGGTACCGTGAATGGTTGCGTCAATGGGAAAAGGGGTGGTTAAACATCAAGGAATGGGGGATTTCATGTGATTTCATGGGAAAATATGGGGTTAAACATGCAAAAAAACATCAACTTAAATGGAGACTTAAGATGATTCTATGGGCAACACACACAGGGATTACCCTCTGGCAATGTACCATTTTGCGAAGTGGAAAATCAGCATGTCATTTTTACGTAAATCACGGAAGTACATGGGCATCTATAACGAACTGCAACAAATTACTGGAAGGTAGTAAGCAGATTAGTTCACCTCATTTTGTTAAGCAGGATAAGTAGGGTTAGTCCTAATATTTCTGGGGTGAAACAACCCACTTATGATTCCTCGGGTGAACCACCAAGTAGGTTTCTATGGGTTAAGTTGTTGTTTCAGCTGGGGACCGTGAAACAATGAAATCAGAATATGGTGGCTGAGTTGTTGATCATTGAATTCCCAAGCACTAGTGAACCACTGTGGAAAACCGGAATATTGTCAGAATCTCACGGGTGTTCCAAGGATTTCTTTTTCTCAGAGATTCCCTTGAACTGCCGGGGTCGGGCGGAAGTTATGCTCAAAAAAGGGGCTCACTTTCAAAAACCATCCCACAATGGCTGGATTTTGACGTGCACGGTGATGTGACGATCCCTAGTTTTGGATCGTAGATTTTCCGTTTGCATAAAGCACTGAAGTGCTTAAAGCACTTAGCATATATAATTTGATCTAACTGATAAGAGATGATACAGCCAAATACCAGTTTGATCCCATCTCATTTCTGGATGTAAATTGGTGGTTTGTATCCGCAAAACACCAAGGTTGCTCCAACTCCATGAAGTTTTCCCACGTTTTTGCAATGTTTTGCTACTCTGAGTTGCTCCTCAAAGGACACTGACATAAACCTGTAGCATCAAACTGGGGCCTCTATATACTCCTCGAACAAAATACATCATCTAGGACAACCAGATCTCTGGGGAAACTTTGGATGTGTAGTTTATATAATTTTTAGTACACCCCTAAGAAACTTTTTAAAGTAGAGATTTACACGTATTTGGGAGGCTTTGGGATCATTTAGTTGGTGTTTGATATTGTACAGGGGGATCAGATTATGGTTTTTGTTGCCAAACTTGGCACATCATTTGCCTTGCGCATTGAGGTCCCGATGTTGAGGAGTCCCTTGAAATGGGTGTCCCTGAGATGCAGCTGCTGGATGATCCATGTGGAGAAACTGAGGGCTTTCAGTGGGATTGCTGTTCTACAAGGGGGAAAGCGTGGTTGGGGAAATCATCCTTCATGCTTCATGCCGAACTCAACGAACACATTTTCTTCATTTGGGAGGTGATAACTTTGATGGAGGTGTCTAATCCATGGGCCCCAAATCATCCAAGTCACTAGAGAAATTCTACCCGATTGGAGGCTGTGGGGATGGTGTTTATTTTCGTCAATGTTCCGCATATGGATTTTTGACAAAAAGGCGGGGGATGAACATCCATAATAATATGATTGCTGTATAATGAAACTGGTAGCAGTAATCAACGATAATAACAACTATATATATATATGTATATGTGTAAATACATAGTGAGAATGATGATAATAGTAATCAGGAGTAACAACAGTAGTCATGATAATTGTCATCATAACATGGATGAGAGTTTTAGTAATCAGCGTCATAAAAATAAGAACCCAATGTCATAAATCATCCATAAATACCAAATTACTTTCCAGAAGCAACCCAAGGGCTTACCAAAAATAAACGGTTTTGCAGAGCATCCAAAAGTGGAGCTTTGTGGGGTCTTCTGAGTGTCCTGACGCCACAGAGATGCTTTGCTTAGGTTGGTCCCGTCCCCCATATTTCTGGCCTAAAGAAGTATGTGTGTTGGTTAAAACCACAATCTTTGGCAGGTGCTATTCCCCCTTTTGTTGTGGAACCATTCATTTTGCTCCATATTCCCAATCTTCGATGATTGTATGTGGATGCTTCCCAGAACATCCTTAGTTTGGCGCCATTGCCACATCAAGCCTTGTACCTCAACAATTAAGTCAGAATCACTCCCGTTTTTCTCAGTCGTTCAACCAGCATTTTTCCTCCAATCCGCAGTTTTCCTAGTCAACTCCCCATTGCTCCTACCCTCTGGTAAACTAACATAGGTATTGAAAATGACCATTTATAGTTGATTTTCCCATAACAAATGGTGATTTTCCATAGTTATGTTAGTTTACCATTTCCTAATCAACTCCCATGCATTCCTAGCTGTTGAAGTCCTGATGGAAATCAGCCAGCGGCAGGTTCTCATTGAGTTTGGGAGCAAAGACGAGTAGCGCCTGGAACATGACTCTGGCAGCCGTGAGCGGCTTGGCAGATTTGGTGCTCAGGATGGGATTATTCCAGCATATGATTGAGCACTTTTTTTTTGGATTTGAGGACCTTCTGAGGGTGTATTTTTGTATGCCAGCAATTTTGGGAGTTCAGGGGATTAAGGGAGACGAAGTGCTGTCAAAAAGGGTGAAGTGGGATCATGGACAGTTTTCCACAGGAAAATTTGTGGATCGACCCAGAAAGCCGAGCATCGGCATACACAGGTCGTCAAGATTGAAGGCCGAAGCACAAATGGACTGGCTACTTTCAGTATTAATCATCCAACTTCTGTGTAGTCCAATTTCGACCCACAGCATGCATACTTTTAATTTCAGCCTTTGTTGTTGTGAGTCACATAGAGGTTTAGACATAGTGCATCACGAAACCTGCATTCACACAGATACATCATTCATGAACACATGATCCGTGTAAATATGATACACACTATATATATAGTAATTATAATGAAAACAATAATAATCATAATAATAATCATAATCATAATCATAATAATAACAATAATAATAATAATAATAATAATATATGATAATATATGATAATATATGATAATATATGATAATATATGATAATATATGATATATATGATAATATATGATAATATATGATAATATATGATAATATATGATAATATATGATAATATATGATAATATATGATAATATATGATAATATATAATATATGATAATATATAATATATAAATAATATGTTAAACAATTATCATACAGCATACATTACCGACAACGGTTTTTTCAACGGCTTTTCAACCCCTCAATCTCTCCCATCCCAAGGAAGCGCCAGCATCAGCCCCGAGACGTTGGTCCCGGTCTGTCTGACCGATGCAGCGCCCATGTCCGAGTTGGCTCAAGGGATGGTGCAGAACCTTGGATGCCTTGGTAACCTGGGGATGTTAGCCATGGAACCCGGGGGAAAACCATTGAAATTTATGGAAACACCTATGAAAAGCCATAAATTTCATAGGTTTCCTATGATTTCCTAGGAAATGATCTACAACCGGTAGACACATTTCTGGAAAATTGGCAGTTAATTGGCAGAGCGGTGGATTTTTACACGTATTGATGTAGCGCAGGATAAGATGTGTGAAGATGGGTATATGTCAATTCACCCTGGCAGCCTGGTTTTCACGCAAGACATAGCTGCTTAGATGCTTAAAATGTTCTGGATGTGGATACTTTGGGACCCGATAGTCCCATATGTATCGAGTTATCATGTCTTCCGAACTGGGCGTGTATCTAGAACAGCTTCGTCAATGGGTTGTGAATGGCTAGTAGCATGGAGTAGCTTCCTTGATACATCCCAGTGAGACCACGAACTAAGTGCAGGGATGATCTACGGACCCACGTGGAAGTATGGGAAGGTCAAACTTGGGTAATGTATTCTTAGCAGACCATATAGGGGATGTGGCTGTTTTCCCAACATGTTCAGACCCTCCAACTACATATATCTATCTATATGTATATATATATATATATACATAATTATATATATATATAGATTTAACTAATATATATATATATATACAGAGATACCATGTCAATTTGGAAAGTCCACCATCTACGAACTCATTCTCTGAAGGGGTGTCAACGCGGATTTTGCACCTCATTTTCTTAATTTACTAGAGGGTCAACCCCAATTTTGTTGCTTCACTGCCCGTTTGTTGTGAAGTTTTAATCGAGGATGGGAGTCCGAGTGCTCTACCATCGACCGGAGTGGATGGACAAGATGAAACCCATCTTCAATCGATGGAGTCTCTGCAAAAACACCATGCCCTGAGCAGTTTCTGCCCACCAAAAATGACATAAGTTCGTGGTTCCTCACGGGGACCGGAGATAGAACCATGAACCTATTGATATGATTTACTATGGGTTGTAAGTTGTGACGGTTATGTGTTTTTAAAGGGGATGAAATTAACATAAATTAACTAATAAATGTTGGTTCATGGTTGATTAGCTATGCTATGCTATGCTAGTGGGGGTGATGAGCATACTTGGTTTTGGGATTATGGACTGACCCATGCACTGGAAATCCAGTTTCTCAACAACCAAGGGATGACAAGAGTTGGGGATAAGTTTTGCCAACTCTTTTGGGATGAAGATCCAATGAAGTTCTTGAAAACCAGCTGCCCAAGTCTGGCGGCTTGGAACAGAAGGATACCAGGGAGTTGACTCATTGCCAATTTGTTGACTTGTTTCTTTTGTGGTCAATGGCCAGTGGTGCAGGCAAAGGTGTGGATTGGTATGGACTGGTAGATTTTGAGATTGCTTTTGGGTAGCTGTTCCAGGAGAGTTTCCATAGACGTTTCTGTTTAGCTTCCTGTCTTGTTTTCAAATCCCTGGTTTGATTCTTTTTTCTCCGTGCTTGTTTCTGGGAAACATAAAGATCATAGAATCTGAACAACACTTCCATTCGATTTCACACATTTTTACATGGACCAAGATTTGGGCATTGCTCAACTCCTAGAATTGGCTTTGGGGAACATTTACATGAACACCTTAATATTCTGATGGAAAATCAATTGAAGAAAAGAACACCAAATGAAAGCTTAAGACCCATATGTAAGACAGATATATATATATATATATCTATTCTTATATATTCTTTTATACCAGTGAAGTCCAAAAAAATACATCTCCAAAAACACAAACATATACATATATATATTCACATACCTTCCTTCTAGATGTATGGAAAATTCTCAGCATCACACAGCACTTTTGTTCGCAACGGTCATTGGATTAGTTAATGGGAAAATTTACAGGAAACCTCCATATTTGATGGGAAAATCCATGGTTTCCTGTAAATTTTCCCATTAACCAATCCGATGAAACGGAGGAAACGAAAGAGCGATAAGAAGTGGAAGTTCGCCTTCCCCGACTTCGATGGCACTCGTGGCTCCCTGTTGCGGATCGATATCCCCATCCTTGGTGCCCCGACGGAAAAAAAGGCATTGTCGGACTGTTTCTTTTTGAATTAATGTGTCATTGGATTGGTTTAAGGGAACATTTACAGTAAACCATGGATTTTCCCATCAAATATAGAGTTTCCTGTAAATTTTCCCTTAAACCAATCCAGTGAATGTGGTGTCATGAAGAGATCAGGAGGCTTTATTCTTTTCAACATTTGGTCATTTAGTATCATTTAGTTATGAATAGAATTAACATATGTATACATATTTGTTAAAATGTGTTACAACTTGTGAACAGTTTGAGATTCGGAGTTTCGGGCTTTCACTTTTTACTGTTCGTGGAGAGATTCCGTTCCCGATCCGTCCCCAGTCCCGTGACCGTCTCAGGATTCTTGGATCATTTTGTCCTCTACACTGATGTTGACACTGGGATCGATCTCTCGGACAGTGATGGGATATATATATATATAATTGTGGATACAGAAGCAACAATCATAGGGATATTATACATTATATGTATATATATATATATTATATATATATATATGTATATCCATCATCAACAATATGATGAGTTGGGTTTTGGTACCTGACGATTTGGTGGTTCAGAGGGAGCCAACTAAGGAGCTGTAGGTATCCATATTCTGGATGAAATGGGGAGCCAAGGAGCTATGCGTTTTTTGTTTCCCAACCACATGATAGTGCAAGAGTCTTGGAACTTCTGGATTTCTTTGAAGGTCAAACATCACTTTACAGTAATACTTTCAGTGGTTCAGAAAGATGTATTGTATAGACAACTTTCGATGATTCAAAAGGATGTACTGCAACCAAGTGTAGACATACTATCGAAGAAATCCTGCACCAGTTGGTAGGTGTTTTGTCCTACTATAATCCCATTCTTTTCAGTGGTTCACGGTTACAGTTACCAACTACTGCAGGATGGCGTGTCCATCCCTTGGATTTGTGGAACTCTCGGCTGGCTGTTCTGCGTGAAGAAATAAACTCGTTGACTACTTTGGGATCTTCCCAGTTGGTAAATGGTTAAGAATCTTGGTTTATGTACAATAGATTATATATAATAGTAATATATGTATATGCACAATATATTGTATTACATATGATTGTGTATGCCGCGGACTGTCGATGTTTGCAAGGGCATGTAAATCTCGACGCTGCTGGTTGCGTCGGCAATCTTCGTCAGATCCGCTGAGGATATCATCTTCCAACGTCGCCTGAATTGGGAAACCATCCTTCAAACAGATGTGGATTCCTTCATGCGCGAAGCCTTCACCGAAGAAGGGGAGCTCATCTATGGAAAGCCGGGATATTTGGGCTCCGCGGCAGGAAATATCCTCAGATGGTGTTTTGTCAAAGACGTATGAAACAGGTAAGCTTGAGGTGAATTGCCTGTTTGCTCACTGATGGTTTATAATCCACATTGCTTGATAGCCAATATCCCCACTTGCTGGATGGAAAAACCGCCCTGTGGCTTATTCAGTGAAGTCCTGGTGGGTTTTTCGGCCTCATGGACGCATGGTTCAATACCAAGATTGGGATTCCTTCAGGTATTCTCAACGTGGCTCACTGGAAATCCCAATGCAATTGATTTTTCCATCAACAAATGGGCCTTTGCAGTGCTATGTTTGTTTACTGCAGGGGCACCCAGTGGGTCCATCACACCCATCTGCTGAGGCTAGATCCAGTTCATTGGTCCCTTTGCCCTCGGGCCATCAAGCATGGCAATGGAAATTCATCCAGTTGTGACTAGCTACCTATGCCAAAAGAGTCATAGAAGGAATTTTTCCAGAGGGTCCATCCCCATTGAATCCCCATGATTGTCGGTTCCATATCCATACGTTTTGTTGGTACTCCCATTGATAGGTGAATCCCTATTTCTGATGGTTTTTTGTTGGCTAAATCCACAGGTTTTCTCGGTTCAATTCCCATTTTCTTGTGACCGCTGACTGTCCTTGCAGCTACTTCACACTGCTGATCCATTCGAGTGCACAAGGTGAACATTCTTCTTCGGAACGATTGGGGGTAAGTATGCAGATGGGTTTGTCAAAAAAAGAGGAGAACCAGAGATCCCACCCATATGCTCCACGTATGGTATATAGACCTACATTTGGGCGATTTTTCAGGTGGATGATGCTAAACTATACTTGGAGCATATGGGTCTTGGTTATACGGTTATATGAGTTATATGGGTCTTAGTTTCAAACCTCATGTTCCCATTGAAGATAGGTCATTTTGGGATATACCACAGTTCTGGACCAACCCAAATCATTTTTCTAGGGTGACTTCTGAAAAGATCCATCATAGTCCAAGGTTTGTGGGATGCTCCAGGTCGGAAGTCTGTACACAAACCTGGCAGAGACTTCCCCATTTATCAATGGATTTCTTCCGAAAATCACAACTTCTACGTGATTTCCATTGATTTCCCATTAAAACATATTAAAACCACCAAATTGGGACTTCCCATGAGCATCTCATTCACCAGCATCTCTCATTTTATCACCAGTACCCTCCATTCAATAAGGGTCAACAACATTCGCCGACCTGGTGAGGTTTGCCTGAATTTTTGGCTATGAGTACTGAGTTTCAGCAGAGTTCCAATCGAGATAAGATGGCCACTGGGTCGCAGATGAGGATCGTGAAAACCACCAGCTGGGCCATCATTGTACTACACCCGACACCAAATGTCAGCTTCCATGTTAGAACTAGGGGGATAAAGATCACATGCATGATGACTGTTTCATGGAATGACTCTAAATGATGGTTCGAACTTTCTCAATTCGTTTGGTATACCCTTCATGAAACTAAATCTTTAAGGCATTTAGGGCAAAAATATGACATGCAAGAAGCAGGAATTATCCTCGGGTAATCAAACATGGCAATGGAAAATCCACTATTTATGGATGATTCTTCCATTATGTCCTCCATTTGCAGGAATTTCCTAGCCAGCCACGTTTGATTTTCCATTCGCTGTAAGCTTTGCGGTCGCTTCGGGTCCTCTGAGGATACTGGCGTGATGCTCATGAATCTGCGTACCTTTTTTGCAGCACCCCAGGCAATCCCTAGAAAAAGACAGAGCCGGACTGAGCATATTGTGAATATAGATTTATATCATATACATGTACACATTATATTAAGTATATTATGCTGTATTGTACTAAATTATGCTATATTATATTCTCTTGTATTGTATTATATTATACTTCATTATATTATATTATACTATATCATATTATATTCGATTTGTATGTGCATTTGCATTTGTATGTGATTTTGTATTTATATTTCTATATATGATTATACGTATATACTATTTCATTGTATGATATTATATATTTTGTTGTATTATATGATATGATATTGTATCGTATTATATGTTATGATATTATATTATCTCTTATTTAATGATATTGTATCATATTACACCATATGTTTGACATTATATCATATTGTATATAATATTTTGTGATATTATATCATCCTACATAATATTGTATTTTAATTGTATTGTATTCCATTACAGTTGTCCATTTATATTATAATACATTTCACTATACTAAATATTACGTTGTATCAAACTATATTTTACGTTATATGATATCATACTATACTATGTTTATATCATACATTACATTATATGATGTTAAATTATATTATCTATATTGCAAATACTATTATGTACGTCTTAATTTGCACTATTTTTCACAAGAACCAGTGCCAGTGCCACATAGTCCAACTTTCTTTCCTTTCCATCTACAGGCCCCATGGCCCAGGTAATTTGCAGGAAACCTATCAGAACTTCACGGACTTTCTCTTCGACCCGAACCGCGCTTGGGAAGCTCGGCTTAAGCCGGTGGCTGGTGGGCTGGGGGAATGCCATGGCTGATCAGATGTTGATTCAAAGATGTTCTGGTTAGCATAGCATGAAGTATGGTTAGTATGGTTAACTACAATGGCTTAGTTGAATGATGCACAATACAATGTATCATATTGTTCACCACTATGGTTTGAGTTGAATCATGTATAAGATGATGTATGAGAATACATAATCTTGTCAACTACTATGGTTTAGTTTAATAAAATCTTAGTATATCAGTATACCATAATAGTTTGCATCATGCTTCGTTCTATCCCCTTGCCTGCCAGCATCTCATCCATACAAGGAATTTAGCACCGCTGATCCATGTGGCTACAAGTCCTACTACCGCAACAAAGGTCAGCGATGGTCCATTCCTGGCAGCACATGGTGGTGGGGTGGGCACCCAGAAATGGGTTATCCCCAGATTTCAGCTTGGTAAGTTATGAACTGGGGTTGTTTGAAAACTGGCTACCCAAAACTCTAGTATATAGCTTAAAACCGATTAAAACTTAATTTCCCCGAATATTCAATCACCATTCGCATAGGCATAGACTTTCAGGGGAATGTTTTGGGATTCCCATCTTTGGTCGTTGCTTAATGAGCCACAAAACAATTGTGTGCAGTCTCCATGATTCATTGGTGGCCATCCAGGTAACCAACTACGAAAAGGTGGTCATTTTCCATCCAAAGGTCCTGGGAGAACACAACTGGGGCGCAGCCAATTTCGTAAACCTCAGCTGTGGGATTTGCTATTGGTAGTTATAATCTATATCTAATTCATATCATGGCAAACATAATAAATATTGGTTATCTAAGAAATGCCCATAGCTCGATGAGCGCTGTGCCAGGCAAGCTGGTGGCGACCTTTCTACCACACACCATGCAGCTGGGCTTAGCATCAGATTCCATCCCCGATCTTGGATCAGTTTGGGCTAGAATCACTTGTTTTTTGTTGGATTTAGCCATTTTCAAAAATGAGGATAATCATTGGAATGTATAATGGAATAGATATACTTGGTGAAGAAATCATCAGTGGGGATGGGGTTGATATGCGTGAACTCGATCAATCAATGGTTATTTGAGGTTCAATCAATGGGTTTTTGAAGATCGATCAATGGGGAATTCACCCCGTAGCCAGGTCACCAGAGGGCAAAAACACAGGCTTTCTGCCTTCCCGTAACGCACTCCCGGATTGTTTCATCTCCAGCTGGATCGACAGCTGCTCAGGAACTGGAAATTCTACTGGGAACAGCGGGATGGCGATGGAGATCCAGTGATCCTCCATTTCCATGGCCCCAAATGCGCCGCCCGGCGATGTGTGTAGCGTGGTGAAGAACCTCAAAAAAGGCGAAGGTGATGGGTTGATTTCTCATTGGTTGCCTTCCTGTCCCTGTCGCTTAAGGTAGTTTGAAAGAGTGTTTTCTTGACCAGTTCGTGATGTATATATTAGAACATATTGTAAAACAGTTTATACCCTCTGGTTATTTAACATAGCCATGGAAAATCTTCTATAAATGGAGGTCTTAATGGGGAAATCATACAAAATTGTAAACCAGTTTTTATCTACCACCTTATCTGGGATATTCATCCAAATTGATCATCCCCAGCTGAGATGGTTGGTTTTGGCCTTCCAATAAAACTGGCTGCACTTGGGCCTTAAGTGGCAAGGCCTGTTTGGGTTGAAAAAGGGGAACACCGGAACACCCAAAATTCAAATTGTTTCATAACTAAGAACCATCATTTTCAGAAATTACTATGGCCATTTTGGCATAGTTGATCATCATTATCCTCAGTTCAACCACTGCCATTGGTCAAATCTCCCACTTTTTTTCAGGAACACCCAGCTGCCGAGGACACGGACATTGTGCCCTTTGTCTTTGAAGGGGTGGTTCGCTTCGATCAGTTCCGCAACATGTTGGAACACTGCAGCACGGGCGGCAGATGCCAGAAGCTCTGCAAAGAGTACCAGGCGCGGCGGGCGAAACACTCCAGTCGTGGCTTAAAGAATCCCCCCTAATGTGACATACCAGGCGAGAAATACTTACCATCTGGTTATTTAACATAGCCATGGAAAATGGTTGATTTTGGATGATTTTCCCATTAAAACCTCTATCTATAGGGGATTCTCCATGGCTATGTTAAATAACCAGAGGGTATTTGGATGTATTGGATCCATCCGGGGAAGATGGGGAGTATTTAGTAGGGGGATGGGATTTTACAAAGAGGATCAAAAGATGTATACAGCACCTCTGCTCGAGTGGTGAGCGAGGGCATTGATCTTACTCTTGGGAACTCAAAATGATGATTTTTTCAGGCCTTCAGGACCAACAGGATTGATTGGTGAGCATTCTAACATCATGATCAGGGCCTTTGTTTAAATGTTTTAGTAGACGGTAGACTTCAATATATTCACCAATAGATAGATATGTTAGACACATACTGAAACTAGTACCAATAAGAATTCAATATATCCCAGTAATTTTCCCGGTGAATTATACCATATGTTTCCATCCATTTCTAGATGTACAGCCATTGCATGACTGGTGATTCAACAGCATCATGATGTTCTTATATATCATAACTCAGGGTCCGCATTTGCGCTGCAGGGGCAGGTGAATGCTGCCTACAAGCAGCTTCGTAGCAGATGATGGAGAAACATGAGTGATGGCACGTGAGTCGTGAGTGGAGAAATGGGTCAAAAGCGGAGACAACTGACCTTCGCTATGGAAAATGTTTTTTTGAAGGCAAATCATCATAAATCGTGTATAAAGGAGACATTTTCCATAGCTATGTTAGATTACCGGAGGGTACTATCAACACATTAAAAAAACACATTGAGATAAGAATCGAAAACTGATATATTAAGGTACTGAAAAAACAAATGATTGTGCGTATTTTGTCTTCCTCTGCTAAGTTAAGGAACTATGTATATCCCAATTGCCCGAATCGTGACGTACTATAGTCCAAACCCAATTGTAGAATGCACTTGCACAATGCTTTATCACATGGTGGAGCCATATCGATGAAATTATCGGCTGAAATGCCACGGATTAAATGTTTGCCTTGGATGGTCATATTGCTCTCGCTGAACTAGCTCCCATAAATCATGGGAGCAGTGTGGCTTGCAGCCACATCCTTCTAACCGATCCGTTGACCACTCTTTTTCACAAAAAGCTCGCGGTTATCTCGCGGTTCATGATGGCGTGTGCTCTTGTCTCCGGATTTTTTTCCAACATTGTAATGGGTTCGCACGGATTTGCCATATTCAATAATAAAAGCAGGGGAGTAAATGATAAGGGCAAGGGCGGGTTTCTGGCGAGTATATGTTCATTGTTAGGTTCTTATGATTTAATGGTTTATTCAACGTTTGTTCCTTGCCATTGATATTTTCTGCGTGTGGTAGTTTCTGGGAAAATCTTGTTGCTGATTTTCGCTCGTTTGGTCTCATATGGTCTCATTTGACCAGGGTTCAGGCCAGTTGAGTTGTTTTCCTCGATCTTTTAAAGTAGTCCTCCCTGCCCTCGCGTTGCAACGCATCTCTTCATCTACATTTTCTCCATTCTTGTGTTCGGACGCCCAGAGCAAAGGTGTGAGTGGAGGTGAATTGTCTTGACATGTGCTTTGGAACAGGTTGCAATTTGTTTGTCATCTCAAGAACAGGCTGATAGAACTGCCTCCAAAGCTGTCTTGGGCAGTAGAGATGTTGAGGAAGGCGAATCTTGTGCCTTGGCATGTGCTTCGAGCCAAAAGCGCGCTTAGCACTGCAAGCATCCGAAGCTTCGTCAACATGAACTTCCAATGGTCAGACCGCTTCTCAATGGGGGCTTCTTTGATGCAGCAACCGCATGTTGTGGAGGCCAAGGACTGGAGAATGAAAGGTGAGCCTGGCTTCGTTCAACATTGTTACCTCCAAGATCTCTTCCCCATGTCCTTGGACCCTGAAGAGCTGAAAGATCCCGAGGTTGTGCGTTTCCTCCAACAGCTCTTCCCAGGTTGCCTCACTCCAGTCTCTTCACCTGAACCTGTCTCCATCATTGATCTCAGATCCACTCCCTGGCAGTTGATGCCAATCTGGGGAACTGGGAGCTACATGAAAAGGGTGATTGTGCATGCTCCCTACAATGGACCCGAGGCTGAATTGATGGAGAGAACACTACGACACGAAATTACCTCCAAATACCACCACAAACCTGGAAGCATCAGTACAAATGAAGTGCTCCAAATCCTGGACGAAAACCATTTGTGGATTCGGCCGTACTCCATCAATCGCGGACTCTGCTCAGATGGGTACATCCTTTGGCTTCAAATATTCACCATCTCATCTGTGCTTAGGGCAGAAGAAGAGGGCAGCATCAGTTTGATTCATCAGATTTGCGAGCCTTTCGGTCGGCCATACCCGAAAAGTATGGGTGTAAAGGTGCGCATTCGAGGGCCCAGACGTGCCCTACCAAAGGATGAGATCCGGAAGTTGAAGTAGTCCCCTTCGAGCATGTTCTGATACCTGCAAATCTGGATGGCTGGCCATGATGAGACAGGAGTGTACAATGTAAATGCAGCTCTGTCAGCTTTGCTGCAGTGCGTGTGTCGTGTGTTTTTTTTTTTTTTTTACAAGACTTCTTAGTGCACCCTCATCATATGGAGTGGTGTGAAAGAGGTCAAGATTGTTTGATTTATTGTGAGGTGCCAAAGTTGCTCTTCAATATCATAAAGGACCGCCAGCTGAACCAAACAAAGGATATGTCGAATGTTTGCAAGAGTGGTGTTTGTAGGGGATGTCTTGATAGTTGAATGGTTTTAAATATATTTCAATCGTCATCAAGAATCAAACCATGAGGATGCTCTCTGAACTTTCGTTGGTTCAACAAATACAGTAGCCAATTCTCAGGCCAATGGAAGTCCCCCCACTTTTGCATTTCGGAAAAGGAGGAAATACAATTTCCGTGGGTAGGACATCGTCCATTCCTCCATTTCGAGAAATCAGCATTTCGAGAAACCAGGAACGCCTATTCACTTAGTTGTCGAAGAGTTCGTTTCCAGAGGTTTGGAAACCCACGATTCCTCATTTCCGGAAATCAGTGGTGACTGGTGCAAAGTCTTTTTTGGAAGGATTGAACAGGACCGGACAACAGATTCAACCGATCGGATGAACATCTGCAATTTTGTATCCATTGGACCCTGTCCCATGCTGAGGTTTAGTAGGGAAGATACTTTGCCTTTATCTTAAGACAGGTCAATCTCAATGTCGGTCATTTAGTGTGAATGTGGGATGAGAAGGGTTCAAACAAAGCCTTGTGCCAATGACCCTGCCAACCAGTCTTCGTAAATCTTCATAACCTGACATTTGGAGTGATGAATTCAACATCAATTTTTGGGGCAGGAACTTTTCACACAATCCCTGGCACTATATCACGGAAGTGTTTCCAATACATTCTACTGTATATAATTTATACTATATACTATATATATAATATATAATATAATCGATATATACATGCAGTAAATCATACCACTATAGCGCGTCCCAGCATCTTCCTTTGACATTGTTTTTTGGGTAGTGTCCAATGGAGTGTATGGAACCTGCTTATGAGATTGCTTGCCGCTTTCTGTGAAATCTATGCATCCCTGCAAGAGGGAAGGAACTTGGTATCCATTGCTTCCAAGATGACCACGAAATTGAGGGATTTCTTAGCCACTGACAATATATGGATCAATATATTAAGCCGCCACCAGTGGGGGATGGACATGGATTGATTCCGCAGGATTCTGATTGAGGGAGTCTAATGACGCGCGGGGGTATTTTGTACAGAGTTTACCCGCTTGCAGTGCTTCATTGGCTTTGGTCAGCTGCAGCCATCTGGCTTTGAGTCATTTTCAGGTTGACAAGCCCTTGGCTCAAGCCACATGTTTCCGGCAATGAAAGGGAGGCGGATCAAAGAAATACTGATCAAATCTGATGGACTCATGATTGACTCGCAGATATCTGGAGGCCTTTGACCAACTCTTCAAAGCTATCTGGCAATAACGGGCAATAAATCTGCTTTGTAGAGAGGCACAATTTGAGTCTGCGACGGGAAAGATCAGTTTCCTCTCAATAGCTTTCAACAAGAAAGACCCAGGGAAGACAATAATCAATTTGGGTGACTCGAGCAAGTCTAAAAGTTGTTGACCCGGTCATGTGACGGATCTGGGTGAATTGTAGCAACCGCACAACAAGGTCACCTCAAATGCTGATTAATAGGGAGAATTGCGCCAATTTAAGTCTGGTTGTACTTTCTGGTTGATCAGGTTGATTATCAACTACCTATCTGGTCATCTTAAATGCTGGTTTATTTCTGATTGGAGCATTACAGGAATTTGCCCAGATAGGTAGTTGATACCAGTTGATCCCAGTGGATGTCGTATGACGTGGAGGAGGATGAGGAAGATGAGTCTGAGGCTCGTGGATACACGCCAGGTGTATGGGTACAATAGACTCAATCGACTGGGATTATATAGACCAGCAAAGATGGCGGTGAATACGTAAGGAAGATTGATGTTGATTTTAATGTGGGTAAAACAATAATAAACCACCTATATTTTGATGGTTTATACCACCTATTTATGGTGAATTTGGGGATGGTTTATTATTGTTTTACCAACATTATTCAATTTTGCATATGTTTTTTCTGTTTTCACCCCCATTTGAAGTGATCATCCTAATGGTGATCCTAATTGACGAGCGACAAACACCTTTTTTGGATAACTTCCTCACCAACCAGGAGAATGCTTGACAAAGGACGGCAGCCCTCGGCCGGATATAAATACCCGAAATCAAAAGAATTGGAACCTGAGTAATGGTTTCGGACTCTGGTTAAATACGCTCAATTTAGCAAACACTTCCAATTTTAGCGACTTTATACCATCCATTTCTGGTGATTTCTGGAAGATTGTTTGTCTAGGCGATCGCAAAGCTCGCCATTTTGCGAGCTAGCGATATCTAGCAATATGACTTCCGACTTTGCATTCATCCTATGCTATCCTATAGTTTAGTTCATGCTATCTATGATTTGGCATAATTTGGCTATATTATATATAGATGGTTGGTGAGGGAATCCTCTCCAAATGGCCCTATGTCAGCCATTTTCAGGTTGATGAAATATTATGATTCAACCAGATAGATGACACACATTATTGAACATATTATTAATGCATACTAATGCCCTAAGCTTCAATGATATTGCCATCACCCACACAACACATTTGGCGTTGAAGGTCACTCGACAAAAGATGACAAAAGTGAATTTAAAAAAGAAGTCGCTGTCAGTGGGTTGGGCATGCGTCCAGTTCTTAAAAAACGTCATCAACTATAAAAGCGAAGGTGTACCCCAAGCATCACCCAGTTATGTAGGTAAACATACCATACATGGAGCAGATGGGATACTTCTTGACTCCCCTCCATCAAATATGGTGCCAGCTAGTCATCCCCATGGCAGGACCTGTTGACCCCCCCTGTGCAGGTGCCACGCTTGTCCTTCGGCCACCGCTTGGCACTTTCCGGAGTGCTTTCCTCTGGGTTGCCTGGCGTCCAGTCGGGCCGAGGCGTGTCATGGATCCAAGTGTTGGACACACACCAATATATGTATACAGTATATAAATGTATATGATATGTGGGTAGTATTATGCATTGCTAATATATTGCTTAATATTGCTATATGTATTATATATACATAATATCTTGTTGCTATTACATACCATGAAGTGATCATTTCTTCGAGACATCGGACGCAATTTTCATATTGTTTCTACCCAGAGCACAGACGGGCTGGTCATTCTGGAATGTACCGAACAGCTTGACCCATAGCCACATGTGCATCGACACTGAACTAACTTGTCCATCAGATTTTTCTACAGCAATGTTGCTGAACCAGACTCTTCCCCTCAAGCGTAGGGTGAAGAACATCTCACACCAGCCACACCACTTGTTGAGAGACCAATCTACGCATCATGAGGTATCGAAAGCTTGGGATGCTCATTGAGCACTTGGAAACCCGAACTTGGGAGATGCAGGTGCCGCACGGGCCCACGTCCAGCGTGTCTAGCTGTGTGTCTTTCGAGGTAAAGATATCAGGTTACAGGAGATATCTGCATGTTGATTTACGCATAGTACACTATCTCTATATATATATATGTTTATATATATACATACATTTGCGCAGACACATGAATATACATATATGTTCATAAATCATGTAGTTGGATAAAGCATATCGTGAATTTCATCTTTTTACAGACATTTGTCTGGCATAGTGGTTGACATGTACCGACCTGTTTACTGACGTATGTAGTGACATTTGGTGCTGGCATATCGTTTGACATACGTATTGACATGTTCATCGACACAATTTCACATAGGTGCTCAGATTTGCACTTCTGTGCAGACACACCACTGATACATTCATTTGGTGGTGCGTACTCCCAAATGTCCAGCATATTGAAGTTACATCGACTTCTATGTAGTGGACATATGCACTGATGTATACACAATGACCTTTGTGATGTTTCTATTGCCATATCTACTGACACGTGTTTACTCATTTGCTGCGGTGTTCAAACAATGAACTGTAGTTGCTTGTGCGTGTAATTTGGACATCCTGAGACAGTTGGAGAAGGTGAGAGTGAGGGGGTGACAAGGAAGAAGGGACCCGGAGGCAGAAGATGTCCGAGAATTAGCAGAGAAAACAGTGACTGATGAGACCTGGAGCATCCTGGAGCCTAATGACTATGAGAAATAGAAAATTATGGCAGTTGTGGGGAATAGTATGGAAATAGTATGGATTGATTGGTTACTTGGAGTAGGTTCGATGGTCTCCTCATGACATGTCGACGATGCAACAGGCTCGCAGATCACCCTGCTTGCATGAAGTCTTGACAAGGGGGCAAACCTTCAGTGCCACGAAGTCGTTCCTTCCCACTTATATTAAATAGCCCCATCAAACCGCGCGGTTGAGTTCTGGCCCTATTTATTTCAGGGGTCTATAAATGGGTGGTGTTGGACGGACTACCGGGATGGATTCATAGATTTAAGATGATTTAAGTGTGATTTAAGTGTGATTTGTTAGGGGCTGGATGGGCCTCTTTATTTGGGACCCTCTGTCAAGTATACCTAGTTCTCCAGGACTATTTGTAAATCATGCAAGACTACTTATAAATCTGTCAGGAATCATTTAAGACTATTTATAAATCATTCAAGACTGTTTAGAAATCATGAAGAACAACTCATAACAATTCAAGACAACTTTTGAACCACACAGATCAGAGTAGAAAGAACCCAACAGGATCCATGATGAATGGCAAAGGTATTTCAGATATATACATTTAGATTATGTATATTATATATTATGCAGTCATAAAAGTTATATACTTATACTACATATGTTATATCTCTGTTGCACTTGAGGAAAAACAGAACCTTTGGCAACCCTGTGCAGCCAGATCGTGAAACAAGTTCACTGGAGCCATGCTGGCTCGCACTGCCCCCCCCGGGAGGGGGGGCAAACTGGCTAAGGCAAAACTGAAAGGCAGAAGAACATCAGACCGCAAAGAAGAACAAACATACCAGAGACCGTTTCCATC
>BGPT01000280.1:362352-375944 GCA_003297045.1 Symbiodinium sp. clade C Y103
GTGTTGGCCGTCCGTCACCGCTGAAGACATGCCATGGCAAGTCCTCCGTGCTGTTGCGCTGCCGGAATGCGTTGACGCTGATTTTGAGATTCAGTTCAAAGATGCCCAGGGACAACCCGAAACTACCGGAGCCAAGCAACCTGCAAAGAAGAAGAAGAAGAGAAAGGCCCATGCGGAGGACGACACCTTTCCCGAGGACAAGAAGCAGAAGGTTGGCCAAGATCATCGTCCGGGAAGCTCACATGGCCTGGATGGAGGAGTTGCGCCTGTTCCCACAGAAGGCGCCGCAAGTTCCGAAGGTCCTGATGGTGGACGTCGGCAGACGCATCAAATGGGTCAACATTTGACGGCCAAGTCGAAGGCAGTCCCAGGTGCTGCAAGGAGGCCGGCTTCACCATCAGCATCTCCTTTGCCGAGGCAGCGACAGGAGAACGCACAGCGGGCCGTTGAGAAGAGGATTACTATGTTCCCACCGGACTGGAAGTGCCCAAATGAGAAGTGCCAGAATCATGTGAAGTTGGTTTTCGCCAAGAGGAACGCGTGTCCAATTTGTGGCGCACCAAAGCCGAGCTCTTCCACGCGTGGGTCAGGTTCTGAGCGAATGAGCGGTGGCACCCGCACGTCTCACACCCATGTTTCACCGGCACGGGAGCGCAGCGACCGTCGAGCATATATGGTTGCGGAGTTTGGTGTTTCGTCCCACTGCGACTCCCCTGTTTTTGGTCCGGTAGGTCCCTCGGTTTCGGTTGCTGCACTGCAGGTTGATGATTTGATGCCTTTTGCAGGCGAGCCGGAGGTCGGTGAGGTGCACCTCATCTCAGGTCCATGTCAAGATGGTCAGTTGTATTCACCTGACAAGGTATTGTCGGTAGGTACCGGTAACCAGGGTCTACCTTCTGGCCTTTCAGTTGAAACGGATGAGGTTCATCATGCTGATACCATCGAAGACATGAGCATTGACACCTCNCGGTAACCAGGGTCTACCTTCTGGCCTTTCAGTTGAAACGGATGAGGTTCATCATGCTGATACCATCGAAGACATGAGCATTGACACCTCCGGCGTGCACCTTGCTGCAGGACACAACGGGAGCCATTATGAACGGCTGGAGTGCGCCAACAACGGGACCCTCGGACAGAGAGGACACTTGTATTGCCTTGAGGGTAATGGTGGCGGAACTAATGGGGATTTTGGGGATCAATGTGAAGAACCCCCAACGGTTACTTCTGAGGTTTCGTCGGAAGGAGTCCCCTCGCCGAGGGGTTTTAATGCCACTTCTGGACAGGATGAATGGAAATCAGGTGTCGCTCCTGGAAATCTCCCAGGTACGGTCGGTGAGGAAAGTCCGTCGCCAACCCTGCAGATCCTTTGTGAACTCGCGGAGTTCGAGACCTCTGGTCCGGTTGGTTTTGAAGACCTTGAATCGGGGGTGTGGAGGTACGACAACGATAACAAGGTGGTTCGTGCTTGCCTGGCCGAAGTTGATGATGACCCCATTTCACAGTTCGATACTTCCCCCAAGGTTTCGAATGGGCTTCATGGTGATTTGCACGTCGTTGGTACTGGCCCCCCATCAATGCTGGGACAAGAGGTCGGTTTGGGTGCTGTTCAAGATCCATGGGCTGGGAAATCTCTTCCCAATCCCTCACCCGGTAGGTCGGTGTCTCCTTCTGTTGGATTTGCCATTGACCAAGAGGTTTATGTTCCTTTCACGCTCGAACAGTGCGTCCAGCTTCTCGTTGTCTCTCACCCCGCCCAGAGTGCGCACTTCATGGTGGCGCACCCTGAGTTCACGCCATTTTGGATGGTTGTTGGAGAGGATGTGGCCTTGCAACCCGAATGTTGGGCCAGTACAAGTCAAGGTGTCACGGTTGTCTTTGATCAGGGCCTTTGGCCTAATCAGTGTGCGTGGTGCTTGCGGCCTTTTGCTGAATGTGTGGGGTGTGTTTTTCCTGCCTTTGTGCCAAAGATTGAGCCCTCACGGTCGCTCCCGAGGGAACTTCGAATTGCGGGTGCAGTCTTTGATGACTGGAAGGTCTACTCCGAAGTTGGCATGACAGAGAGGCAATCCTTTTCCTTTGTTCTCGAGACAAATCGAGGTTCCAATTGCTGGAACGCCACAGTGGGAGACGTCAACATCCTGATTATCTTCACGTCAGGTTGGTGTGCATGGTTTGAACCGCAACGAGGTATGGAGTTGACCGTTTTCGAGGCCCTACTGGTCGGTGTGTGGGGGGAAACAAAGGTCTTCCTCGTTGAGGAAGAAGGTCGGTCCTTCCTTGTGCGTAAGTGGAAAAATGAAGGGCTTCGGTTCCTGGAACTCTTTGCGGGCATTGGTGGATGGGGTGCCGCTTTGCCTTTTATGGTGCAAAATGCGGCCATGGTGGCCATTGAAATTGATCCTGCCCGTGCCCAACGATTGGCGAACATGAGGGCTTGTCCTGTGGTTCCAAGTGAATTTCTTTCGGCGGACATGGCCACGCAAGAGGTTGTCCTTGTTGGGGACGTACGTGATAAGCGCTGGTTGAAAATTTCTCTCGCTTGGCCTTTTCGTGGAGTCTTGCATTCACCTCCTTGCACGTCCTTCTCAGGTGGGGGTAACGCATTGGGACTGCAGACGGAAGACGGGCAATTGATGTTGCATTCTTTGGGGTGCCTCGCTGCCTTGGGGCCGGAATTTTCTATTGGTGAGAATGTCAAAGGACTGCTTAAACACCCACATTGGCATCTTGTTCACCGGTTCGCGGAATTTTTGGGTTTGAAGCATTTGAGGGTGAAGCTGCTTGATCTTGAACAGGTGATGCCAATGAGACGGCCAAGGTGTTTCTTCTGTTTCNGTTCGCGGAATTTTTGGGTTTGAAGCATTTGAGGGTGAAGCTGCTTGATCTTGAACAGGTGATGCCAATGAGACGGCCAAGGTGTTTCTTCTGTTTCTTCGCCAATCCAATGGATTTTTCCATCCTTGGAGCTACTCGGCTCCGGCTCCCAGTTGCGCTCTGGACAATTGCGGAACGGTACGAGGTGGGATTAACTCCCGAAGAGGAAGCTATGCTCTCAGACTGGCAATTCTTGGCTCCTTTTGACAAACGGGTGTGTTCCCACAATCCTGGTGAGGTCTTGGCACGTCGTACCTACAAACATGCTCCACTGCCGGTGCTCATGGCAGCTTACAAGCATCAGATCAAACTCCCTCGGTCGTCCTTGATCGACAAAGGTTTGTACACGTGGCTTGTCCATTTTGGAAGTGTGCGAAGGTACTTGCATGCCTGCGAAGCTGCAAGGCTACTCGGTTTTGGTCCAAGTTTTCTGTTTACAGCCGACGGGGATGCGGATCTCACCGTGCTGGGAAATTCGGTATCACCGATCCAAGTCCTTCAGGTGCTTCGACCGGTCTTGCAAAACCTGGGACTTGTGGACATTTTCCCCGAGGTTGAGCTTCGTGAGTTGGTTGCTCTTGTGGTATGCGGGTGGCCTTTTCTTCGGACACTCTCCATCAGAACGTTTGGTGGAACTTTGCGTTTTGGAATGGCTGATGGGTTCGAGAGGCCGCAAGATGGACAGATCTTGGTGGTGTGTCAGTCACATACGTGGTGGCTTTCGCATCATAGGTTGTTCAAACAAGGTACTGACGTCCAGGAGGCATTGAAACAGATTCTCGGCATTGGGAAAGAGGTCTGCATCCGCAAATGCATGCTCTTTGATGACATTGTGGAGGTTCACGTTGAGTTCGAACCGGTCATGCTGTTCGGGTACNATGCATGCTCTTTGATGACATTGTGGAGGTTCACGTTGAGTTCGAACCGGTCATGCTGTTCGGGTACAATTTCAGTTTTGGTGCGTCCCCCTTGTCGACCTGGGGGCAGGTGCTGGGCTTACTGGAAATTGGATTGGGTAGTGGCGCGTTTGCAAGAGTGCATCTTGAGACACCCCTTTGGATGCTTCCTTCACATCGTACCTTTTTGGATTACGTTGCAGAGGTCCGTGAATATGAGGTGCAAATCTTTTCCGCCAATGGCCGTCGGGTTGTTGAGTGGCAGGAAGGTCAGACTGCTGAGTATTACGTGAGACAGGCCTTCCCTTTTGCTGTCGCTGCAAAATTGGAGACGGTGCGTNTTGTTGAGTGGCAGGAAGGTCAGACTGCTGAGTATTACGTGAGACAGGCCTTCCCTTTTGCTGTCGCTGCAAAATTGGAGACGGTGCGTGACATGCGAAGAGGTGTCTGGGTTAGTTGTTACGACCCCCTTGAGCCTGGCTGCTATCAGGTCGGTTTTGGATTGGGACAAGTGATGATTCAGCCCTTGGGACACATCACTTGCGGCGCTCTTGCCACGGTCGGTCAGGTGCAAAGGTACCTTGCTGAGCGCTTCTATCATGGGAAAGCGCAACCTTTGATCTTGGTCGGAGGTCGGTCGGTTTCTTCTGAAACTTTGGTGCTCGCTGCGAACACTGCTGGTGTCCTGAGGATGCGTATCTTCCCGCTCAAAGGTGGGGTGTTTTCTCTGGCACACACGGAAGAGAGACTGCAGTCTCTGCTCAAGGAGCACGGCGTGGAGCCAAAGGAGATGAAAACAAGAGTTGCGGAGGTAGTTGACAAACTGTCCTTTGAGGTGGTGAAGAAGTGTCTTGATTCAAAATCAGCATGGGCTGCTCTGAAGACGGAGGCTACGAAACACAACATCAGGTTGGTCACAGTCTTGGAACGAGAGGCAAAGGCTGCGAGCTCGAGTTCGAATTTCAAGAAGGAAGAGGACCCGCTCATTGCCAATGATCCGTGGAAACGAGGCTCCACGATTAAGAAGGTGCAAAAGGAGAGACACCAGCCCACGATGCGGATTGACGAAACCTTCTTTCATGTGCAAGGGAGGGAGCTCCCGGTCATTTCAGTTGACGAACTTATGAGAGGAGCTGAAGGGCTTGTGATTGAACCACTTCCGACTGTCTTGGATCGGCTGCCGGCACTTCTGCAGCGCAGTCGTACGACAGGTCCAGCGGCACTCATCCTTTGTGGGTGCTCGACTTCGGATTTGCCCAAGGATCTTCCGCATTCGCGATGCCTTGACCTAGTTGTGCCTGGATGGGTCGGTCCTCACTCCTCTGCAATTAGGTCGGTGCTTNGCCCAAGGATCTTCCGCATTCGCGATGCCTTGACCTAGTTGTGCCTGGATGGGTCGGTCCTCACTCCTCTGCAATTAGGTCGGTGCTTTTCCAGGTTGGGGACGTTGAGGTGAAGTATAAGGCGGCCAAGGCTGACATTACCGTTGAAGATTACGTCGCTACAAAGGTTGTGATGATCCATGTCTTTCGCGAGGAATCTGACAGCTGGGTTGAGCTGCAAAGAGGTCTTGCCTTCTTTCTGAAGAAGATTGGCTTCAGTGAGTCCCGAACGATTCAGCAGGTTTGGGGCCTTGGCTACTACAGTGGCACAAAGAGAACGGGTCCTGATCAGGCCAAGTATGCACATGGCTTCGTCAGAATTCTTGAAGGGTTCGTTGTGCCACTGCTCCGCCTCTCAGGTACTGAGGGAATGTATGCAACACCGCGAACAGCGGCGAGGACTGTCGACCTGGCATACAAGGTGATCGCATTCCCGGGTTTTTCTCGTGCTGATGCGAAGAGACAGCTTGATCTTCTTGACGACCCTCTGGGCCTTGTCCGGACATCAAAAGGTTTTGGAGTTCGGGTCCGTGCTACTCAGTATACCTTGACAAAAAAGGCTCTGTTCCCTGACCTTGAGGAATCGGAGGACAGCGAGGACGGTGGGCCCAGGCGCTTCCGTTTGTTGGCGGTCCCGGTTGAANCTTGACAAAAAAGGCTCTGTTCCCTGACCTTGAGGAATCGGAGGACAGCGAGGACGGTGGGCCCAGGCGCTTCCGTTTGTTGGCGGTCCCGGTTGAATACGAGAAGTCCACTGTCAAAGCTTTGCTTAAACAGGTCGGTTGGGGTGCGAAGGTTCTGCGAGGGCAAGGGATTGGCACTTGGTTGGTGTCCGCATCGGATGCTCCGCCTGTGCGGTCAATTGATGTCAAAGGTGCCACAATTGTGATCCTTGAGGATCAGATGATGAGGCAGAAGCCAATTGTGGCGTCCACGAGCAGGAACGTACTTGCCAACACCACTTGGAAGGTTGCGCCCCGTGAGCAGGTTGATGGCAAGGTCCCACCTTTGCTCCCCGAGGTCAAATCTCGGTTTGAGCAGTTGGAGTCCAAGACCATGACTCGGGTGGATAACCTGGAACAACAGGTCTCGGTGCTTGCTGCTCAGGTGAAGGAGAATGCTGCTCAGACTGCAACGGCGATCGATGGGCTCAGCGACAAGGTCGAGCAGGTTGCAAAGATTGAAGACAAGTTCGAGCAGTTTCTTCGAAAGTTTGTGCAGCAAACGGAGCAGCGAATCCAGCGTATTGAGGAACAGCAGGCGGCCACTCTCCATGAGATCAAGCAGGCTATCGAACAGTCACCGAAGGTGCGTAAGGTTGAGGCGCCGACACACCCCTGAAGTGGCGCTTCGGGACGACAAATCCCACCCAGCTCCTAGGGAAGTCGCAGACCCTTGTGTCATGGGAGTTGCATGCCATAGCATTGTCTGAGACAAGTCATACGGCTCGTGCTGTGCGTGCTATCTCCGCGGAGTTCAGGTCATGTGGGCTTCACGTGGGGCTTTGTCGTCCCGTTCCCGATAAGTTTGAGGTGGATAATCCTTTGGGTTCCTATCGTGGTCTCTCTCGNGGAGTTCAGGTCATGTGGGCTTCACGTGGGGCTTTGTCGTCCCGTTCCCGATAAGTTTGAGGTGGATAATCCTTTGGGTTCCTATCGTGGTCTCTCTCGGGGGTGCGGTCTGGTTTCCCCTTTTCCTTTGTATAGTTTTGAGTCCCCTGTGGTTGACACTCGGGTTTGGTGTTCACAGAGGATTCATTTTGGGGTTGTGCAAGTTGGACAACTTGCTGTTAGTGTTGTCACGGTTTATCTGTGGCCTAATGCTCCTCTTTCTTCGCGCCGCTACGCGGAGAATTGTGAAGTAATTAGTGCAGCTGTGCAAATAATTCGGTCGGTGTCGGGTCCCGCCATTTTGGCAGGTGACTTTAATGCGCCGCACACCCTGTTCCAGGAGATGCGGGATCTGTTGCAGGAAGGATGGGCTGACACGGCATTGCTCATAGCAGATCGAGATGGCACTCAGGCTCAGCCGACATGTCAGCGTACCACCAGGCATACTTTTTGCCTGGCTAATCCCGCGTTGCTGCCTTTCTTGGTGTCTTCTGAGGTGTGTTTTCATGAGGACCTTGCGACGCATGCTGTTCTTGTCACGGAGTTCACTTTGCCGGAGCACAACTTTCGTGTGCTGAAGTGGATTATGCCCAAGCCGTTAGATAAGTTCTCGGTCCATAGAGAGGCACTCGAAGGTATGGCAGCTTCGGTTGATGCTTCGGTTTGGGAAAGGCAGGTTGATTCCTTGGCTCGAGAAGGTCAGATGGACACTGCTTTCTCCAATTGGTCCATCATTGCTGAGGAAATGCTTTGTGCGGCAGTTGAGGAGCCTGATGTTCATTCTCGGCAAACTTGGAAGGGTCGTGGTCAGACACTGGAGCCTGTCCTTCGGGATTGGGCGCCGCCTAGGTTCCGGGTGGGTCGAGCTGCTGACTTTCGGTTGGTATGCCCATCTGTGGCTTTGGATGCCAGGAGGTGGCAAAAGCTGGTTCGCCAGCTTGAAGCCTTGGTGCGCAAATTGGCGCGTGGCCGTGGAAGGCAATCGCATGCTGCCTATTCTGCCGAGGTTGCGCTTTTGTGGACAGCCATTTATGGGTCGCCTATTCGGCCCAGGTTCCCTCGCTGGGTCCGGGAGAACTTTGGTTTTGAGCTCTTCGTGCTTCCGGGTCTGCCGACATTGAGGTTGATTCTTGCTAAGGCTGCGGATNTTTTGAGCTCTTCGTGCTTCCGGGTCTGCCGACATTGAGGTTGATTCTTGCTAAGGCTGCGGATCATGCGCAGGATGTGGGCCGCAGGTGCTGGAAAGCGAAGCGTGAATCCTTTGCGGCTGATGTTGAGGAGTCTTGGAAGAAAAAGAGTGGTAGCTTGGCTTACCGTCTGATCAAGGATAGGCCTCATCCACCCGTGATGGAAATGGAAGTCAGTTTTCCTGTGAAGTTACGGCCACAGCGTTGGCTCCCTGATGGGAAGCAATGGATCCAGGTCCAGGATGGGCATGGCTTTCAGGTCGGGGATTGTCTCTCAGGTAAGATCGACTGCACAGTGGTGGAGGTCCTTGGGCCTTCGCTCCGCCTCGACCGGAAAGTGTCAAGGTCGGAGGCTGCCTCTCTTGTCAAGACTGTTGTTTCTCTGGACCCGGCAGTTTGGAGTCACTCTTTCTTTGAGGGTTGGAGCGAATTTTGGCAGCGTGAACAGGATTTTGGTGATGACTGTCCGTGGGCAGACTTGCTTTCGCGGGCTCCGGGTAAGGAGCAGGTTTCCCTTCCGCCGATCTCTTTTACGGATTGGCGTTCTGCCCTGTCGAGGGCCAAGGTTGCTTCTATGCGAGGGACATGTGGGTGGTCGGTTGGTGAACTGCGCCTTTTGCCTGAGGAGGTGGTTGCACCACTGCTGCGGCTTTTTACACTCATCGAGAATGGTAGTAGTTGGCCTCGGCAGTTGCAGACTTGGTTGCTCGTCCTTTTGCGTAAAGAAGAGGGAATTCCCACTTGGAGGTCGGTTCGTCCCATTTCTGTCGCATCGGTGGTATACCGGCTCTGGGCAAGAGCTCGTACCTTTCAACTTTTGCAGTTGTGTCATGAGCAGGCTTTGCCTACGGTCGGGCCGCGGTTGTCCACACGGTCTTTGTGGGGGTACGTGGCTGATTTCGTCGCAGAAGAGGAAGCTGCAGGTTTCTCTCCGACTGGGGTGGTTCTGGACATCATTAAGGCGTTCAATGTTATGAGACGGCCTTTGGTGAAAGATGTCATGCTTCACTTTGGTTTGCCATCGGCAATAGTGCTCGCTTGGTTGCGAGCTCTTGATGGAATGGAAAGGCAAATCTTGGTGGCAGGGTGTGTCTATCCTGCGGCGGATAGGCTGCGTAAGTCGACGGCGGGTGTGCCGGAAGGTGACCCCTTGTCGGTGGTGGCAATGTTCTGTATGTGCTTGTTCTTTGCTCATTTTGTCATGGCGGAGGCGGAGGTCACTCCCGTCACTTATGCGGACAATTGGCAAGTGATTGCTCGTCAGGTGGGGCCGATCGTCAACATCCTGCCCAGGATTCATAAGTTCTTGGAGGTTTGTGCGTTGCCGGTTTCCCCTGAAAAATGTTGGCTTTGGAGTGCATGCAAAAGTGGAAGGGCGCGGCTTAAACAGGTGGCTTTTGGAGAAGCACAAATCCCGGTGCGGCTGCAGGCGGTCGACCTTGGGGCTGACATGCCCTATTGTAAGCGACGTGCGGCAGCAAAGCGCAATGCGAGGATAAAGGCAGGGCACCGTAGGTTACAGAGGGCCAAAGGAATGCCTGGCAGCAAGTGGCAAAAGACCAGGCTCATCATCTCGGGCATCTGGCCGCAGTGCTTGCATGGTAGTGAGACTTGTGCGGTGCCTAAGTCTGTCCTGAAGCGGCTACGTACGCAGGCAGGTCGTGTCGCTTCTGTTGCCAAGCAAGGGGTGAGTCCATGGTTGGCGTGCTCGGTCGGTAGTCCACAACTGGTTGATCCCGAATTTTGCCTTCTTGTCCAAAGGTTGAGGTTGTTTCGGCTCATGTGGCGTGACTTTCCAGGTGCCCGTCCACGTATGCGACGGGGGTTGAGTGCTCTGCGCAATGCTACGCGCGGTGTCTCCTTCCTCCTTTCCAGGCAGCTTCGCTCTCTGGAGTGGATCGTGCAAGGGTTGGTGGCTTCCGATGACTCAGGTAGGTGTTTNGGTGTCTCCTTCCTCCTTTCCAGGCAGCTTCGCTCTCTGGAGTGGATCGTGCAAGGGTTGGTGGCTTCCGATGACTCAGGTAGGTGTTTCCATCTGGTTGATACGCCGCTCAAGGCAGTGAAAAGGGTTCTGGAGTCGTCGTGGTTGCAGAAAGTCGGGAGCAATTTGACGCATCGAAAAGACTGCAGTGAGGTCCGGGTCATTGATGCCGAGCTCTCTAAGGTCTGGCTGAAATTCTCGTCAATTGACCGATCATTGTTGCTTTCGCAGGTTACGGGGGTGACCTTCACTCGTGACTGCCTTGCACATGCGGTCGGATTGCAGGTTTCAAATGCGTGTCCTTTATGTGGGGAGCCTGATTCTCGGCTACACCGGGCGAAGTTCTGTGTCGCGGGGGCGGACCTTCGGGCCGCTCTTTTGAAGGAGTTGGATGGCCAAAAGTTGCCAGACCACACATGGGCGTATGGCATATGGGACGAAACAATTGGCTTGAGGGATTGGCAGGCTACGCTGTGCGGAGTTGAGTGGCCCCAGCTTGTCATCTCCAGCTCTGCTTCCAGGCAGTTTGTGTTTACGGACGGGAGCTGCCTGTTTCCCACTAAGCCCAAACTTCGGTTGGCTGGTAGTGCGGTTATTCTGGCAAGCCCGGGTTCTTATCAGGTTGTGTGGACCGGTATCGTCCCTGGGTTGGACCAGTCCAGCTACAGGGCGGAGGTGCTGGCCATTTGTGTGGCGGTTGGTTCTTTCGGTAAGNGTGGACCGGTATCGTCCCTGGGTTGGACCAGTCCAGCTACAGGGCGGAGGTGCTGGCCATTTGTGTGGCGGTTGGTTCTTTCGGTAAGGTCACAATCTTCTGTGATAATGCTGCTGTTGTTCGTATTGCGGAAAAGCTGTTGCGGTTGCCGGCTGGACAACGTGGGCGTAGTTTGCCGCAGGAGCATCGGGATCTTTGGGGCTTTTTTTGCCAGGTCTCTGCGCATCAAAGTTGGGGTCAGGTTGTGGTCAGGTGGGTCAAGGCACATCAGAACCCGGCGGAGCTTCAGGGTAATCAACGCATTCTTGCCCTCTTCAATTCCTATGCTGACCGGGAAGCGAAGGCTTGTGTGGGTGCGTTTGCAAGGGACCCGTCTTTTCGTGCACTTTTTCAGCAGGTCGATCGTTCTGGTGTACTGGCGGTACGGTTGGCAGACTTTCATGTTGGGCTTGCCAAGCTCTTTTGTGAGGAGCCCAAGGTTGAACGAGTTATGCCGGACGCATCTCTCTTTCAGGTGGTTGGCCGTGGCTCTCGGATTGGGGAGGTGGAAGTTGCCTTGTGGCTTCACGAAGGTTTCACTCGGAAACTGGTGGATTGGATGTCGTCCTTGCGGTGGTATCCTGAGTCTAGTGGTGGGTGGACTGAGATTTCTGCTCTGGAATTGTTGTGGCAGTTTGTATTTGATACGGGGTGCTTGCCCCCCTTTTGGTATGATGGACGGTGGAGGATGGTGGCCGATCATACCTTGGATGGCTTCGTTGTTCCACCGGTGAAGTCCTTGTATCGTGTTTGGGTGCGGCACCTTGTGGCGTGTGAGGCCCTTCCTGTGGGTACGGGCGGTGCAGGCGGTCTGGTGGCCCTGGGTGCTACTTTTGGTGGTTTTGCGTGCTTGGGGCGTGTCCCTCTTTCCCCCCCTGTTGTGGAGGATTTGTTGCTTCTCTTCAAACGTCGTTCAGGGCTCGGCGCGCTGCGGCTCCCGGCCTTTTGGTGATGTACAGTGAGTGGATCGGCGGCCCACACAAGCTGGTCGGCCGTCGGTTCGGCGAAACGACTTTTCGCAATGTGAGAGAGTGTGCTTCCACGATACCATGCTGCTCTTACCAACCTCTTCTATATGCGCAGCAGTCACACATCGCAAGCGGCCATACTGGACATGCTGTAGTATGCCATGTGCTTCTATGTCTACGCTTTGTGGGCTATGACATATTTCTCTTCCATAGGGTTTTCAACGAAGGCTCTTGCCGGAAAATACGACATGTCGTTGGAGGCCCCACTCCCAGATACAGGGCCTCGGCATTCCGAAGTGGTAGGAACGGTGACTGGGAGCAACCCACACCCCACTGTCTTGAGATGATGGTACCGAACTTTCAAAAACATATGAGGCTCCACAGCATCTAGTAACCAATGCTTGCCTTTTGTGTCAAGCGATGCATATATGAACTTCATTACACACAAGCTTTTCGGAGCCGGTTCCAAAGAAGTATTCCGGAAACGTATTTTGGCCACCCCCACGCGGCCATCCCCACAAATCCANGCTTTTCGGAGCCGGTTCCAAAGAAGTATTCCGGAAACGTATTTTGGCCACCCCCACGCGGCCATCCCCACAAATCCACCAATCCCAGCCAGACTTCTAGAGAGTTTCGCAGAGAGATTGCCTCGGCCTGTCCGAACTCACAGGCGCCGGGGAATTCATAAATAGCGCGCCAGAGAATTTTTTCCAAATTATAAATAGTCCCAAGGAATCCCCGTTCGGATTTATAAATAGTCCCGAAGATATTTTTTCGGATTTATAAATAGTTCCCAGAAATGAAATTTATAAATAGTCCCCAGACTCATTTTCCTCTTTAAAACGCCGTTTTTGACCAAAGGAAGCCTTGGACGGGCCCGGAATTTGAATTTTTGGCCGCATAGTATTTCCCCTGTCGACTCGGCCAATCCGGCAAGTCCTGGAGGACGGCCGTGTGTCCGAAAAGTCGAAGGAGGAGACTCGCAAATTCTTCAAAAAATCGGCGTGCAGAAGGGCCGGGGTTACACTCCGCATCTTCCCGGCGAAGGCAAAAACATGTTGAACCAACAAGAGCGCAACGCATTAGACATCCATTATGAGATGATCAAAGCACCTCCTTTGACCAGAGNCGCATCTTCCCGGCGAAGGCAAAAACATGTTGAACCAACAAGAGCGCAACGCATTAGACATCCATTATGAGATGATCAAAGCACCTCCTTTGACCAGAGCTTAGGTTGGGCAATGATTGGGCTAAACCCAAGCCTAAACAGACAGACAAACAGAAAGAGCCTGCCTTGTGCTGCTACCTTGTTCTTTGGTGCGGATGCCCTGCCTCTAGGCTGCAACATGTTTATTTCTATATTATATCAATCATATCTCTTTTTCATGCTCTACTTCTTGTCTTCTTTTTTTCAAAAGATTAACAAAAAGAAAAAACTTGTCAATTATATGATATGCTCTTACTAGAAACCGCCTGGAACCGTTCCGAGCCGCTTATACCTTGTGCGTCTTAGGCCTTGTCAAAGATAGCCCCAAACCGCTCCGAGCCGTTCTGAGCTATTTCATCTTTGACCAACGTTTATCGAAACTTGGCGAGGTTTGGCAAGGTGCGATTTTATACCCCCAAAACCCCAAATAGCCCCAATTAGTCCCAATTAGTCCTAAATAGTCCTGAATAGTCTTGAGTGTACGAATAGCTCTGAACCGCTCCAAGCCGTTCCGCGCTATTGATGAACAATCTTTTGTAAGTAGTCTGAAACCGCNAATAGTCCTGAATAGTCTTGAGTGTACGAATAGCTCTGAACCGCTCCAAGCCGTTCCGCGCTATTGATGAACAATCTTTTGTAAGTAGTCTGAAACCGCTCCGAACCGTTTGGAACTATCTCAACACAGCTAGAATTGATGCTAGATAGAAACCGCTTGAAACCGCTTGAAGCCGTT
>BGPT01000281.1:2162-69995 GCA_003297045.1 Symbiodinium sp. clade C Y103
GGGGGACATACCATTGGGGGGGGAGGGGGGGGGGGGTGGGGGTCCGGGGACCGGGCTCATATGTAAACTATAAACATATGGGTTCCGCGAACTTTTGGCTCGTGCGGGCACCCGTGAAGCCAAAATGCCGTGGTCGGCATGTCTTGAAACTGGCAGAAGAGACCCATTTAGAGAGACCTTTTTAGACCTGGTGCCAAGCCAAGAAAAAATGTAGTTTCTGCATGTAAATGTGTTTCTACTGCTCCAGACAGCAGGTACAGGTAGTCTTTCGCAGGTCTTTTCACACATTGCAGGTTGACCAAAGTATTGCATCCAGATCCCACTTCAGAAATGCTGGGAATGATACCTTCCATGCAAATGGCAATGGCAGAATGAAGAACTTGGAGGAGTCATCCATTCTCTGTCCATTTACGTGAAGGAGTTTGCCTCAAATGCTCTTGTCTTACATAATGAATGAATTCAGGAAGTTCAAGAATGCTGCAAGGAGCCTGAAACTCAGCTGCTCTTTGGGACTGTAGAATTCTCTAACCTTGTCAGCATCGACGGCACAAGGCTGAGAGCCTGCCGAGATAGTCCTGCCAACAAGGCGCAGCGGCGCAGATCCTGTTGGATGCTTTTGGATCCGGACAAGTTCCAAGCCTTTCTTTCATGTTCTTTCGGAGAAAAAAGACAAGAGAGAAACTAGAAACTCTTTGCAGGCAAACAGGGAGTGCAGGCATAAGGTGCAGGTAGTTTGAAACGCAGATTTGGTTCACCTGAGTGTGAAGTGTTGCAGACAATGTCATTTTTGTTGATTTCCTGTCAGGGTGCTGCTGCAATTCTGCCCATTTTCAAGAAGTTGTCCAGACAACAACTTGAAACAAAGGATCTTCGATCAACTGGTGTGGGGAAGGACTCACCATGGGGGCATGAAAGCATTCACTTTAATTCACTTTCTCGCTCATGTTGTGCGATGTTGTGCGTTTGGAGTGTCTTGAAGTGGTGCAGGAAGTCAACGATCCTTTCTTTCGAAACCATGCTGATGTGAAGGTGCAAAGATGTTTCCTGGACTTGGAATTGCAGCTTCTACCGATACCTTGACCTGACCTAACACAAGGTGAGGAATGCTTGTGCCGAGTTGGTCAGCAAATGGAAGGCCTGAGCCCGAGTTCGAAGCAGTGTGACACACTGGTATTAGTGCTGGGACTTGCTGGAACTCTTTCAGGCAATCGCCATGGGGCGTGCGGCGTACAAAGCTCAGACGTGACCCTCGACAGGTCTCAAGCAATCTGACACATCTAATCTAGTGGTTCAACAGTCTAGACAGTCTATAGACCTCTTTGAAATACTGGATCTCTTTGGATCTCTTTGGATCGGATCCTGTTGAGTTTTGTTCTGGAGCTGACTGCTGGCCTGGCTGACTGCTGGCCTGGCTGACTGGCTGCAGGTCCTTGTTTGGATCTGAGGCCTGAAGCGCCAGGGCCTCCGTCCGCAGCTCCGTCGGCTGCGTCTGCTCCGTCGGCTGCGTCGGCTCCGTCGGCTCCGTCGGCTCCGTCGGCTCCGTCGGCTCCGCCTTTGCCTTCGCCTAGACCTGAGGATGTTCCGAATGGTCAGAATGGTCAGAATGAGAGTGTAATGAGATGGAATGAAAGTATCTTGGGAGAGATGAGAAGGGAACACGCTAAAGATAAAAATGCTGGGTCTCTTTGGTCTCCTTTTGCATTGGTCAGCTGCAGGTCAACTACTTCGAGTAAGGAATGCTCGAGCATTGCATGCGGTTGTAGTCGTTTAGCTGCCGATTAGCTCATTTTGGCGGATCCCTCGCGCATCGGAGATTCCTGAAGGAGAAGCGCAAACAAACGGAAAAAGTAGCAGGGAAAGCTGAGAAGGCAAGTTCTGACTGATTGTAGCTTGCAGCAGCTTGCAGCTGGGTGCCAGTTGACCACAAAGAAATCTTTGAGGCGAAACGCAGCAAGAAGGCAGAAGCAAAGGCTGAGGTGGTGGAATCACCTAATCAGGAGCAGCTTGTGGAATGATTTCATTTGTTGATTGCGCAAATGCTTGTAGCAGCTGTTGCAAGTTCAACCATTTTCTGTAACAGGAACTAGCTGCCCAATTCAAAGAACTGGCTGCGCATGAGTTTAAGCGTGGAGCTTATGAAATGTCCTTGACATTTGACTCTGCAGAAATCAACAGTGATCGACAGTGTAGTTTTGCAATTTGCACCCGATCAGATGCAGTATATATCTTTGGGTGTGTTGACGTGCCATGCTTGGCAACAGCCAAATGTTTTCATCCTCAATTGCAGGAAAGGCGGTGCAAGCAAATTTGCTGGCATTGCCTTTAACAAGGTGGGCCACGTTCACTGTGAATTTGCACATCGGAGCGGATTGCGAAAGGTCTCACTGCAGCCATATCCCTCTTGAATCCTCTTGACCTTTGCGAAAGGTTGTCGCAGTTCTCCAAGGTTTGGAGGAAAAGGCCTGGCTTCGCCTTTTGGGTGTGCCGTTTGGCACTCTTTGACTGTCCCAGTTGTCCCTGCGAATTTCCTTGGCCTCAAGCCATTGTGACCTCAGGTGACTTCTGGAAAGTCTATCGCTCATCTGCAAGGCATTGGAAAGGCAGGGTGGTTGTCAGTGGTTGTGTAACTAGATGCTTCATTCTTCTGATGTTCTGCTGATGGAGTCTTTCAGGAATCAGTCAAGAAGATTGATCAATACCTCGAGAAGGGATACTTGGCTTTACTTAAGACAGCCTCAATATGCTTTTGAACAGAGTAGAAACAAGGTGCAGCTTGTAGCAGCGTAGTCTTCGTCGCTTTCGAAGATGTGGTGGATCGGAATTTCTATTGGATCCTTTCCTAGAGCTGTAACAAGAACATTTTGTGAAGTCATGAGCACTCTGCAAGAAAAACTGATGTATGCTGGAAAGAAAACTTGGATGCTTTAAGGAGTCCTGTTGAATAAGGGTAGCTGAACTCTACCCAAGCGGGTGGAATCATGGTACGTTTACTGTGTTGGCTAGAAGTGAACCGAATTGCCAAAGGAGCCAACTAACAAAGCTGTATCGAAACTCTTGGGAGCACTAGATTGTCCACTTTGAAACACGAGGTTGCTGTACTTCTTTAGCAGAGATGCGACATGTTGACTTGACTGCATTGCAAGGAATCATTGACAAACTGGAGAGGATTCGTAACGGTGAGGAGGATTAGTTGTTGAAAATCGTTGTGAAATTTGTACAAAGATGTTGCCGGAGGAGAGGTCGAGCTATTCTGCCTCTCCCACTTGGCAAAACCTGTATATAGATTATATAGATAGTGCGTAATAGCTGTGCTTCGCTTCAATCGCTGTGAACCTGAACGCAGTGATAAGATTGCATCGCCACGTAAAATGCAGACTCCTTTCGGATTGTCTTTCCGAATTCTGTTCCAAAAATTGTAACAGCTAGCATTGGATACAGGGAAGGAGGAATAATTTTTAAATTCGCTTAGTAGATGAATATTATGGTCACTTGGAAGTGGATACATGGCGGCGCTGAAACTCCTGTTTTGTGAACTCATGTTTCGCTTCAACACAGCAGCCAAACAGTAGCATTCAGATAGAAAGCCCAGGGTGTACGAATCCCAGGCACATTTCAACAGCTTGCTCTCTTCTTGAGTCATTGAAATGTGAGCGAATGTTATTTCAAGCATTGTTTACAGCAACACTTTCTGCACTCATGATATATTTATTGCAGGAATATGGCAGGATAAATGCCTCCAAGTGGTAAGGAGATGTTTTTCTCATTCAGAGAGACTGCAGCACCCAGCTACCTGTGAGTAAGATGAGTCACATCACAGCCTGCGCCCATAGTCTATGAGCCAAGATGGAGTCCGTCCTAAAAAGTGTGATCAGGCATGGTGTGAGTGCGGTGAGATATCAACTCAAGAAGTGCAGCTTTCCAAATTGACCCGACGAACATTCGTGCTGTTTCTGTTTGGTGTTTGAAATCCTGTTGAGTGATACAGTGCCAGATGTAAAAACTTGCTACAGGAACCAATATGGATTAATGAAATGTCATGAATGATTAATGCATATTCATCATGAATGATGATGGTTCTCGGTGGCTCTGTCCCAATTTGACACATTGGAGGCAGCGACCGCCAAGCGTGTCTCGGCGGCTGCAGTGGCTACCACAGCGGCCATGGTCTGCACGTACGAGTCCCTGAGACGATGTCTAGTTAACCAAGCGGAGGGGGAAACTACAAACTGACAAAGACTGACATTTCAACTATAGTCTGTTTCTTTGTTTCTTTCTTTATTCACTTATTTGTTTATTTATAGTTTGAGAAAGTTTGAAAGCTATCACCTCCTTTGCGCCTTTGTTCCTTTCTTCCTCCTCTCAAGTCCATGAATCTTCTCAAACGCGCAGGTTCCCGACCACTGCACAGATTGCTCCGGCTCCGGTCTGGAGCTCAGCAAACTCAATAAGCCTTGGTGTCTATTGTGAAAAGACATCCAATACTCCAATGATAAGCATTCTTTACACTAACAGTTTTTGTATGTTTTTGTTCTTTTAAGAAAATCAGCGCTGCATCTGCGCTTGTGGCCTGTGGCCCTTGGCCGCTCAAAACAGTACCATGCCTTCTTTATAGGTGGTTTGAGGCTGTTTGGGGAATCGCCATCGCCCTTGTAGTGGCAAAAATAGATGCTGGCATCAGCTGGCATCAGTGACGTAGATACGACATGATAGGAGTGCACTTGACCGTCTTTGACTGTCCCGCGCAGTCTTGCCAGGTTGCTCAGAGTCAGCACCATGACAGAGGACATCATCGTGGCATAACAAGACTACTTAATGGCGAGGTACGATGTGACTTGGAGAGATTGCCACTGATATTGATTCTCGTTGTCGATGATATTGGCTGAGAAGCGTTTGATGCTGCTCGCGAGTGAAACTTTGATGAATTTTGAGAAACATTGGTCAAACATTGTCCAATTCATTTCAGGTGTCGCCGAGTCATTTTGTAACGCCAAATGTGAAGGTCCGGAGAATGCGAAGAGATGAGCTCAACGGAGAGATTCAAAGACTGCCGTGGCCTGAGTGGCCTGAGTATTCAGACAGGTTCAGAGACGTTCTGAGACGTTCAGAGAGGTCCAAGAGACAAGGCAGACATAGGCAGACAAGGTCATTAAGTTGAGCAAAGGTTCACATCACACAGTGGGATCTCATGCCAGTCGCCCAATGTATCTAAGGTTGGCAGACTCAGCGTTGAATGTCAGGCGGGATGACAAAAGTAACATTCTGACATTTTTGGTCTGGCAAAGCTGGCACAGCGTAGCTGGCATGAGACCATATTTTGATATATTTTGAATATTGTTGGATTGGTGGTTGTCAGGGAGTGCATGGTCGCTCTCAAAGTATTGGGTCGGCATCCTAGAACGAATGGATTTGGCATTCTGAAGCTCAATATGTGTTGATATACTGGAGTCACTCAAGCTCACAATTTGTTGAAGAACTGCAGGCCAGCGAAAACTTTGGCAAGAAGCGGTGGGTTTGTGCCAGCCTATGACGACAAACATGGGGAAAGCATATCAAAGCGACGTTGCATTTCAGAATTCAATGGTTTCACAAAGTTTCACCCGTGAAGAATGCTCGCTGCAGTTCAGTTTGCTTCAGGATGGAGAGCATGTCCTTCAGACGTGGGAAACCAAAGACTTTCACAGCTTCCCACCTTCAGCTTGGCCCAGATTGTCACTTTAATGGAACTGTGACAACGATTGTTGACCCGACTGATTCGGGGACGGCATGAGATGGAAACACTGTTTGTTGTTGTCTGTAGCTTCTGGCTGTGAGAATGCTGCCTGACCCCAACTATTAGTCTTTCTGAAAGTCTTTCTTAAAGTCTCAATCTTTCTCCCCTGAGTCCAAGGTCTAGAGCCAGACCAGTTTGTTTTCAACAAGATCATCAGCATTTGCGCCAACAGCAAGGCAGGGTCTTCAATTTTTCCCGCACGGTTTCACCGGTTTCACCGGTTTCACCTTGTTGCCTGCAGGAAGGATTGCCAGGCTCTTAGAGTGCTTCAAACCATTTCAGACTTCCATTATCTGGAGGATTATGGACAGTATGGACACAGTGGAGAAACTGGAATGAATGTGGATAAACATGATGAAGATGGAGAGGGCAATCGAATTGACAGGCCCTTGTGAAAAACTCAACCCGACTCAACCCAACGACACCTGAGGCCTGCATGGGACCTGCTCAGGACCATGCGCCAACGAAGGCTATTTCCAGATGTCTATGCTTGCAGGGGACTCGGCCTCCAGGCCTCGGCTCACTGCCTCACAAATCCTCACAGCCCACTTGCAGCAAACTGGCCAATGATTGGCCAATGATTGGCCAATGCGGTCATTGTCATTTCATGTCATTTTGTCTCCAAGGCAACATGGTGATTGGAGCACTTGCACCAGGAGGTTCGTGGGAGAAGGTGCACCTGGAGCGCAGCGATTCGTGTGTCACAATCCGCACTCGCTGTCAAGCAGTCAAGGGATATGTCAAGTGCGTGGTTCAGGCTCTTTCAGTGATTGACTCCATGAAGAGCAGCCAAACCGTCCCTGACGTGGTGTTGTCCTCGTCTTTCAGTGTTGGCTTTGGAACCGTGGTACCTCAGACCTTCGAGCATGAGCTTTCTTAGGTCACCATGAACTCTGCCATTGCCGCCTGTGCTCAGAGCAGCAGGTGGATGGAGGCGAGGTTGAGTAAGTTGAGTAAGTTGAGTAAGTTGAGTTCAATATGTTCAATGAGTTCAATATTCAAACGGACTCTTTTAGGTTATCATTTGGGCATCATTCGGGCATCCGTTTGTCCAGGCCATCCAGCTCCTGGATGAAGGACAGTCTACAACTTACAGAAATGCACCACGAAGTGAGACTTTCTGCATAGAAACAGGTTTCTGAATTCCTACTAGACAACGGCAATAACTACAGGACATATTTGTATAGAATTGCTTTTTACTGAGGCAGTTGCCTTCAGGTCCTGATGTCATGACCTACGGAGCCACTATGCATGCTTGCGAGGCTTGCTGCTCCTTGAACTTTGTCTCAGTGCGCAATTTTTCGATTTTCGGATCTGCCAAGTAGAAGCATGCTCGCTTTGCGTATGTGTAAAACCTAGGTTTGCGTATGTGTAAAACCTAGGTTAAAACCTAGGAATATGTAGAGTGAAAAGCTCACAACTTCTGGACTGTAAAAGGCCAAGTGGCAGCTGGTTTTGCATCTCTTGGACGAGATGCAAAATAAGAAGATACAGCCAAACGAGGCGTCCTTTGGGTTTGGAAGTGCTGCTGGGTTTTGGTCGGATTGGGCAATACTGTATGGCTCAAACATTGGAGTCTTACAATGCTCTAACTTTCTCGCAGCTGTTGAGGGGCTTGCTTTGCATCTCATGCAAGCAGCTCACTTTGAATGCTGGGAGTCCATGTGTTCGGAGTGCTTTCTGAATATTGGGGACCAATTGGGGACAAAGATGGCATGTGCAACTGATGTGTGCATTGATTGGTACATTTCCAGCTTCGGGCAGATGATCTCGGCTTCTGTGATGGGAGCGTGTGCGAAAGGATCTCCGGCGAGCAACCCAGTATGCCAATTGGAAAATCTGTTGTTCTTTTGAATACAGAACGAACATATGGACATGAAGGAACCATAAGGAACCGTGAATCAGACCCACCAAAAACAGTTCGTAATCGTTCTTGCCTGCCAAGGAAAAAAGCACAGATCTGTTCATCAGTTTGAAGGAACAAGGAATCAGGCCGACTTCAAATGCTGCACAGCAGGCAGCAGGTCAAGATAACTCTTGACATTTTGACTATCTCTCTTCCATCCTCTTACCTTTGTATTTGCGAAGCCTTGTTGATTTTTGTTGATCTGCACCAGGCAGAACAAGGTTTCGTACACAGCAGCCTTGAGTGCGTCATGCCCTTGAAATCACTCTGGGGAATGCACTGCTTCAATCACTTCACCAGTGAAGAGCTTGAAACTGCCTGAGGAGTCTGCAACTCTCAAGCGTACTTGGTGGTAGCCGGTGCTCATTGTTTTACACTTGAGGTGCCACAAGGACCAGTACCTGTGGGAATGGTCCCTGTCGCTGCCTCATGCTGCCTCTGTGAGTGAGTTTGCAAGAAACAAAGGACTAATTGCCAAGCCTCAGCCCAGCAGCCCGGGCAGCTTTGCAATGTAAGGTGGTATTTGCAAGAGATGAAAACCACTGGAGTCGAGATTGACATTGGAATCATGAATGGTATCATGGCAGTCTGCCCTCCCCTCAGCATAGTTCAGATCCTCACTGCTTTCCAAGCTTCCACACTGCTTCAAACATAAGATGAAGAAAGCGATGACTTGCTCACATTTCCAGTGTTGTCATTCTGATGTCAGATGCTTTGCCAAGGTGAAAAAGCACATCAGTGGGGTCAGTTGCAGACATCACCTCAGTTCCCACGAACAACTGGGCCAACTGCCGGGCCAACAGTGATTCCTCTCCCGATTCCGAGGAGGCGGAACACGAAGATCGTCGAGCAACTACTTGACGTGGCTGCCTTAGTCTCCCCATCTCGAGTAGCGATCCCCAGGACTTCGCATGTCTTTTTCCCTGAGAATTGAACATGCCACCACCTTTGGCTACACGCCTAGGATATCAAGTACCTAGAGCTAACGCCTGACATCATCTCCTACAGCCATACGATGGCGGCAGCAAAGCAGGCCAGGGCTTTGCGGTCTGTTTTTTCCGTCAATGGTCTCCAGAAAACGGAGCAGAATCCGAAGTCTGGAACAGCAACGGCTGTTCTGGTGTATCACGTGTTTGCACACTGCTGCTAGCTTCTGCGCGACATCTATCTATTCAATTTCATAGTATAATTCCAGAAACAAGCTTTTTGATGTTGCATTCGGACTCTTGTGAAGTGCTGACTGATTGATTTGAAACTGCGGTGCAGACGTACAGGGTTATATAGTGGAATCAGAGTGCTGCTGCGTTGCAATGATGTGTTTACTTAAGATTGGCTTGCATGCGATAACAAAATCCCCAGGGCATGTACACCGTATGTAGGTGCAATCTGGAAGAAATGCCATGTGCCACTGGACCTGTTGAACTCAAACAATCCAGGTTGGAGCTTGGCAAAGAGTCCTGGGGCTTCTGAACCAAGCGTCATTCTCTCAACTTTGCTTTTCAGACAATTTTCTTAGAAAGAAATCGCAGTGTGCCCAGGTGTGTCCAAAAACTTCAGTAGCCAGCTCAAGAAGAACAGGGGTGGATGAGGATTTTCTGCCAGGCCTTGTGTCTTTGGCATGACAGCTCAGTGTCGCCGCTTCTAGAAGTGCCCTGGCTGAGGCCAGATGGAGTTCTTTACACTCATGCAATCTCGGCCTGCGCAAATGGCAGCAGCCACATGCTCGAGGAACTCTGCAAACTTGAAGCTTTGTTAAACGCCGCAGTAAGATGGTCACTACACGGCCACACTAAAAGAACTCTGTTGCCTAAGGATGGGAACATGCACTTACATTGCTGGCTGCTGCTAATGCAGTCGGTGCCGTCCTTTGAATTCACTCTGGGGCGCGAAAATTGCCACTCTGTGATTGAAACAGCGACACTTGGATTCAGAGCCAGTGAGCCGAATGTTCTGCTGAGGCTCTCTTGAGTTTCATTGGAGCTCGGCCATGACAGCCTGTTTGCAGCTTATTTTGGCTGGCTAGGAGTTTAAGCAAATCGACTTCCAGAAGATCCTCTCGCTAGAAGCTATTCTTTGCAGATTCATTGTAGTGGGAAAGTTGTGAGACTGAGGTGCAGAGGCTACTCGATGGGAGCATGCCATATCCCTTGCCCCGCAAATGCTGCAAGACAAGCCGGCCTGGTTTTCAGCAGTTCAGCAAGGCACCAAAATGTTCAAGAAAAATCAAAGCCATACCAATTCAATGGAATGCCTTGAGTGCTTTAAAATGATGGATGCATGAAACCAGCAGTGTTCACTTGAGCCAGGTGGGCTTGCAACCTGAAATTGTGACCAAAACGGTACTGCCCTCGGACACAACGGTCGACACAACCTCGGTATTTCCAACCGGGTCACTTCAAAGCTCTACAAATTGGAACGGGCCAGCCGGGTCAATGGGTTCTTGGTGCAGGCCTTGATGTGTGCATACGTCCATGGTGGTCATTGGCCAGTCGCACTTGAGCTGCCACCTGAGCCGCGATGTGGAGGGATCCTATCCAACCGCACGACTCCGATGAACTCGACAAACACCCGCGAAACACAGAATTATTCAGAATTAATTGAATCAATCATCACCAAACAAGCAGCCTATTATCACCCGATTTGAGGCTGCTCAGTATGATGCTCGACAATGGCGAAGAGCCGACTACCCAGAGCAGTTCCATGAGCAGTAGCCGAGATAGGGACACCGTGGTACACGTATTGTTGGATTCAGCCAGGCCAAATCATATTACTCTGACTTCTGTGTCGTTATCTCAGTGACAAGAGTGTTGCCAGTTTTGCTTGATGTTTGAGACGTCCTGGCACAGTTTGCCTCATCTTTTGAACTTTTGAACAAGATCCAAGGATTCGGGCATGCATGCAAAGAGGAGATTTCGTCGGACTACTCAGAAAACATTTGTTTAATCTAACTATTTAAATTGAAATTCAGAAAAATGCGCCTGAAGCATCCTAAAGCAAAGTCCAGGCCAGTCGCCTCCACAGAGAATTGCAATGCAACGCAGAATGAAGTCACCGAGGCATTTGCCGTGAAGTGGAAGGTCGAAATGGAAGCATTGGGCGTCCAGCCGTACCTCACGACATATGTTTTCCTCATTGCGCTTGCCGCTGAGGCAGGGCATACCCTGCAAATTCGCAGAAATAAGAGAAAGAGAGATAGTGAATAGGAATGAATAGGAATGAATAGGAATGAATAGGAATGAATAGGAATGAATAGAAGAGGGCAAAGAAAAAGGAAGAAGTTTGTTGAAGAATGAGACAGGAAGGAGCCAAAAGAAGAATGGAAAGCAGATCTGGAGACTAGAGGGGAGAGGGTTCCTAATGTTCCTACACAGAGCCGAAGGCAGAGCATGTGTCAGAACTGGGGCATTGTGTACATCAACATTTCAATTGCAGCTCAGATGCGTGTACTGCTGAAGGCTCAAGAGTGGAAATGGGTGCAGTACTTGTTGGCAGAGAGTCTTGCAAGGTTGGGATGTTTCAGTCCAGTATTGCCATGTGATTTCCATGTGATTTCCATTGTTCAGCACCATATTCCGCAGGTATCCTCAGGCTGACAACTTCGATGTCCGCCAGGTTGGCTGGTGCAGACAGATGTATGGCATGATTGAAACGCTTGGAGCGCTGTGCCATTTGGTCTTATCCTACGAGGTTTTCATGACCACATGATGCTGCATTTGGCTCCAATTGAAGACTTGAAAATATGAAAAAACAAAGGAGAGGTATTGCTGTTAGCAGCTTTCAGAACAGCCTCGCACACAGCTTTTCCTTTTGGGAAACTATCCAGCGAGACATTTTCTTGAGAACCTATTGCGCATCATTTTAGACTGCAATCATCTCCTTGGAAACAACAGCTGCGAGTGCAATCAGAAATTGTTGCACAGCATTCTACACCGAGGGATTTTTTGCCGTCCTTTCATGAAAAGCCTCTCCTGCTCAGCTCCGCACTTTTGGATGTTATGTGTGACCTGGTAAAGAACCGTCATGCGGCACAGTGCTTCCCCGCTAAAGGCTGCAGGCCCGGCAATCATGGACCATTTGACCATAGGCCACATAGACCCCCTGTGGGACCAAGCACTGCTTCGGAAGCTCGCAGGAGTCGTCTCAGATGGTGCCCGTGGGGAAGTTTGGCGAGCAGTTGCACTTCAGGCCTGCGAAGAATTTGTTAAACAGTTGAAAAGTTGAATACTTGAATACTGTATGTTGGATAGTGCTTGAATTCTTGGACATTTGATGAAGGCAGTGACTCGTTGGTCTCAAATGTTTCCGTCAAGGGTGAAGTTGCTCTTGTGCCAAGTGAGTTTCTGGGATGCGCAACAAGCCTTTCCCAACAATGCCCGAGCTGCTTCAGGCACATTTGCTGGGTAAGCCACCACGACCCGTTCGCACACGCAGCGCGTCAGCCCATACACAGGCCTGGACGTGGACACATATACTATACTGTACCTTGTCCCTTGCGAGCCTTTAGAACTTTGGCAGTGAAAACCTCAAGATACACTTGCAACCCTCCCAATTCAACTCAAGGAAAGGGGATTGCGATCGCCGGCTGCGGAGCCTTGCAGGCCGGCCCGATAATGCAATTTAAGTACGCATATTGAACGTATGTTTAAGTGCTTTTGGATGCTTTTAGACTTTGCACTTTTGGAAGTGAATTTTGAACAAAGCGTGCAGGAGTGCTCCATCCTCTGGATTCGGCGGTTCGCTCAGCTATGAACAACACTCCTACGCTAGCTCATAGTGGGTCACCTGCGGTGTTTTAAGGACATGCAGAACTTGATTACGATGAAAAGCTTCGACGACATCAGGCCGAATTCACAATCTTAATCGGCCAAGAACGCTGTTAGATCTGTTGCAAAGACGACGCCATGCTTGGAGGCCTCCTTGTCCCTAGCGCAACGGATGGGTCTTGTGGCCGAACCAGCACAACCTCTGACGAGCGTGTCCGAGCCTTTCAGGGTTTTCGCCTGTGGCTGATGTTGGCTACAAGGGTTTCCAGTGGCGTTGCTGAGGCAATGGGAGCAAGTGAAACATGCATCTGATTCTCGGCAAGATAGCGAAGTGCCATGCAGTATTTGCACGGCTCTCAGAAGTTGCAGGTGACATCGTGTGACTTGCCTCGTCTCTTGATTCAGATGCAAAGTATTCAAAGTCAGCAAGGTCTGGAGGACTTTCGGACGCGACCCCAGGTGATACTCAGCCGCGCACTCAGATAGGGTTTTCACACTCAGCAGCCACGCCCAACAAGTCTTCAACATTCAAAGCTTCCAGGCTGCAGCCATGTTTTTCATGGTGAGCGGTGGTCTTAGATCTAAGTTGCAAGGCTTGAGAACTCGGCTTCCATCGTGCCAAACTTCTTGGAAGACATGAGGTGCTTGCGCAGCTTTGAGAGGTTTGCAGGAAAAAGACATTGCCCTCTTTGTGGGGGCCTTGGTTTACAGGTCACTGAGCACATTTTATTGCAAGGTAAATTGTTGTATAGTATACTAGATAGTCAGTGATTTTGAGTTGACACATGTTAACACATGTTGACAGACGGCTTGACAGACTTTCAAACGGAGGTCGATGCCCCTACTTTGATGCGACCATTCATCATTCAGGACTCATGGCCAGAAGCTCAAATGATTTGCTTGCCTCAACTGCTTATCCTTTCGCAGAATTTCCTTTCCGGACCATTGAGTGCAGTTTCAACTGTTTTGGAAAGTTGTTGAATTTGCATGTGCACAAGGTTTGGCGGAAGAAATGCGCCAGCCGTATCCAGCGAGCATGGCGTGGCTATGTCAGCCGAAAGGAGCCCGGCACCATGGTATTTGTCGGAACTGAGACTTCATCTCTATTTTAGTGTGCGACAAGGTTTCAAACGACATTGAAGTGCGTTTCAAGTTGTCCAAGGCTTTTCAACGAGCTTCGAGATCCGAACATCCGCAAAGAAGCTCCTGCTTTGTCTGTGCCTTTCGTGATCTGAAAAAGTCCTTGTCGAGTGTCTGAAGCGTGCAGCCCATGAACTTTGAATATTGACCGCACAGAATTTGTATGTGGCAATATGATTGCATGATATTGCACGTCGCATTGCATTTTGATTTTGCTTTCCACAGGGCCAATTTTTGTTCCACTTTGCTTTCGGGTAAGGCATCGGCGCTGTTGTGGCAAGGCGCTTCAGGCCATTCCAGGGAACCTGATGGAACCTGAGACTTATATAGACTTGCCCTTCAGCGAAGCATGCGAAGCCTGAAGGCCCTTGGTGGCAAGTTGGAGAAAGCTTGCGAGGTCAGGGTAGTGTGGCTGTTTGTGGTGATACATGTATGATGCATGTATGATGCATGTATGATGCATGTATGATGCATGTAAATGCTTGCAAATGCACGATCTGCCAGTGAAGTCTTCGTATAGGTGTAGCGACATGTAGACCACATGTAGACGTTTGATGACATTTGCATTATCCTCGTGGCTCTGAGGACCATGAAGATGCCTTGGAAAGGTTCCTCCAGGAGACAAAAGCTGTTGCCTTCCCTTCTATAGTCCCCCTTCCCTCGTCCTGAATCAAGCTGGATCTCACTGTTTCTTGAGGAGTTGGATGGAAGCGTGGCACAGAGTTCTGCCCTGATTCGTAAAGGACCAAGTTCTGTCAGAGTTCAAGAACTTGTGCAGTGGCGGAACTGCGGAACTTTTTCTGTCACTTTGCTTTGGTCTTTGGTCGTTTTGATCAGCGGTGCTTTCAGCTTCCTTGTGTGTATTCTGGTCAGGTGAGGGTCTGTGTGGCTTTGAGCAGCTCCACTCAGGCCCTAGTCACGCTGTTCGATTGGATTTGCTTAGCAAAAGCAATCATTGTAGGCACAGAAATGCAGGCATGGTGGCCCCTGGTCCAGCTGCTTCTTCGAACCAAGAGGCAGATTCAAAATCGGTGCAGGGGTTGGGTAGAGAAGGTCCCTTTGTCACAGTCTGAATCGGAGATTGCATCTTAGTGAAGTAAGTACAGGCAATGTCGACAGATTGCGCTCAAGCCGAAGAAGGCATCCACTGGGAGACCAAGGGACACACCAAGCAAAAGAAACTCTTGCTTGTTCAATTTAGAACATTTTAAAACACTGTTACTTGCATGATGTGAAGGGTAGGCTTGGAACGCTCGATGGGAAAGACTTTGTCAGTGTGTGAAGTAGCTAGGCAACAACTGCAACTACTGCATATCACACATCTACGGGCCGTACGGGCTGTACAAGGAGCAAACAAAAAGTGCAAATTTATTCCACAACTCTTTAACTCTTTGCCGAAGATGTACAGTGTTACCCGGTTCCACAACCTTGGGGATGAGTAATTTCCACAAACAAAGCTCAACGAACTCAACAAACTCTAAATCAGGCACTTGCGCAGCCAGCAGAGTCAACCTGCAAGGTCCGAAATGGTCATGGTCAACAGCTCGAAAAGCTGCACGAAGAGCCTCAGATCAAATGGGCACTGCTTTGGCTGCTGATGGAACTGTTGAGTCGCGCAGAATTGTGTGGAATATATTGCGACATGTCATAAATAAAGATATATATATATTTATATAATATAGTATAATATAATATACAACTACACATTAATATGTATAAGTGATTGTAACTATAGGTAGAATAAGCCACACCTACAGTGCATCTTTTAGTCCCACCTACCATTTTATCAATTTCAACACATCTCATTCCATGTAGACCATTTTAGAAGACATTGTAAAACAATTTAGCTGGATACATTCATTATACTTTTTGAATGTATCAATGTATATATATATATATCATATATATACTATATTTATAAGATACATTCTCTTCCAAACATTTCCAGTAGCTCTTGGATTTTTTTTGTTCCTTTCCTCCTTCAATGATTGATGATTTGCAGTCTTTCTTTTTGGCATGTAGCACCTTGTGGGCATATCTATTTGATATCTTTCTTTTTGAGTTTGTCCGTACCAAGACAAGGATAGATGTTCGTCCCATTTTTCAGGCTTTATTATCATCATACCACAATCATATTGTATATATATGCTCACTCTCCTCTCTTCTCCTTCTATGCATCTCGTCCCGGTATCTATCAAAATGTCTTAGTCTAGGTCTTCAATATAGAAAACATAAAGTTTGTGTGATCTTTGTGGAAAGCTTCGCAATGCTTGAATCACCTAGGTCGGGGAGACGAAGTCGACTGTCCCATTTGCTTTCAAACCTGCCACTTGGCAGACCGACAAAGCTTTGAACTCAGGAAAGGAACCATGTTTTGAACAGTCAGTACATGTCACTGCCATGACACATGGCTTCAATTGACACACAACCCCATCCAAAATTGACACACAACCCCATCCAAGCTAGACTGAACGCCAGACAAGGTGATCGGGTGGAACTGCTATCGTGCTCGCACGTCAGGGCTTCAACTTGGCTTGGAAACGTTGCAGAAAAACAGCGAGTTAAGGACCCACATTGAAGGACTAAAAAGTTGAACCTTTGATGCAAGAAATGACAATTTTGGAGAGAACAATCTGGTGGCTTTGAACATTGCAGTGGTTTGATAAGCGTCCATGATGGACGTCCGATTCTTTGAACATTTGGTTGCTGCAATTTTTTTTTGTCCACGTCCAATGACCCGGTTTTTTAGTGCAAAAACTTTATGCTTCACGGTATATATTTCATTTGGTTTCTCAATTTGTGATAAACACTATTTTCTTCGAATAAAGTATGATTAATAAAGTGGGTTCTGGACTCATGGACAAAAGACCTGGCGACTGGGGTCTCTTGATTTCAAGTACAGCTCTTCGCGTGGATTTCTGTCCAGGTCTTTCATCGCTGCTGCATTATGTCGTTCGAATCCTTCCATGTCTTTGAGGCAGAGCCGTCAAAATTATAAAAGGATGTTATACATGATTATACAATATTATACACATATATGTACTGTATATATATATATAAAATGGTATATAGGCCTGTTACATGCAGATGAGAAGTATTGAGAAGTGCTTCGATGTGCTCTGCCAGGTACATTTGTGTCGGATTCTCAATGTTTTTTGTGGAGACGCGGATGCCATATGTGCCATGTTAGGAGCGCTCGATGCACCAGGGCTGATGGCTTCACACAGTGATGAAGGTGATGTACCAGGAGACAATTAAAGTACCATAGAAAACGATTAACAAACATGCGAACACTTTAGCAACTTTAGGTAGTGTGCGCAACCGAGCAGAACCAGTTTGGGTGACAGTTGTTAGGAACACCAAGGACCACCCACCAACATCACCCAATCCCTGAGGCCCGGTTTGCCGCCAGACTTATGACCGACGTCCCTGGAATTATGAGGAGCAGCTGGGTGTTGATTTGAAACTCGTGACGGCCTCACCTCGCATTGATCATGTCAAGGCACAAACAAAACCACCTCGACCGTTTGTTGACCACAAAGATCTTCCACACGGACTCAAAAGTTCGGCCCCAAGTCGAAGCTGAACTCAATTTGTTAAGTCAATTGTTTCCCGAAGGATCTGGCAATGCGTAGATGTGCTTAGGGCTTTTGTCTGATTACAAACCATTGACAGTTTCAAATTTGGGCGCAGACTCTGGAGCCGCCGAGTCTTGCCAGATTGTGATTGAAACTCCCTGGCGCAGGTGTTCCCAAAGCTGGTCCACCTCGGGCTCCAAGGCGTGACATCAGCCTACAATGGGCCTACAGAGATTCGAGAAGTCGGTCCTTTCAAAGTCCTTTCGATCCTTTCAGGCTGAACTACAGAGCCCTCCATTGAAGCTGCTGCCTGTCCAAAGCAGATAGGAGCTTTGCGGATTGCCCACAAGCGGCAGCCCAACAAGAGGCCAAAGGAGCCTGCAAACTAAGCTTGAAAATCATGCGAGAGTATGCGAGAGTCATGCAACAATGTGTGCAACTTGATGCAAATTGCATATGTACTTTTCTTATTTTTCTTTGGGTGTGGGAATTGAAGTGCGAGGAGTGCTGCTGCACTTGATTCATTTTGCCAGTTGTACAACCTGGTTCTCCTGAAATGCCTGAAGTTCGGACATGCACCAAGGGCCATTGCCTTCTGGAAGGAGAGCCAGTGTTGCTTGTTGTTATTTGGAGCTTGAACGTTAGTTGCTGCTATGTGCCATGGTTTTGGAATTTGTCCATGCCCTTGGCAGCTCAGCAGGACTACTTCGACTCCGGTGTTTCCTCCACCAATGCAGTGCTCGCCGCATGTGAGGCCACGTGCTCAAGTGGTCTTCTCCTGTAGGGTCTTCTCCACGTGCTCAGAAGAGTTCCTTCGCGGTGGTCCGAAGGACTTGGATTGGAGCGAGTTCGAAGATCTTTGCGAAGAGCGATTAGAGTGCCTTGCCTTGGAGCTTTTTTTTTTGCAACGCGCAGCGAATCTTTGCAGATCTTTGCCGATCTTTCTTTGCAGATCTTTGCAGGGGTCTGTAGCCGGGTCTGGTTTGAAGTGCTGGAGATTGGGCTGTGATATGACCCCTAGGTTGGGCCCAGCTAGCTGGGTGCAGGCCTTCTTTATTTTTGCTTGAGAAAATTGCAAGCAGTGTGATATGTTTGCAGATGACCAGCCATCCTGCTTTGTGCCGTGGACTTGCATTGCACACATGCTTTGTGAGAATCTTTGGTGGCAATTTCGGTTCGGAAACCAAATAAGATTCGATAACGAACTGTTTCGAAGCAGTCCGATCAATGCGGGCTGATGCTCTCTATATTACTTTGGTGCACACTCCTGTGCGCAGGAACGCAGGCCGCAAATGTTCATTCTGAAATATTCTGAACATGTCCATTAATTTTGTGACCTTCTATCTGATCTACTGTGCTTCCAGCTGACTACTCTTGACTTGAGGATGTTGTTGATTGTTCCTTGTGAAATGGGTAGCAGCTTAGCATGATGTGAGTCAGGCCTCTTTTGCAAGTTCCAGATGCATAGAAGATGGAGAGGCTCGTTGTACAAGGGTAGATGACAAGAAATCCGACAGAAATATGGTGTGCAAGAAGTGACCTGGATGACAGGTTGAAGCTGTCATCTCCCTGCTACAAATTGGTCCACCGCAATTAGTTCAACAGAGACTGGGTTTTTGAAAGCTTCCGACAGTTTCCATTTTGCAAGCTTCACAGCGGCAGAGTTCTGTCCCGTTTTTTTCCCTCAAACGATGTGATGGCAACAGACTTTCCAAAGGCTATCTAGAACCGACTGGATGGTAGCTCACGTAAGGAATGACAGATGCTGAAAGCTATATACTTGCAGCACGTTCACTTGATCACGTGTTCTCAAGACACACTTGCTAACCATCACAACGTGCTCCCGATCTCTCCACACACGAGGACAGCGACAAAAGGCCCTACTCAAGAGGTGCAAAGCTTGCACCTACATGTCACGTAATTGTTTGAATATGTCTGAATCTGATCATCATGAACATAAACACTTCCAAAATCACTCATACCTTCACTACCTTGTTCAGGTTTTTGTGCAATTAGCAAGCGGGCTTGCCAGCAGCGGCCACATTTCCAGCAGTTTGGGAGGCAGTTGGAGAATGCACAGAATGCTAGGGAATCTGAGAGGAGAGATTGAGATGTCATTCTTTGCTTTTGCTGCACGACCTCTTGGGATCGTGTGATGGAGGTATTGTCGTTCTTGGAGCTGCCTTTCTTGCGTGCTGCTGCTGCCCTTTGCCCGCACTGACCGGTGGAAAGGAGAGACTCGGAGAGACTTGTTGTGTGGCACAAATCTGAAACCGAAGACTGTACGCAAGCGCCAGAGTGAGCAGCGCTAAAATTCACAAATACAAATTCAACAGAATCAGATGTAGGGTCTACAGTGCGGGGAACATAAACAGGACTCTCCTGCAGAGATTCTTCCGCCAGTCTCAGAGAAGGCCCAATGAAGTTTACCGTCAAGTTGTGACTTTCACAGCTGCAAAGCCTTGAAGTCATGCTGAGTGATGCTGAGTGATGCTGAGTGATGCTGAGTCATGATGACTTGTTGACTGCACTATCTCCGCAGAAGCCTCGCCAAGCTTCACAAGCTGCCTCTTCAAGATTCTTGGTGGAAAATATGGTGTGCACTTATGCAAGCCGTCCGGCGTTTGTGTATGTGTAAACCAAGGCAATTGCTGCTGCAGCTTGGGCTGGAATTAAGCACCTTTTGCGTTTCCATCCATTTGACTGAACCTTCACAAAACCACCTTTATTAACGTGCTTTGGGAAATGCAACTGAGTGCTGCCTGCGAGAGCAACTTGAACCTCCTGAGGTGGTACTGGCATTTTCTCTTGGGTGAGAGGCAGAAGACAGACACTGGAAGACAAGCAAGTCCAGGAGCGTCGAGATGCAGCCACCCCGAAACATCGCATCATTGGGTTGCTTGTTTTCGACGGTGATCCAGCTTTAGGTACAGCACAAGTAGGCTCAGCAAGACTCAGCCAGCAGACTCCTTGGCTTCTGCGCTGAGGTTTGTGCCGCGACCCCCCGAAGAATACGTGGATGAAAATGGACACGTTGACTTCACTGGCAGCTGGAAGTGTGCATCAGCTGGTGGTGATTTGCATGGCGTTTTTGCAGACATGGGCATAGGCCAGGTCAAGTGTTGTGGGTATCTTCATACGATGCGGGTGGCGGGGCCCCATATGTAATGTCTTGATGCAGTGTCCAAATTCCTTGACGGAAATGACCGGCTCGTGCTGAAGGATGTTCTTTTGCTGTGCATTTAAGGAAGGAATGAGAAACCTTGCTGAATTCGGAGACTGTATTTGACACATTTGATGCCGGCAGCACCGTCAGGCTTCGTTGTGCGACAGGGTATGGCAGCTTTTGGCTGGGGAAAAGGTACTGTGGTCCGAAAGTATGAGCAGAATGGCAACCATGCGTCAATCCCAGGAAAAGCTGATCACTGTCCAAGATATTTCAGTGCATTCAGATGCTTTCAAGACCGTTTTGCAGTGGTGCCGTCTGGTCTTAGGAGGTGCACTTGTCACATTCATCTCTGAGGTGAAGGTTACAGAAAGAGCAATACAGGAGACCGTGCAAGAATTTGACGTGATCGGACAAGAGCAAAGAGTGCCTCAGTGCAAAATCTTCAGCTAATGAAGTCGATCGAAGGGATGGTGCGTCACACATCTTTGGAGAGTCATTCGCACTGGTGTGTTTTCTTTGAATCTAAGGTGAATTGCGGTGACTTTGACGTTCTTCAGACATCATACTGGGATCCCCAGATACCCCATGTCCTTCATTGGCGGGGCACCGATTTGGAAAAAGCTGAGCCAAGTAAATGGACGAGCACCTGCCAATTCTTTCTGGATAAGGACTGGGGCTCTGGGGGTTGCAGACATTTGCAGACTATGATAGACTATGAGGGGGGGTAGCATTCCATACCTTCTGGAAATCAAACTTGGCAATGGACAATTTATACAAAATGTCGATCCGATGCTTCCCCAGTGAATGAACTCTTTGTTGGTGAGCCATCCCCGTAAGGATCCATCATTTGCGAACTCCAGTCATTTGTGTAATTTCAGCATTGTTTGATATTGTTTTACCAGGTTAATATCAAGTGAAGCATATGAACTTGACTCCTTGCTGATAAAATAACCGCAAAGTTTTTGTGGCGGTTTAAGCTGAAGCAGTTACAACGTTCTGTTTGTTTGCTGCTCGTGTCCTAACACATATTTCATCATCGACAAGGATCACTTCCGCATTGAGACTACCTCAGCAAGCAACAAGGTTGCCTTCTGGATTTATGAGCGTGAGACTGGCAGCTCCTGAAAGAAAGCTGCGGGACTAGAACTCTCGGAAGTGAGCTTCCTCCCATTTCCTCCCTATTCAATTCTCAGCTTTTGCTGGAAAAGAAACATCTTTTAAGAACAGGCTGGTGTCCAAATGTGGGCCGTTCAGCACATCCAGCAGCATTTGCCACTTTGGAAACCAAAGTCTTTGCAGATCTGAACCGTTTGGAATGGACGAAATGCCATCCTTGTAGCGGACAAGATCGCTCGTTGGCAATTTCTGCTAGTCGTTAGATTCATTAGAGCGAATTGTGGGTTCCTCTGAACTAGAGGCAATCAGACAACAGCAAGCCTATCAAGGTTTCTCAACCTTATAAGAAGGTTTGAAAGATTGGATATGCAACTGGAGAAATTGCGTGTGATGGACTTTGCGATGCACTTTGTATACAACGTGTTTCTTCCCTGGCTCAGTTGTATTTGTAGTATGTCCACAACTCCAAACACCGGCGGTGTGCATTTGTGCTTTGTTTTTGTTTTGAACATGCTGCATGTTCAGGGTGCCAAAGAAGCAGCTTTGAGTGCTGAATTGGCGCTGGCTCGCGGGAACCGGTCTTAGAGCCCTGGAACGAATTTGAGCTTCACTACCTAAGCTGTCTTCGATTGGTTTCCAAGCACACAGCTGAGCGTGCAACTCAAAGACCTACGAGATTCGAGGAGATTGCACAGTCTGTTTGAAGGTGGTACACTGGACACGGTTCTGGATGGCAACAAGATGCTTTAGGTCAAGTTGTTCTGGCCTTGGCAGCTTGTGGCAGCTTGTGTCAGCACACAGACTGTGCTGTCATATCCTGCCATAACCCGTGCAAAAACATTTTAGGCGATGACGCTGGACTTGCTTTCCTGGCATGGTCGAAGCCTAAGTTGAGTCTCCTCTCAACCTTAGCTGCAGAGCAATGGATGCAGACCTTATCGTTTTTGATGGCCAGCATTTTTAGTGAGCCATGCCATGCCATGTATATAATATCATATTATAAAATATTGTTGTGTATCATATTGTATCATATCATATCATATCATATCATATCATATCGTATCAGATCATATCAGATCAGGAATAATATCACATATATGTGAAATCCACCATTGCACAGGTCTGACTTGAGTTGCTGCAGTTGTACATTCATGTGCATATCTTTCCATCCAGGATCTGCCACACGACCGTGGCTCATGGCAGCGGAGCTGCATTAGGCGGCTTAGCTACCTGAATCCCTGCTGGCGGTGCGATGGCGGCATTGCTGGAAAACCTGAGATGGCGACCAGAAAATCCTCAGGTGACGACTGCTGTGGAGGACCAGAACACAGAAGGCAAATTTGGAATACCTCGCTTCGATGGAAACCCAAATGCACTTCAAGAATATGAATGGCGAGTTCGCACGAAGATGGCGAAAGAGGCCGAGATGTCGAAGGAAGAGGTGGCCAAAATGGGACCACTTGGACTACGTCTAGTTGAAGGACTTCGTGGTCCGGCGCTACGTCTGGCGCAACAGGTGGACATCTCAGTTTTGTCTTCAACAGCTGGCCCCACAACTTTGCTGAAAACCCTGAACTCCAACCTGAAGCCGAGAAAAGAACAACAAGCTAGAGAGCTTTACTCTGCGGGTTCCAAGGAAGGTGGAATGTTGGCTCGTCAACATGGTGAGCCCATGAGTTCATATGTTGCCAGGCGAACAGCTTGGTGGCATGCCTTGCAGAGCTTGGATGATGAGCTGAAGGTGCCAGATGTCTTGCTGGCAGAGATGACTTTGGCCAACAGTGGATTGACGGAGGATCAGAGGTTGATGATACGGACAGTCTTGCAAGGACGTGTGACTACAGATACTGTGGCGACAGAGCTGCTTTCACAACACCCTGGAATACATGAGCGTGAGAAGCGATCTGGTGGTGGAAAGATGAAAGGAAGTTCGAAGGGCTGGCGATTTCAGCCGAGGCACAAGGGTGGTCATCGTGGTTTCTTTTCAGAAGACCTTGCAATGAATGAAGACTGGGAAGTTGCGTCGCAATCCTTAACTGGATTTTCTGCCGTATTGGAGGATGACGAGTCCTATGTCCCGGCAGATGGAGAGGTCTTCGGCTATGTGGCGGAGACACAGTATGAGGACGCGACTGACGAAGCTGATGATGAAAGCTTTGTTGTGATGAATTTCGCACTGCTGTGCGAGAATGGGCTGGATATCCACAATGAAGAGGCCTGTGCTCTGGCAGCTGAGAGCCTACAGCTGGAGCATGAAGCATATCTTCTCAGAGGACATGGAAAAGGAAAAGGCCATGGTGGGTTCCAAGCTCAGAGGCAATTCGATATCAGTGGAAGTGTGTCCTTTCAAGAAAGAAAAGCACGACTAGCCCAATTGAAGGCCAAGACGGAGTGTCGCCGCTGTGGAGCTCGAGGGCATTGGAGCGGAGACGCAGCATGTCCGAAGGGCAATCGAAAGGGCACATCAAAGAAATCTTCCAGTGCAAGCAATGCTTCAACGAAGCCCAGCCAATCCCATGCAGGGAAGTCAGGTGGCAAACCGCCGAAACCACGGGTGGTCTATTTTTCCCACCGTGGCGATCCTGGGACCGAAGATGGATGGAGCTACATGGCAGTCAAGGAAGATGCTGACAAGCTGGCTGCGAGAGGTGCCAGACCGAAAGCAGCGGCCAAAGGAGTTTGTGTGCCACCTCCTACATCACTGACGGCGGAGACATTGCACCAGAGCTCTATGGCATCTTCACCTATGACCAGTGCTCCAACCTTTGCACAGACATTGACTGGAATTGTGGCAGCTGCAGCTGGAAGCCGCCCTTCAGCACCGAGTTCAACTTTGGATGAGCCTGTTCGAGGACGAGGTGCTGTGAGAGATGCCAACAAGGCGCATGGGCCTAAGACTTACACGTCAGAAGCAGATTCAACTGGCGAGTACAATCTTCCCAACTTCTTGCAGCGCGACCCGAATGAGCATGTGCCCAGTTCACCAATTGTGGTGACAGCCTCGCCCACTGAAGGTCCAGATCTGACGGCAGATGAGCGTGACACCAGACTTTTGCTGGAAGCTCTTGGATCGGGCTCAACGCAAGTTGTTCATGCTGCCCTGCATCAGTTGGGAGATCTTGACATGGAAGTTGACGGTGAAGGCATTGCAACAGCGATCTATGTCCCACCGAACGTGCATGTGATCAATCCACAGCAAGTGCTTCCGCCAATTGAAGCCCTGCAAGAACGACGACGAGATCAGTTGAATGAGTGGTTGGACAGCCATACTCCAGATCACCCACACTACGCTGAAGCCTCAATGGAACGTTGGTGTGAGTTTCATGCTGGACATCCACTTTCAAATGAACAAGATGAAGCCAACTTCAGAAGATGGCATGCGAATATGCTTGCAGGTTTCCGACCAGAGCTGCAGCCAATTCCATTGGCCTTGCCTGAACCTTCTCCTAAGGCATCAGCAGTACCTCCTTCAGTGCCATCGACTGAGCAAAGACAGCCTGGCGGACAACCTGGAGAACATGGTGGACAACCTGCCTGTCCACACAAGAACATCACCCGAAAGGGTACCAACCAGCACATCGAGCTTGAGACTTGCAAGGATTGTGGACTTGTTCTCAAACGTGCTACAAGGAATGCCAGTGCCGTTGCGGCCCAGAATGCTCAACGTGATGCACAGCAAGCTGCTTGCACACACCCCCGTATCAGCTGGAGGGGATCCAATGGGCATCAGTGGCGAAATACTTGCACAACCTGTGGCAAAGTTGCAACTGGGTACTACACCCACAACAGGCCTGGAATGCCAACAAGTTCAACTACCTCTGCAAGACCTGATGAAGCGCGACCACTGGGAAATTTCACCATTGAGCAGGTGCAGGAGATCTTCAGAACGTGCTTGATTGTTGCACGCGTGAAAGCTGATGAAGGTGGCTGTCGTCAGATGAACTCAGCCGCAATGCATCGCATTTTGGATGCGGTCAGTTCGACCATGACAAGCGATGCTACATCTGCTGGAGCAAGCTCTCTGAATCCTGGCCTGGACAACAAGGACAACAAGCAGATCTCTTTTGGTGAATTTCGTGGCCGCACTTTCAAGGATGTCTTTGAGAATGAACCAAGCTATGTTCAATGGTGCCAGACCCAAGGCAACACCAACAATCGCAAATTGAAGGAATTTGTGACTTACATCCAGCACAAGACCAATCCCCACTTTGGCTACATGGCGACTTCTGGCGGAGGATCTGAAAACGACTTGATAGCCATTTTGGACTCTGGCTGCAACAAGACGTGTCACGGCGAGCGATGGCTACGTCGATACATGGATACCGTGGAGCAGCACCACTATCCACTTGAGCCAGACCATGGAGGAGGATTTCGTGGGATTGGTGGTGCCATCAACACAAAGGGCACACGAAGCTTGGATGTCTGCTTTGAGATTGCGGATGGCATGGCAGTCGGCGAGATTGACTCCATCGAGTTGGAAGACAGCGATGCACCCTTGCTGTTATCAATCTCTGACCAGCGCAAGCTTGGGCTGGTGGTGACTTTGGGAGACCATGACAAAGTCTACAGCACGACCCTCAAAGCCGAGCTCATTGCCACCAACATCAATGGTCTCTTGGGCGTGCGATTACTTCCAAAGCACCTTGCCATGATGGGCTGCATTGAGTCCAATCACCATGACATCAAAGAAACAATCACTACAACACCAGAACCTTTGCCATTACCAGCGTCTGGACCTTATTCCGAGCAACAGCTGTCATCTCTGGGCGCAGACTTGGACTTGGATTTGTCTGTAGCTCAGGGGTGTCAGAATGTGATGCAACATCAACAACAAACCCACGAGTCATATGTGGCCGTGGAAGATGAAATACGAAAGACCATGACAAAAGGTCAACGGAAGTTCCTGGAACAGTCTGTTCAGGAGATTCATGCAGGAGATGTCAGCCTTTGGGCAACATTGAAGGGTCAGAAGACCCGAACTCCACTTCCACGTGGCTGCAAGGTGTTCCTGATGGAGATCTTTGCTGGTGCCGCAGTTTTGAGTTCAATGGCCATGAGCATGGGCCTGCCAATTGCCGCTCCAGTAGACATCCAGCTGGATGGCACGGATCTGCTGGATCCAAAAGTGCGTCGGGAGATTGAGGCGCACATTGAAGACCAAGATCCATACTGCGTGACCTTTGCACCAGTCTGCGGCCCATGGGGGTCATGGAGCAAGTTCAATATGGCCCGAAGCGAAGTGACCAAGGAAGCCATCCTCCAACAGCGTGATGCCTGGTATCCATGTTTGAAGTGGATTGAGAGGATGGTCAGAAAGCGCATGGCACGTGGCCGGAAGTTCATCGTGGAGAACCCTTGGCCTAGCGATCTCTGGAACACGCTTTGCATGGACAAACTTGTCATGGAAGGGCCGTGCGATGCTGAGAGCCATGAACCTCTGGAATTAGTCAGAGGAGATCAATGTGAGTTTGGCCTTTGAGAACGGTTTGCCCCACTACAAGCCAACTGGCTTCATGACTGCCTCGAAGGGCGTGAAGGATCGAGTTCAACGCCGTTGCTCAGGCGACCATGTTCACCAGCCTTTGGAAGGTGGCAAGCGCACCAAACTGGCTCAGCACTGGCCTGCTCCTTTGTGCAAAGCAATCATCAATGGACTTTTGGATGATTTGCACAGCCGCACAGTCATGGCAGCATTCCATGAAGTTTCAAATGAAGAAGCCGAGTACGGCGAAGGCGAGCTTGGCAGCTTGGACTACATCTACGACGAAGATGATTTGAGTAGAAACCCAATTTTGCCTGAAAGGGTTGACAACTTTGAGCTGCAGAGACAAGAGAATTTGGAAGAGGCTCCAAGTCATCCAGACTTGATGGAATTGGAAGCTACCAGAAAGTTCAAGTGGCTTCGCATCCCTCGCGAGACTCGCGTGGCCATTAGACGTCTTCATCACATGATTGGCCATGGCTCCAACTCAGCCATGCTGCAGCTACTTCGCACAGCCGGTGCTTCTTCTGAGGCGTGTGAAGCTGTCAGGCATTTTGCCTGTGAAACATGCAAGAAGCGTGAGCCAGTCAAGAAGGCGCCTGTGGTGAAGGAGCCCAACAAGATGATCTTCAACCACGAGATCTCTGCAGACTGCTTTGAGATCCATGATGCTGCAGGGAATCGACACACAGTTTTGTCAGTGGTGTGCCTTGGAACCTTGTACCACCAAGCCTGGTGGGTTGCTGCTGGTGGTGTGCCCAAAAGCAGAGTTTGCGCTGACATGCTTTTGAATGGATGGATTCAACCACTTGGGCCACCACGAATCTTCACATGTGACAGAGGTGTCCACAATCGAGGCCGAGTTTATGATCTTTTGCGAGTTCATGGAATCCAGCTTCGTTTTGCAGGCCTCGAGGCACCATTCCAGATCGGGCGCACTGAGCGTCAGGGCGGCATCTTGAAAGAGGTTCTCAAGGGCGCCATTGAGGAGCGTCAGATCATTGGCATCAACGACATCAAGATGTTGATCGCCGAAAGCACGACGGTGAAGAATTGCAGGGTGAACCATCATGGATTCACTCCCGCTCAGTGGGTGCTTGGCCGACTTCCAACTGACTTCACATCCATCACGGCTGAGGAGGCTGAAAGCTATGCCCCGGGTGTCCAGTCTGAAATCATGGAGCCGGAGGATGAATTTGCCAGACAGTTGGAGATCCGACAGGCAGCCAAGATGAGTTTTGCAAAAGCTGACAGCAGCAGACGTGTCAGGGCTGCTTTGCTGCGCAAATCTGTTCCTCTTCGTGGGCCATACTCCCCTGGCGATTTGGTCTGTTTTCATCGCCGCAACAGATGGCATGGACCTGCTCGCATCGTGGGCAAGGAAGGTCGATCAACCTTTTGGATCATCCATGCAGGAGTTCCCATTGTGGTTGCCGAAAGCCAAATACGTCCTGCCACGACATCTGAAGTGATGGTCAAACAGATTTTGGAGTTGCGACCAAGCAGAAAACGAAAACGTGAGATCAACGAGGGCGATGATGAGATGCCTTTTGCCGATGATCTCACTTTGCCACATCTCCATCAAGAAGATGATCAGCCCTCTTACCTTGAGATTCCACATGAACCTGGATTGCCTGCACCTGTTGGAGAAGCAAATCTCCCGGCCGGCGCTCCTCCTGGTTTGGACTTACCAGCTGAGCTGCCGCCGCCACCTGGCCTTGACATTGCCGGTGGACCTCCACAAGAAGATCCTGCAGGTGCATCCAGTGAAGCAAACATGGAACTTCAACAAGGGCATCAACCTGAATCAGAGCAACCGCCTTCAACAGGCATTCCAACTGTGCCATCAACTCCTGCCCAAGATCAAATACCTCAACTTGGACTTCATGAGGCTTTGAGAAGATCTGCGAACGATTTGGATGGCCATCATCTTCGATCACCACGACCAAGTCAAAATGCTCACCGTGGCCGATCAAGATCACCTCATCGAGAGCCTGGCAACATCCCAGTTCCGGCAGATCAAGATCAACAACAAGCTTTTGAAGCTGAGCTGAGACAAGATCGGCGATTCACTGCCTTTCTTGCCCGGAGGGACTTTGATGCTTTCTTGTCCCGAAAGGCACCCAAGAAGAAGCGGCAAGTTGGTGCTGGCCGTGAATTGAACTATTTGAAGAGCGACAACCAAGTGAAGGAAGCGCTGAATGAAACGCGCATGAAGGAGTGGAACAGTTGGAAACAATTTCAAGCAGCTCATGTACTTCCACCAGGTCCAGAGCAAGATCAGTTTTTGGCTGACAATCCAGACATGGTGGTCATTCCATCAAGATGGGTCGACGTTGCCAAATCTGAAGACCCTGACAAGCCTGCCTACAAGTCACGCTTGGTGGCACGTGGCGACCTGGAGAAGTCAGCTGATGTGCGCACTGACAGCCCTACATCAAGCCAGCTCTTTCTCCACACCATCATCTCTTACAGTGTCTGCAAGAAGCGCCGTCTCCGTGGAGGTGATATCTCTGCTGCATTCCTCCAGGGGACTAGCATCAAAAGGAAGCTGGCATTGCGATTGCCATCTGATGGCATACCAGATGATGAAGTACCTCCAGGATCATTGCTGATCTGCGAGAAGAGCGTTTATGGAACATGTGACGCTCCGAGAGGTTTCTGGAAGGAGCTCTATGACACGCTCTTGGAGTGTGGGCTGAAAAGCGTACCCATGGAAACATCTGCATATTATCTGCCTGGTCCTCAAGGAGAAGTGCTTGGACTACTTGGCAGTCATGTTGACGATCTGCTGTGGAGTGGTGGATCGGAAATGGATGCAGTTATGAATGAAGTGCAGAAGCGTTTCAAGTTTCGCATGACAGATGCAGAAGATAGCAAGGATGGTGTCTTCAAGTTTTGTGGCCGCTGGATCAAGCAAACCAGCGAAGGAGTGACTATTACGTCACCGGAGGTGTTGGATCGGGTGAAGGCGATCTACATTGAACCCACGCGCAGAAAGCAGCGCGGCCTTGCTGCAACCCAATCCGAGATTGGCCAACTGAGGTCAGTGGTTGGAAGTTTGAGCTGGTACAGTCGTGTTTGCCGACCAGACTTGGCGTATCAGGTGAACCAGCTCCAAGCCGTTCAGCAAAAGGCCAGAGTGGAAGATCTTTTGACCGCCAACCGCCTTTTGAACCATGCCTTGGAAACCCGTGAAAAGGGAGTACATTTTCCTGCAGATGCGTTCAACTTTGAGGATGCGGTGATCCTTTGCATCAATGACGCCAGTCACGCAGCTAGCGTGGATGTGACCGATGGAGGGCACACTGTGGGTCACAGATCACAGTCCGGCCGACTGTTGGCGTTAGCATCCAAGGAGTTTCTGGAAAGTGGGCATGGGAAGATCCATCTCCTGCAGTGGTCAAGTACAGTGATCAAGCGTGTTTGCAGGAGCACCCTCCAAGCCGAGACTTTGAGTTTGCAGCTGGGAAGTGAAGACAGTGAACATGTTCGCCAAATACTCTACATCATAAAGAATAAGGCGACAGACCTCAACCGCATGACCAATTTCATTGGAGCGATGGATGAGACGACGATTGCCTGGTACACAGATTGCAGGAGCCTATCAGACCATCTCACGAACGTGAATGCGGCAGTGGTTTCTGACAAACGATTGGCAATCGATCTCACTGGTCTTCGCCAGGAATTGTGGCGTGAAAAGGGTCAGCTGGTTGGAAATCCTACGTACTGTGATGAGTTACCGAAGAGTGGCACTACGGTATGCATGTGGGTTTCGACGAAAACCATGCCGGCTGACTGCTTGACCAAGAACATGCACTGCGACCAGATGAACGATCTCATGCAAAGCGGCCGATTAGAGATGCAGTTGGAACTCAAGTCAGCAAAGACTTTTACGGGTGTGAAATCCACCATTGCACAGGTCTGACTTGAGTTGCTGCAGTTGTACATTCATGTGCATATCTTTCCATCCAGGATCTGCCACACGACCGTGGCTCACCTTGCCGTTGACCAGTTGGATCACAATTCCAAATATATATATATATATACATATGTAATATGATATCGTACCATATTACATCATATCATATCGTGTCATATCGTATTGTATCATGTCATACATATCATATCTAAAATATATATATAGATATAACAGCTTGAGCATCCTTGTACCATGTGTCACTCATAGAAGTGCACAAATATTGCCCGTGGTTGAGGTATCTCCGCAGCCAAGCTCAAGAACAAGTTCGCCGACGGTGTGTTTGATTTTGTGCTGGCGGCGCTTCCGACCTGCTTCACGGCAAGTGCTTCTGTGGAACAAATTCTGGCTCGAAGGAACAGCCAAGAGCCGGAAATGTCTCTTTCAAAATTGCTGACATCATCTCAGAAAGGATCTCGTCCTTTGTACATCTGAGCTTGAATCGAGCCAACCCAAAGATTTCCGAGTACTGAGCACCCATGAGCACTCATGTTGATCCGACGTTCATGAAGTGATAAAAAGAATCCAGGCAGTCATTGCCGATACAGACACAACCGTTCTGCACAAAGCTTCTACTGGGCGAACGCATACCAGGCAGGAATCGGAAAATTGATATGTTGCCATTTCACATGACGGTTTCATTTTTTCCTCACGCCCAAAGCCATATTGAGGATCATGTGAGATATTTGGTGTGTACAATCGAAACATACCCAGGCTCCATTCAACTCCTGGCCCCAACACTAAAGTTTGTGTGGATTCGTACCTCTTGGGATGCTCACACATCTCTTGAAGGTAGATTCAAGCAGAAACTTCATGTTCACCAGATTTAGATTTTATGTTCCATGTAAATCGCTGTCAGACTACGACAGCCGATCCTGAAGGGTCCTCAACTGCAGAATGTAGCGAGCTTAGGCTTTGGTTGACTCGGAAGAAGTAGGAAGAGACAGGAAAAGGGAGGGAAACGAGAGGCCTTATTTTAGTTGTAGCCCTAAATTTATTTCGTCCAAATTTAGTCATAATTATTCAGTTTTATTTGAGTTTTATTTGGACTAAACTTGACCTCGATGATCCTGATGCAGCCTGTGCCCAGGTAATGCTCAGCAGCGATTTCACAAAGCAAGCTCTACAAAGCTTGCCATGGCCCTGGTTTCAACTGTGAGCACCGTGAGCCACTGGGTTTACCGTCCCATGATATCCCATGGTAGTGCGAACATGAGCGCAATGGATACTTAGGGAGCTAGCAGCTTCTGAAACGTGGCTAACTACTGGCCGCCTGCGAGCAAGAAGGGAACTTCCTGCCAAAGAAGAAGCAGGTGGGAATGATACTACCGTGCTAAGTGAGTCTGCTCGCGTGGGAATGGTCAACAGCAACACGATCAACAGCACCAACATGATCAACATGCTGAACATGATGAACATGACGGACAAGATGACAGGACTTGCATTACATGACTGTCCTATCCAACCAGCTTTCTGAACTCTGCGATTCTGGTTGCATTTGTTGCTTTGAGCTCAGTGAGCTGGCAGTTGCGTCTTTGGCAGGTGACGGACTTGATAACCCTGCAAGAGGACTTAGGGCTCGATGGATCTCTTTCAGGCGGCTTCAAAAAGTTGATTCCAGGCAGTCGTCGTAAGTTCTTCATTGTCTTAGCATGTCTGTGCATTTCTTCAGCATTCCAGTATGCTACTCAGCAGGTCTTCAAAGAAATGTCCTGAAGGTCCGTTGGGTGCTTGACAATGCCTGACTTGCTGGCAGTTTCAAAGCTTTTGCTGTGCAGGTCATGAGAATCGAGGAACAGTGGACAGCGACTCAGCCACTGATTCCCGGGGTGTACCAAAGGTCTTTTCATCAGTTGCTTGCAGTTCCTGGCTACTGCGTTTCTCCTTGCATGAGGTCTTGGGGGCTGATGCTGGCTGCAAAGAATGGCTCGCACCGCATGCCCTGGACAGTTCCGCTCGCAAAGCTTAAAAGCATCGGGCAAGAACATTCTTGTATGGCCAAGTACAACATTCATCAGTACTTGACCTTGTTTCCCTCCAGGTAATTCAAAGAGCACTTGACCCAAAAAAAGAGCTTTAAAAGGCTTAAAAAAACCCTGGAATTCATACTCACTGCTTCAATGCTAAGCTGCTGGAAGCTGCTTGTTTCAGGACAAAGCGTTCACGCGCTTCCCTCAAAAGCACAGGTCTTTGCCTCAGACTTTTGGTGAACATTTGCCACATCACACAGCGTTGCCTATGGCCACACTGCATTGTCATCGCTGAAGACTTTTTGATTCGCAAGCGACAGATCTCGGATGCAGCACAGATTTTGCACATTGCAATACAGGCAGCTACTTCGCGACATCATGAAGGCAAGGTGCTGATGAGTTCGGTGACATCTTGAGGGTGAGACCACCAACAACTCTGATGTGTCTCTACATGAGTAGCCAGGTAGAATTGTGCGGATTCGTCGGATTTCACGTATTCATGAGGTCGCAGGCACCCAGGATGGGACTGTTCCGTGCTCAGCTGGGTTCACATGAGGTCACGTTGGCAACTTGCCGACAATGGGGTATACTTGAGGTGCGGATGTACATGTCCTACGCTCCATGCTTGGCATGCTTGGCAACGCTTTTCCAGCTTCGGACAGCAGGCAGTTTCTCTTGCATCATTGTCATGCAACTGACTAAGAACACGGATAGTGCCTTCAGACAAGCAAACTTCTGTGACAGCGTCGTCTGTCTGAAAACTGCAGTAGTGGCCCGTCCTATTTGCCAAATATACTCGTCCGCACACACACACACACACGAGTCAAACAATATACTTACATACATATGTCTTTATGTCATATAGTATATCCTTTATCTTATATCCTATATCTTATATCTTTCTATGTAGTATAGTATAAATTGTATGCTTGAATTACTCTATATTATATGATTATCTCATAATCACGTATCACAATATGTTACATTATGTTTCATTATTTCATATCATCGAAGGAAGTTTAGAAGTCAAACTCAGTCAAACTTCCGACAATATGGACAGATGGAAAAGCCAAGATGGGAAGAGGCACATAAGAGAGAAGCTCAGACAGGGAGAAAGTCAGAAGATGAGAAAGTCAGAAGATGAGAAAGTCAGAAGTCAGAAGAGAACAGATGCAGGTGCGCAAAAAGGTAGGAAAGTCGCGAAACATTGTGTTTTTCCATGTTTTTCCAATATTTTGTGGTTCCGGAGGGTCGAAAAGTAGGCTCGCTAAAGCGGCGGGTGCGGAGACATCTGTGCAGATGAGAGATCAAAAATTGCACGCCGTTGTGGCGCGAAGCACATTTGGAAGCAAAAAGCGTTAAAAACTGACGGTCTAGGGGCATTTTTGGAAGTTGAGATGTGGAAAAGTGCACGCCGTTGTGGCGCAAAGCGCATTTGGAAGTGAAAACATGCAAAGCACACCATTCTCGGAGCACTCTTGGAAGTTGAGAGGTCGAAAAAGTGCACGACGTTGTGGCGCGAAGCACATTTCGAAGTAAAAAGTGTCAAAGCACACCATTCTCGGAGCACTTTTGGAAATTGAGAGATCGAAAAAGTGCACGGCGTTGTGGCGCGAAGCACATTTCGAAGTAAAAAGTGTCAAAGCACACCATGCTCGGACCACGTTGGAAGTTGAGATGTCAAAAAAGTGCACGCCGTTGTGGCGCGAAGCACATTTCTAACTCAAAACGCTAAAGACACCACAGGTTCGGAGCACTTTTGGAAGTTGAGAGATCGAAAAAGTGAAGTTAAAAGGTCGAAAAAGTGCACGCCGTTGCGGCGCGAAGCACATTTCTAACCCAAAATGCCAAAAGCACGACATGTTCGGAGCATTTTTGGATTTTCAGAGGTCGTTTTGTGTGGCAGGCGCAAGGGATTTTGCACCTTGTCAAAAGTGCTGAGAGGTGCGCTGAGATGTTCGTTGCTGTGACTGAGGGATGGCAGAGCGAACCCGCTGATGGACCGACAAGTGGTTGGAGGCAGCGCAGTGTAGTTGAAATGTAGTGTAGTTGTGGTTGCGGTTGTAGTTGTAGATGTAGTTGTGGTTGTCGTTGTAGTTGTAATGTAGTTGTAGCTGTATTTGTAGTGCAGTGCAGTGTAGTGTAGTGTAGTTGTAGTGGTTAGTGTGGTTGTAGTTATAGTTGCTGTAGTTGTAGTTGTAGTTGTTGTAGTTGTTGTAATTGTTGTAGTTGTTGTAGGTGCTGTAGTTGTTGTAGTTGTAGTTGTCATGGAATTGCAGTTGTAAATGTAGTTGTTGTAGTTGTAGCTGTAGTTGTAATGGTAGTGGTTGTTCTGGGTGTAGTTGTTGTAGTTGTTGTAGTTGTAGTTGTCATGTAGTTGAAGTTGCAGTTCAAGTTGTAGTTGTAGTTGTTGTAGTTACAGTAGTTGTAGTAGTTGTAGCTGTTGTACTTGTAGTTGTACTTGTCATGTAGTTGAAGTTGTAGTTGAAGTTGTAATTGTAGTTGTAGTAGTTGTAGTTGTGGTTGTAGTTGTTGTAGTTGTTGTAGTTGTTGTAGTTGTAGTTGTAGTTGTCATGTAGTTAAAGTAGTTGTTGTAGTTGTTGTAGTTGTAGTTGTAGTTGTAGTTGTAGTTGTAGTTGTAGTTGTAGTTGTAGTTGTAGTTGTAGTGGCTGTTGTGGTGTAGTTGTTGTAGTTGTAGTAGTTGCAGTCGCAGTTGCAGTTGCAGTTGTAGTTGTAGTTGTAGTTGTAGTGTAACATTCCGAAACGAAGCAAATCTGCGAGACTTCCTCCATTTTCCAAGTTGACAACATNGCAGTTGCAGTTGTAGTTGTAGTTGTAGTTGTAGTGTAACATTCCGAAACGAAGCAAATCTGCGAGACTTCCTCCATTTTCCAAGTTGACAACATCAAAGACGAAGCAATTCTGCGAGACTTCCTTCAAAAATGGAAAGTTGCGTGTGCAGCTGACCGCCTCGTACCAATGCCTTTTGCGATTTTTCCATGCCATGTCTCTAAAGTATCGCGCCTGCCACGAAAAAGTCACGCCAGGTCATACGAAGTGCTGCACCTGTCATGCAAAATGACTTTAAGATACCTGAAGATCTGATGCTCCAAAATGAGACCATTCTCAGGAAATCAGCGCCCCAACCTATGAACATCTTTGCCTGAAGTGTCTCTTGTACTGCGCCTGCCACGAAAAATGCACCTCCGCAGATCCTCGCCAAATGTCCCACGCCTGCCATCGTTTTGGCAAATGCTACAAAACCCACACGTTTGACTCACTTTCGACAAGGTGCAGAATCCTTTGCGCCTGCCACACAAAACGAAGCTTCAACATGCAAAAGTGGTCCGAACCCCTCAGTTTTTACGATTTTCACTTCCAAATGTGCTTCGCGCCACAACCGCGTGCACTTTTTCGACATCTCAACTTCCAAAAGTGGTCCGAGGCTGACAGTTTTTAACACTTTTTACTTCCAAATGTGCTTCGCGCCACAGCGCCGTCCACTTTTTCGACATCTCAACTTCCAAAAGTGCTCCGAACGTGACAGTTTTTAACGCTTTTTATTTCCAAATGCGTTTCGCGCCACAACGGCGTGCAATTTTTCATCGCTCATCTGCCCAGATGTCTCCGCACCCGCCGCTTTAGCGAGCCTACTTTTCGACCCTCCGGAGCCGGAGCCCCAAAATATTGGAAAAACACAATGTTTCGCGACTTTCCTACCTTTTTGCGCACCTGCATCTGTTCTCTTCTGACTTCTGACTTTCTCATCTTCTGACTTTCTCCATCTTCTGACTTTCTTCCTGGCTGGGCTTTTCCATTTGTCCATCTTGTCGGAAGGTTTAGCTTCTAAACTTCCTTCGATTATGTTTATATCTATATTTAGATTAAATTCATATTTGCATTTATTTGTCTTTCTATTTGTCTGTGTACTTGTATTTGTATGTGCATGTGGACTTGTGTTTGTATTTGTTTTTTAAATGTATGATATCATATTATCTTATTTGATATTGTAATTTATGATTTTAAATTAAATTGTTTTGTATTAATTAATCCAATACTTTATCACATAGTGACAAATACTATATTTTTATATAATTTAATATCATAATACAATACATCATATTTAATAATATCTATTGTATTATATATTTACATTATATTTTTTATTACTATATTTCATTATTTTATATTGTATTACTATATTATATTATTTTTATTATATCAAAATTCTACTCTATTATACAATATCATATTATCTTTTATTATATCATACTATATTATATCATACTATATTATATCATGTTATATTATATATTATATTATATCATATCATATATTTATATAAAATTATGTTATGTATTTTTACTACACTATTTTGCATTGTGTTGTTTTACATTGTATCATGTTATATCACGCCGCCTCATCTCATATCATATATCATGTTCTTGTATGTTTGAGTAAAATATATTATTTCTATGTTGGACCCTATGATATTTTACTATTATATTATGATTGTGATGTGATCTGATGTGATGTGATGCGATGCATTTATATAGATAGGTAGATTCATAGATACATAGATAGATAAAAATAAAGGTAGCTGGGTAGATAGACAGACAGACAGATAAATAGATAGACAAATAGAGAGACAGGCAGACAGACAGATTGACAGACAGACAGACAGATAGGCAGACAGATAGATGGAGAAAAAGACAGACAAGTAGTAGACAGATAGACAGATAGATTGGACAGATAGATAGAGAGACAGGTAGATAGACGGACAGACAGATAGACAGATAGAAAGACAGGTAGATAGATAGGCGGATAGGCTTACTACGCACACACACACACAGACAAAGAGAGTGACCTTCGCATCTCTCCGTTTCACCCGCCGGACAGGTTTGCGCTGTGAGGTGGCTTTCGACACCTGGCGGGAAACACGATCTTGGACATGCTAAGCGACGCAACGCGACAGCATGACCAAGCTGGTTCTTGGTTCGAGCTGGCCGTTCTTTGTTTTGGTCTGTTTGGTCTTTGAGCATCTGTTGACTCCAAGATAGGCGCTACTTTTTGAATATTTTTAAAAATTTTCAAGAGGCGTTTGTGAGAGATGTGCCAAGAAATGCATGAAATCCAAAGTCAGGTGAGGTTGGTTCTGCATCCAGTATGGTATGTCCAGGTACGTACATCTAAAGCTGGTTTGTTTGATGAGACCAAGAGTCCGAGCAGATCTATGTATCGAACTTTCGCAATATCTGCATATTAAGCATTGTACGATGGTTGTTTGTGATACGCTCGCCGAGGCACTGGCCTCTGCCTGGGAACACGGATTCAGCGATTGTTCTGTTTGAGCATTATCTAGAGGTGATCTCCTAGAAGGTCATTGGTCATCCTGTAGTTCTGCAGACACGGGCAAGACATGTCCAGTTTCGCGCAATTTTCAACGTCATGCCGAACGGACAAAAAATCCTTCTGTCAGTTGACTCCTCAATCTTGTCAGTCTTTGCCACTTATAAGCTTCACATGCTGTGGCACTGTGGCATCAGACCCTTTTCTTTTAGAGAACCAGTTCTGCGACCTCGATCACAAGCGTTGTGGCTCAAACCAAGAAAGATCCTATGTCTGTTATTTTCATGGCAACGTTCGATTCACAGCTTTTGTTTCTAGAGCAACTGTATAGAGATTTGTGCACATTTGCGCTTCTGTGAACTTCTGTGTATTTTCAATCAACGCAAAGAAGACTGGCTGGAGTTAATGAACATTGTACCCGGAGGATGAGGATGCGATGCATTAATCTGGTTCTAGTTGGTGATTGAGGTTTGGGCACTTGCCCACCAACTTCACTTGTTTTGGGATACGTTTGATGTGTTTGTTGGTAGGTAGAATCATCTGGATGTTTGATTTATCTGCAGAGATATTTGCTACCTTTTGCAACTTGCTACAGTCAATGCCTCCTTGCCAAGGTCTTCTGATCGATGAGCGCCTCCCAACTCGAGGCGGCGCTGGAAGTTCATTGCCGGATTAGTCGCTTGATCGCACAAGTGTCGCCGTTTGGCATCCCACGTGATTACACCAAGACCAACACTAACACTAGAACACTAAGCCGGAGAGTCACTAGCACTTGCACTAAAACAGTAACACTGATGGTCACTAACACCAACAGTACACAACAGTGTCAGATCTTAGTTTCCATTTCAAAGGCATCACTTCCTGCTCGCTTCTCTCAGGTAATGCACAATACTCTTGATGCCGAACTTTTGAAGAAAGATTTGGAAGCAAAACTCCAACGATTGGTTGAGGAGGACGTGCGTGCTGTTCCTGGTTGGGAACTTGCAGAATATGCGGATCGTTGACGGGAACAATGAGCCCAAAGAAGGGGTCTCTACTTTATATCCAAAGCCTCTGATATTCATCAGCAGAGATAAATATATGTATATATATATAATATATATATATTTCATACATTCACACTTTGTGTATACACATACTTGCAAGGCTTCGCACACCGGCGATGCCATAAGGATAAGGGTTATGTTGTTGCCGTTGAGCATTTTGTGCTGTGTAGTGCTTCTTACATCGTGCAGCTTGTAACCATCTTACAGCAAAACTTTTCGCAAATTTGCGTGCCGCAAAACCCGCCAAATAGGTGGTGTTTTCGCATTTTTTAATGCCTTCGAAGCAAAAAAGACCGTACATGCCGATGTTTTCAGAGCGTCGGAAGCCCACAACCATGGTATTTCCGATGTTTCAAAAGCCACGGTATGTACTGTGTTTTTGCATATCACCATGCAAAAAACGCTGTTATTTACGCAGTCTTTAGCCTATTGCAGAGAACGTTTGCTTAGGAAACAATCTAAGCAATCAATCGGCAAGCGGGTGACCGCGAGCGGCCGCACGGACAGGGGATGTGTATTAGGTGGTTGCTGAGTGGCTGTGGGAGCCTGCAGCGTACGCTGATGCAAAGGGACTGTGATCCAGTGGCAGTAGGAAAGGCAGGCCGAAAGGTGGGAAAGGCATTGCTTGATGTGTGCGCTGGACGTTGCTTTCTGAGGCTGAGGGCCACACATCGTCCAGAGGGGCGGCGCGCCACGGCAAAACACCATGCAACTGACAGCTTCGGGCTGCAGGATGCCCGTGCCGGACCTTTCTGAAGGCCTTAGTGAAAACAAGCTCTGAAGCCACGCAGCCATCGTCCAGTGGGGCGGCCCGCCACCGCAAAACACCGACAGTCTCAACGCGTCAGGCTGCAGGATGCCCGTGCCGGACGTTGCTTTCTGAGGGCCTTAGAAAACAAGTTCTGAAGCCACGCAGCCATCGTCCAGCGGCGCGGCCCGCCACGGCAAAAACACCAACAGTCTCAGTCTCAGCGCGCGCGCGCGCGCGTCGGGCTGCAGGATGCCCGTGCCGGACGTTGCTTTCTGAGGGCCTTAGAAAACAAGCTCTGAAGCCACGCAACCATTGTCCAGCGAAGCGGCCCGCCACGGCAAAACACCATGCAACTGAAAGTCTCAGCGCGCGTCGCACTGCAGGATGCCCGTTCGGGCGTTTCTTAAGGCCTTAGAGAACCAGCTTTGAGCCATCGTCCAGCGGGGCGGCCTGCCACCACGCAACTGACGGCCTCAGCGTGCGTCGGGCTGCAGGATACCCGTGGCGGACGTTCCGAAAGCAGAAAAAAAGCTCTGAGGCTATGCGGCCATCGTCCAGCGCGGCGGCCCGCCACGACAAAACACCATGCAACTGACAGTGCTGCTCTCTGAGGGCCTTAGAAAACAAGCGCTGAAGCCACGCAGCATCGTCCAGAGGGGGCCGCCTGCCACGTCAAAACGTCGGGCTGCAGGATGCCCGTGCCGGACGTTTCTGAAGGCCTTAGAAAACAAGCTCTGAAACCACGCAGCCATCGTCCGGAGGGGTGGCCCGGCGCGCCAAAACACCATGCAACTGACATTCTCAGCGTGCGTCGGCTTCAGGATGCCCGTGCCGGACGTTGCTTTCTGAGGGCCTTAGAAAACAAGCTCTGAAGCCACACTGCCATTCTCCAGAGAGGCGTCGCACGCTGAAACACTACCGACCGTCGCTTTCTGACCCCAACCTTCCGGCCCTAGCCCTCCTCTGGTAATTTCTCCTCTGACGCGCGCCCCCTGCCGTCGGCTGGGGTCGGCGGACTATCTATTTATGTATCTATCTATCTGTCTATCTATCTATCTATCTGTCTGTCTGTCTGTCTGTCTGTCTATCTATGTGTTTGTCTGTCTGTATATGTATGTATGTATCTATCTATGTATGTATGCATGCATGCATGGCATGGATGGATGGATACATGTATGTACCTAGGTATGTAATGTAATGTAGTGTAGTGTATATAGTATAATGCAATGTAACGTAGCGTAATGTAATGAAAAGCAACGTAACGTAACGTAGCGTAACGTAACGTAATGTAATGATTACAATGCAACGCAATGTAACGCAATGACATGAAATGTAATGTGATGAAATGTAACATAGTGTAGTGTAATGTAGTGTAATGTGCTGTGATTAATGCAACGTAATGTGCTGTGATTAATGCAATGTAATGCAATGCAATGCATGTATGTATGTACGTATGTTTGTATGTATGCAGGTATGTAGGTATGTGGGTATATAGGTATGTAGGTATGTAGGTATGTGGGTATATAGATATGTAGGTATGTAGGTAGGCAGGTAGGTATGCATGTATGACTGTGTATATGTATACTGTATATGTATATGTATCTATATCTATATCTACAACTAAATCTATAAAGGTTTACCTATTTATCTTTGTATGTATCTATCTATGCCTGTCTGTCTATATGTACGTATATATCTATCTATGTATGTATCTATCGATGAAGGTATGTATCTATCTAGCTATCTATCTATTTATCTATCTATCTGTCTGTATGTCTGTCTGTCTATTGATCTATCTATCTAACTATCTATCTCTGTATGTATGTTTTTCTATCTATCTGTCTTTCTGTCTATGTATCTATCGACCTATCTACCTATCTATCTATCTATCTATCTATCTATCCATGTATTTTTCTTGGTATGTTTCCATGTATTTATGTATCTGTGTATCTATGCATCTATGTATCTATGTATCTATGCATCTATGCATGTATGCATCTATCTATGTATCTATCTATCTATCTATGTACGTACGTATGTATGTATGTATTGTATGTATCTATGTATCTACGTATCTATGTGTCTATGTAACGTATGTATCTATGTATTGTATGTATCTATAAACGTATGTAACCATTCATGTACGTGACTATTAATGTATGTATCTATTAATGTATGTCTCGATAAATGCGTGTATCCATTAATGTATGTATCTATGAATGTATGGCTTTATTTAAGCATGTATCTATTTAATGTGTGCATCTGGTAATGTACGTATGTATGCAATGTAGTGTAGCGTAATGTAACGTAATGTGCTGTGATTAATGCAATGACACGCAATGTAATGTAATGTTGTGTGAGGTTTTGGTATGTAATGTAATGTAATGTAATGTAGTGCAATGTAATGTAATGTTATGTTATGTTAGGTTTTGGTATGTAATGTAATGTAATGTGATGTGATTAATGCAATGAAATGTAATGTAATGTAGTGCAATGTAATGTAATGTTATGTTATGTTATGTAATGTAATGTAGTGCAATGTAATGTAATGTAATGGTATGTAATGTAATGTAATGTAGTGCAATGTAATGTAATGTAGTGTTATGTTAGGTTATGTTATGCTAGGTTTTGGTATGTAATGTAATGTAATGTAATGTGATGTAATGTAATGTGATGTGATGTGATGTTTTGTGATTATGTATGTAATGGGATGCAATGAAATATATTGTATTGCATGGTATCGTATGGTTTGTAGTGTATGTAATGTATGCAATGTATGTAATATATGTAATGTAGTGTAATCGCGTGCATATTGAAACAGTTTTATGATGACCGTCACGCGCAGCGTGTTTCGGTGTTGTGTGTCTGGGAAGGAGCGACAAGCCCAAAACCGATTGCGGGATGACCATCCAGCGACGTTCTATCCCAATTTTCCACTTCAACCCGGAGAGGCTTGGCATTTTGCAGAGTTGTAATGTATAATTAGACACTTTTGGAGAAATTGGAGCAGACGTCAAGGGTTGCAGCCTGTGCAGGTGTTGCCCTCTGACATGGTGGTTTCATCTCGTGACAAGCCTGCAGGCTTGGTCCTAGACCTTGCTGTATTTCCAGAGTAGATTGAAATTCGAACAGTATTGGATTGGAACTAGGTATTGGACTACTAGATTGGACTAAGTCGGAAAAATTGGTGAGGGTGCCAGACTGCAGAGAATCAATCACGCTGATGAAGGTGACGGAAATGTTAGCGACCCACTCTTTGAAGTGGCAGACGAGCAAATGCCATTGCTTTCATTGGGCAGCCGTGGTCATCCAAAGAAATGTATTTTGTCAGCAAATGAGTTAGCTTGCTGATACTTTTATGCTGCACAGTTCCATTCTTGTTGTATTATTGAACTCATCGCTCTCTGCATCTAATCTAAGGCAGGCCGGTGTGTAGATTCTATAGGCGGAGAAGCGGTTGCAGAGACGGTCTTTGACTCTGTCACTTTTGCACTTCGTCGATTTGCATGACAGATGTCGTTCACAGCTCACAAAAAAATTACCATTCATCAAACTTGCAATATTGTTGCAACCAAGGTGCTGCTTGCAAATACTGTCTCCTGGCAGATTATCCACATTTATCCATCGGTTTCACATTCGCTGCTTTTTCCTGGTGGTGTTCAATTTTGATTGGAAAGTCTGCTACCAGGTCATGCCTGCGTCTTCCAGGAGCCGGAACCAAACTATATTGGTGTTGCTGTGTAGGGATCTTAAGGACTTGAACCACTAGCAGCTTCGTCAAGTTGACACTCTTGCCATAACTTAGTCACAGGATGTCACAGGATGTCACAGGATTTCACAGTCAATCGACAACTCTGGATCCTCAGCTTTGACACTGTGCCAAGTATAAGTGAGCAGCTCTGAAGAAATCTAGAGATTGACGCTGTGAGATGTTGCATTTGAGCAATGTGTATCTTGGACATCTTACCTGAGGCACAAGTCGCCCTTTTCAGTAGCAGCTGTGGCTCGGCCAATTCAATTCCAACCCAGAGCCATAGACAGTTTCTTTCAACGCAAAAGGATTATTGCGTAGCGGCCTTGTTGAACAAGGCCTTGTGGCAATGTTTTTTTTTGTTGCCATCATCAGGAGTCAAAATTAGATGGACATCCTACAATACTCTACAATTTTCTACATTTTCCAGCCTTATTCTTTACCTGATTCCATGCAAGACCAGGTGTTGAAACGTGATCTGCATTTTTGGCCTGTGTTGGCTGTGTTGGTATCTGATTCTATCTCCAAGGGACCAGTTCCTCCCGGGGCTATGCAAAGACCGTCTTCAGAGTCCTTCGAGTATCCGTCTATGGGCTCCTTTGGACATCCGGTGTCTTGTGCGTGCGAGGCTTATGGAGAGTGAATGGGAACAGTAGGACTGCGAGGCTTGTGCACTGGAATCACCTGCAACAATCACCTTGCAAAAACAATTTAAAAACAACAATCAGGAATCCAATTGACAACCTTAAACCAGTCATCAAATCTTGGCAGTGTTTAGTCAATCCAGTCTGTCATGCAGAGCACTGAGGCCTGCGTGCAAGTACAATTCAAAGTCCAAAGGATGCAAAGACGGAGCTCTTTGTGACCACTGCCACTTGTGCAGATGGAAACGTCATGGACCCTCCTGTAGTGGAACTGGCAAAGAGCTTAGAATTGCTGTCAAGGCAAAGCTTTTGTCATTGGACAGGTGGGACAGAAGCAGTTTCGAAACTTGCTCCGTTTCGGTAGTCAATCCTGGTATCGGCATCAAGAAGTGCAGAGACAATTTTTGTAAAGTCATGTTTCCTAAATTCATCGTGCCCTGTGTTTGTTGTTGTCATTCTTGTCCCACGAAGAGTGCATTGCCTTAGGTCAAAGCTCGGTGACACCCCACTCTACTTATCTGTGATATAATATCACTGATATCTGATGAAGCATGCATGAAGCCATCCGAGCGATTGAAGCTTCGAATTCACCATGTATCGATTTGAATTGTGAGGTCAAAGCAGGGTTTCATCACTAGTGTGGAGACAGTTTGCCCTTTATCTCCGCACTAGGAATGCACACGCCTGTTTTTTGATACCTGATGTCATTGCTATTCCAGTCAAAAGCTGTTGTTTTGCCAGTGAAATAGACACCCTGTGACCAGATGTGATTGGCCGGGCACAGTTGCGTCATTTTTTGAGAGTGTGACGCTTTGCATGCCGAAAGTCAAGCGACGGCTATGTTGTTTTTCTGGGCCATCGGCCCTGCAAACGCAGGAGTCCGGGTGCTGATTCCTTGGGCGCATCGGCTTGGGAAATGTATTCAATGTAGGAGTGTTTGATGGTCCAAACAGGCGAACTTTTGCTCAACAAGACAGAACGAGCAGACTTGCACTAATTTTGCTTTATGGACAAAGCCGATGCTAGCCTCACACTTATTTACTGTACTTCTCGATAAGGTAAGTCTTGACACTGACATTTGTTCATGTCTTGACCTGATCTTCCAATGGAGCAACCCGTGCGACGGACACTTTCCTCGTACGGAACCTCTGGATTGTATGGAGAGGGCAGTGCGAAGCCACCCCTAGTTGGCATATGCACTTTGTCCATCTTTGTCCTATAGTCAGTAGTAGGAGGAAGCTCCTGTTTTGCCCTGGGTTGTGACTGCTATCAGTCCACACCTGATCACACTGGTAAATGCATTTTGGTGAACAAAGGATCAGACCATCTTAGACCACTGAGGAACTAAGGCCTGTTTGCAACGCATCCTCAAGATTGTACAACTTGATGAATGTGGACTGCATGGCTGTTTATACCTTTCTTTTGTAGTACAGCAGAAGGCTGCCTGTACTTTTGGGCCTTGCAAGTGCTTGGACTAGCAGAACCCGGGAAGTCACTCTTTGCGTCCAGATCACCGTGCCCACCAGGACAGAATCTACACTGACCTGCACCTGTTGCAAGCCGCAGTCCTTACAATGGTTAATTTTGGGCATTCTATGGTCCCAACTACTATGACGTAACTAGAGTCCCAAGTGGAGTCCCAACTAACTGGACTCCCAAGTTTTTGGTCCAAACCTCAGATTTTGACGCAATGTGACCAGAGTCTCTTGACCCGCTGCTGAGCTCTATAGTTGCTCGCGTGTGGACTATAGCTTTGGAGGCCACCAAACACATGGACAGCACAGTGAAAGACGGTCAACTGTTTGCGGCGATTGTTGTGGCTTTATGGACCGGACTTTGAACGTGTCTTTCTTTTGTGTTGAGCTGTTTGCGATGACTGCATTGGCAGCTCCAGCCTGACATGCATCAACCCGTGAGCAGGTCAGCCATTTTGTTTCCAGTTTTTAGCCAACACTGTCAGCAATCAGTAGCTCAGCTCTCATGGATAGAATGCAATAGGGCAAGTCTATATTATATACTCGATTTAAGTTGGTATTCACATGTTTGCGGCTAAGTCTAGCACCAATTCCTGAACGACCGAAGAAGGCTGTCAGACTAGCGCAGTGCACACAAAGTTACAAGGACATTTGACAGGAGACCCGGCAGGAAAGAACCGCAATGGCGTCTGGTACCCCACCTAGAGTTTGTGCCTTAGGCAGGAAGTGGAATTATTTCCAGGTGCTCCCATTTTGATTCCCTTCAGCCATTCCCATGCTGATGATGGGCTGCGGTTCTTGGGTAGTGCTCAAGTGCATTGAAGTAATTCCGAGAGAAACCTGCAAGAGGCCAACCACTGCACTTGCTGCACCATGCGCTGTCTGCACAAGCTTTTCCTACGAGGTTTTCCACTTCAAGCTGGTGCTTCTTGGAGATGCCTCAGTTGGAAAGTCCTGTCAGAAGCTGAGCTCTGGGAATGGAGGAAGTGAAAGAAAAGGACAGGACGTAACATGCGCTTGTGATAATTTGTAGCTGTGCAGTGCTGTGCAGGTTTGGTTGTCAGATTTGCCAAAGGCCTGGCGAGCCAGAACTCAATGTAGATGGTTGAAACTGTGATATTTGACGTCACCCTTCGGAACAAGTTGTGAATCTAGATTTGTACTCGAACCTTTTGAGATTTAGATTTAGCACTGGCCAGGAGAGTTCTATGAGTACCAGGACCTAATCAATCCCGGTGGATTGTGTGTTGGTCAAGTGTCTGATGCATCAGCAACTGCAGTGCACTTAAGTTCGCTTGAGATAGCCTGAGATCACTTGATCATTCGAGCAAAATTTGCTGTTGCCAGCGCAGGAACCCACGATCGGTGCAGCTTTCATGACCCAGACTGTTAGTCTCAGCACAGAGGTGACTTTGCAGATTTATATAGCATAGCAGCATAGCATAACCTGACATGGGTCTTGACTTAAGTCGCATCTTCTTGTTGTACGAGCATCTTGAGTGGCACCCACGATATAAAAACACAGTTTTTGCTTCTACCATAGCCTACGATTGGATACTTGTACTAAAGCATTGATTTTGCTATTTTATCATGGCTCCCACGGGCTTTTTCAACAGTTGACCCAGTTCGACTTGATCTGCTTTCTTCCTTCTTTTTATCGTTGGTCTTCTTCTTCCCTACAAGTTCATTAAGAGGAAAATGCCCATTGTGATATTTGCATGCAATGCTGTGTTCATTTTTTTCTAGGAATTTCAATGAACAAAGCATCACCCTGGAGTCACTTGGGTAGCCACTTAGTGGAATTCCTTTGGAAAAATTGTGATGGTGATCTTAGTAGAAAACTTAGTGGTGAGGTTCTTGTCCGAACTATGCGTTTTTGAAGCATTGTTTCAGGTCGTCAAGTATGAGATATGGGATACAGCTGGGCAGGACAGCCATGAGCACTGCAAACAGCTGACAAAGTGAATATTTCATTCTCATCAAATTTGGTCACTTTTTGCTCAGGAGCGATACAAAAGTCTTGCTCCAATGTCCTGTCCTTGGCAGGATTCATGTTTGGATCACCAAAAAGAGTTTGCTCATAACTCATAACACACCCCGAGTATACGTACTTGCTTGCTGGAGCATGGCCTTTGCTATTTGTACCACCCTGTACACACGCACACAGATACATAACATAGATATATAGACAAGTCGATTCAGACCATGCTATACCATACTGGCAGTCCATCTATTCATAGATGCAACGACCAGTTGCTGCTTTGGCATTTGCCAAGGTACTACAGGGGTGCTGCAGCTGCTGTGATTGTATTTGACATCACATCTCGGGAGCTGTTTGCTTACAGAGCCGTTTGACATATTGATTTGTTGTGAAGTGTGCTAGACATTCGCCTACTGTAATAGAATCCAATTGTTTCCAGGAGTCATTTGATGCAGCAAAATCTTGGGTGGCGGAGTTGCAAAACACGGACGGGAGTTGCTTTTGGGCACAATTTTCTTGTCCATGCTCACATCAGAGAAATTGCTGGCATTTCCTAGGAGAGCATGTTGCTTAAGTCAGATCCGATGCAGGACACCCTGATTGCACTTGCAGGGAACAAGTCAGACTTGGAGGCATAGACAACGACCGAATTGGATTCTTGGGCAAGGACTACTCTCATCACGATAAGGTCTTAGGGCAAAAGACCATGCTGATCCCATAGGATTTTGTACTGCGAGAAGCAGCATATGATCACCATGAGAATCATAATATGAGAATCATAATATGAGAATCATAATATGAGAATCACAATATGAGAATCATAATATGAGAATCATAATATGAGAATCATAAGATGAGCATCATAATATGAGAATCATAATATGAGAATCATATGAGAATCATTGCTGTTGCTCTTACTTTTCTGGTTTGTGCTAATTACGGTCGTCAGCATCTTTGTCGCAAGCATGAGAAAAATTACAATCATTGGATCATCATCCACAATTTTGGTCGCAGACCGTCTGCCCGTTGTTTTGGGAGAGCATTGAAGGCAAGCAGAGCAGTGGATAAAGAAATGGCCAAGAACTACGCCGACCAGATGGGAATCCTCTACATGGAGCTGCTGCAAGATTGAGCAAGACAATCAAACACGACTAGCTGCTACTAGCTACTCTGGGACAAACAATTGACGTAGTCCCTGCCCCTCAAGAAAAGTACAGTAACGGACTATTGACTATTGCATGACTAGACAACCAGCAAACCAAGGATTAGGTTTGTGATGGTTTGTGAGTGTATAAAATGGCTCTTCATGGCTCTTCTGGAATTGGACCATTTTTGTTCAGGAGACCTCTGCGAAGAGCGGGCAGAATGTGAACGAACTTTTCCACGAGTCACTTGGTACTTTTGGCGGACCAAGATGGACCAAGCATGTATTGTTTGAATTTGTTTCATTGATCGTTGGCGTACGCATAAGTCTCCTGCGTGTTGTAAAGGATGTGACCCAATGCATGTGGAGCATACAGCAAGATGAGATGGTTTTATGTCATGTGTACAAGACGACTGATTCCTGAGCGGAACAGGATTGCAGTTCGCCTGCCCAAGCAATCGCAGGACGGGCACATGCAGGTTGAAGCTGTTTAAAGTTTGTAATCCAGCTGTTTGTGCTGTTTGAAATAAGTCAGTGAGTCAGTTTGAATGCTCCAAAGGAGGATGATAATTCAAGAGGCTTCGCAGCATTCGACTCAGTATTCAGCACTTTCAACTTTCTGACATTTTCTGAGTCTGAGTCATTCCTTCTGAGCCTTCGATTCAAACATAAATACCACGAGGTTGGCAGCCAGGGTGGAGCAGCCGGCTCAACTGGCTGTGCCGGATCTTGTTAGGGCTACACGTATTTCCTCAAAGTAGATTTTTACTACCAAAAATACAGGGGGAGAGCAGCGATTCACCTTGGTCACCTTTTGCTAGCATTCAAAGATATATAACTTACTTTGGTGCTTATAATGATGCAGTTGATTTCTGGGGTTCAAAATAGACAACACGTTTGGTAGTAAGTAGATGTACGTAGTACCAGTGGTCACAGTGGAGTTAGGACCAGGAGTGATGAAAGGTCACGGAGAGACCGCTCAGCCAATTCTGCTGAGCTCGCTGGAGCCAAAAAGCTTTGCATTTTTTTCCTCCCTCGTTCTTTTGGTCGATATCACTCCATGCCTGATTTCAAACATACCTAATTACACACAAGTAACACGCATATACTTGTATGATGTATACGACTATAACTATAATATATAATCTTTATATGAATATATATATACACATAGAAATATGATTACATGATATGCATGTAGTACATATACATAACATATATGCAGAGTTATACACTGTAGACTGTAGAGTTGGGTTTGCATTGATTATGTATACATGGGTATAATTCTGCTGAGGGGCTGAGATGACAAAGCCATAGTAGAAACATGTATGAACGGTTCAACCTTGCCTGCAGAAGCATGAAGGCTGTCTGGTGCCATGCTTTTGCCATGCAGCTTTTGGATCAATCGCGTGAGAAGCAGAACAAGCACACGTAGGCAAATTTCACCTGCAATAGCGAGGGTTGTTTGGGCTTTTTGTCCGGCCATGGATAATATTGAATTCAAAGTCCCTGCTGGGTGCTACACAGAAGCTTCTGTGAAGGACGCAGCCAGCATTTTTTCCACCACCTGTTTCGAGCAGAAGTCCAAGCAACCAAATAGCTGATTGGTTCTGTTGCGGTGCCGAAAGTTGTGACATTGCAGGAACTGAGAGCCTTCCTGAGCTGCACGCATCGGAAGATCGGCGAAGGATCTCTTCCGTGGCGTGTGAGCCTCAGAACTTGACATTTTGGACCGCTTTTGCAGGTGATTTCGCCATTTCGCGACGATTCGACCATGTTTGATGATTTGCACAGCTTGTCAGCTTGAGCCTTTTGTCTTTTAAGCCTTGGTGGTGAAAGGCTTGGCTCAACGCGGGCTGCAGCTCGTCCTGATCATTGCTGAATTTCTGCTTGCACCAAGAGTCGTCCTCTATGCTGGCTGTGAGGCCAAAACGCCCAAAACGGCATTTTTGCTCAATTTCTTTTGCCTCAGTTTGCTGTCAAATGCTGTCAGCTTTGTCAAACTGCTGGGACGGACTTTGGACCGGTTGGAGATGTTGTTGTAGACTTCTTGCTCTCTGGTGCAGGATGGTCGCATCAAGTTGCTTGAGCTCCTTGAGCATATTGAGGAAGGTTCTCGGGTGAAGGAGGTGCCTTTTCAAATGAGACTCGGTGATATTTCTGCGACAATCGCATTTATCGAATATTTCTGTTCTCTGAGCACTCTGAGCACTGACGTTCTGTGCAGGTTCGCTTGGTGGCAAGTCCAGATGCTGCATCTAAATCAGGTCCAGCTCCCAATCCATGTTTTTGAAAGGTCATGCTTTCAGTGTGAACATTTCGCAACTTTTGGGATCCGTGGCAGAGTTTACCACAACACAGAACGAACCAAACAGCAGATGGTTTTTGGAAATAGCGGATCCGCTGCCAAATTTAGTACCTCTGCTGTGAAGTTGAAGGAACAAATATGTTGACAATGACTACAATGACCATGCCAGCATATATACAGGAAAGTTGGACAGTGAAGAGATCTAGATTTATATAATTCTCGGCTTGCAATTAATAGACTCCGATAGCTTATCAATGCTTCATTTGTTCCAGAGTCTTGTGTCTCGTCTTTCAAACCGTCCAGGATTTTGGACCATTGGCTGTCCCCAGCGGGCTTTGGGCTCAGGAATTGTTTCAAATTATTTAACCCCGCTACGGGGTTAGATAGCATTTTGATTGTCTAGACTTGAGCCGACTCAAAGGTTAGCGGGCTGGCAGTTGGTGGACAGCTTAATATTCAGATTTTGCCGAAGCATGGCGTTGAACTTGCGACTACACTTGGATTCCTGTCTAGTTGGTCCACTTATTTGCACGTGGGTTATTTTAGCATTTGCGACGTCTTAGATATTGTTCAAAACACGAATTCCACTGTGATTTACGGTCGTTAGGCATGAAATCATTTGTCATCGCAGTTCCAGGGGGAAAAGAGCTATCAACTCCTCTAGTTTGACTTTCTGTGTATTCAGGCGACAATTGCCTTCTGGCAGCCATGTTTTCTGGATCCTTGCGAGTTTTCTCGCTTCCTTCACACAACGAGCAGGCTCCGCTAAGTGGCGAGGTTGAAACCCTTGATAAAAATATGGACTGCTCTGGACAAAGTCAAAGCTTGCCTCAAGGTGCAAATCTTCTCATGGCAGGTCAGCATTCACTTGAAAGTACTGCTTCCTCCACAAACCCCAATCATCGTTTTGGACTCAGCGAATCCAGTCCCTTCCTGCCCCTGACAAGAGATCCAATGAAGTGTCAGAAGGTATTGTACTGACTGTTGGTAGCTCCAAGGTGAATTTCATGGGTTTGGTGGCGAGCAGAAGGGCTCTATATGTTGTGAACCTGCGTCTGGCCCTTATCCATAAAAAGTACAGAAACGTGCCTTCTGTACTCACCTCCTGCGAAATGCTTGCAGCTGTGCATACTAGGAGAAAGCAAATTGCAATTCATCGCGCACAATCCCTCAATGTGTCACCTTTGCATCTTAGTTCACGAAACACAGACAGGACCGGACCATACTGCTGTGAGAACAAGCAAGGTAGGCTTGCAATTCTTTACCATTGTCTTTGGAATTTGCATTCCCAACGCAATGTTAAAGGACGACTGAGAAGCTGGAGCAGATTGGGTCGTTCTTTGAGTGATAAGGTCAGGGCGAGATTCTGCATGAAGTCCCGCTGCTGTTCGCAGCAAGGTCAGGGCGACTTTCTAAACCTTCCAAGCAGCTCCAAACAGTCGTTTCATGTCATTTCCTTTCCGCAATGTGTCGAATAGTTGAAATGTTTCCAAGCACAGAGCTGATGGTAGGCCCTGCATTGTTGCGGAGGGTCAAGCGGTCTGGGCCTAGGAGGTTTGTTTTGCTCTCACAGTCTCTTACTTCAGCTTGTACTGTTTCAAGGTAGGACAATCTTGATCAGTTTGCACGGCCGAGGTATTTGTTCAGTGCGATGAAGCGATTCGGGTCATCCTTGGCATGCCTTAATTCCCTCTTTGAATCCTCTTGCTGCTTGCTTCCTGACTCAGTGCAAGGGGAGCTGCATTTGAGCGATGTTGAAAGCACTGCTGATGGTGGTTTATTCATTTATAGGTTATTTACCACCACGGATGATTTGAATTGCCGGTAACTCTCCAGTGATTCTGCCATGTTTTCAACACTAATCATTTGTTTTTGAGTTAGTAGGCACGGATGAAGCTGCTTCTGACGTTCAGAAACGACCCATTCAAGTGGCCCTACGATCGATAAAGGAGAAGCAAATCCGCAGTGACACATGATATAAAAACCATGTGTTCAACCAAGTGCACACCAACAATACTCGGACTGGTACTAGTACCAATTTCACATACATTTTGTCACAGGATTAACTGGGCAGAACATCATGGGTGCCGGTGCAAGCCATGCTGCCCCTTCTGGCAGAGGTTTCGGTGGTGCGCCTTCGACAGCAGGGATTCTATGTTTGGCAGGTGCAGAGACCACTGCTACCGTTCGACAGGTCGCACAAAACTATGGCTTGTCTGTAACAGCTGTTACCACACTCGAAGATGCCATGGCGCAAATCCCCAAGGGCCCTTGGATGGCCGTGGTGGCTGCGCTTGGTACACGAAGAGGTGTTGATCTGCTTTTCGACCGAAGTGGTAGAAGCGAAAGCAGTCTCATTTTGGCTGCGAAGCAGCTTGAGCCTCCCCCGCTGGTCGCAGTCTTCAGCTGGACTGCATGCGAGAAGAAAAACGTGGCATCCCGATGCAGACGTGCTGGAGCTGATGGTGTCATTTGCTCTGCTGAAGGTCTAATCGATTTGTTGGTTGCACCAGCGCCGCGGATTCTTTGCTTGGCAGGTGAAGAGACCACTGCCACAGTGAAAAGTGTGGCTAGCACTTTTAACTACACAGTTGTCAGAGTTTCAACTAATCAAGACGCACTGGATCAGGTCTGCAACAAAGGCCCCTGGGGTGCTGTGGTAGCTGCTCTAGGAACAACTCCTGCTGATTTGATCTTTGATGGTGCAGCTGACAGAAGTACTTTGATCTCGACAGTGAAGAAGCTGCAGCCATCTCCAACCATGGTGGTCTTCAGCCACACAGCATGTAAATACAGTGGAATGGCCCAGGCTTGTACTGATGCAGGTGCTGATGCAGTAATGTGCACACCTGAAGCATTAGAAAGGCTGATCTTGTCAATACAGGCGAGCAGAGCTTCCTTTCTGCGAGACACAAGTTCATCAGACCACCCACCTGAGCCAGGAGCAGCTGAAATTGAAGATGAGACACGAGCAACTCCAGCCGGACAGTTGGCCATCTACAAGACCACTGCAGAGTATCCGGTCGTTGCCCTCCGGATCGAGCAAAACCGTGCTTTGGAGAGATCGCTTGGGTCGTCTCATCGAGCTCTCAAGAACTTGAATGATTTTCTTGATGAAATGATAGAAATGATTGAATCATTGCCACGATCACTTACTGTCGCTTCACTCTGCACACCTCCACCTGTTCGTTTCGTGCATATTTCAGACACTCATCATCATCATAAGAATGTCTATTTGCCGGAAGGGGAGGTGCTCTTGCACACTGGGGATCTCGTGGGAAACTACGGCGACAGAGACATACAAAAGCACTTGTCTGACTTCTTGGATTGGTTGGTGAAGATGAGTAGCCGCTTTCAACTCATTGCAATCATTGCAGGCAATCATGACACTTTGCTTGATGAGGAAAGATACCCAAGAGAGGCGGCCAAAGTCAAAAGGGCTTTCCTCTCTCAGTTGCCTGCCAATGTCCGGTATCTAGAGAATACTGGGGTGGAATATCAAGGGCTCACAATTTGGGGAAGTCCAACAGTGTGTTGTCGTGAAGAGACGCTTGGGAAGCGCTACTTGAGTAATGCATTTGAAAGGCGCCGTGCAGAGCGGCAGCAAATCTGGTCTCAGATTCCGGAAGGTTTAGATGTTTTGATGACACATGTGCCACCACACCGGATTTTGTGTTCTTCAGATTGTGGCTGTGAGCTTTTACTGAACCGACTGAAGCAGTTGAGCCAGCCGCCTCTCTTTCACTGCTTTGGCCATGACCATGACTATTATGGAGTGAAAGCTTTATCCAAAGCTTCAAGCTCAGTCAGCACAATTTTTATCAACGGAGCTTTGGAGGAGGTCCGGCGCATGGATCGTGGGGCTGAAGGTTGTGGTTGGGTCTTTGATATTCCGCGCAGAGATGTATTAATGAGGGCACCGAGCATGGCTAGCAATGACTAGCCCTTACACCTCGGAAACCTCAATGTCATGAGAGCCATTGATAGCCTCAGAGTGGCAGTTTCAACTCATATCCGGTAACATCTGGCAACCGCTTTGCTTGCCATCAACATACTCAGGTAGTGACTTGAATTCCAACATCCCAAGGCAAAGAATTTGGATCATGCCATGTTGTTTCATTTGTTTCATTCATTAGCAATTTGCTTTCAAGAGAAAAGGCAGCGGCGATCTCTGAACTGATTTGGTTGATGGTAGTAAAAGGAGAACTGTGAGTCTGCGAGACAAACTGCAGAGGGCACAGGGCACATCGGGGCACATCGGGGCACATCAGCACACACCCGGGCACGCAGCGTGAGATCACGCAAGTCAGATGCGAATCAGATGCGAATCAGATGCGAAGGTGTGGAAGCGGTCGGCATTGTTGGAGTCGTGCGAGCTGCCCTCAGACCAAATCCAGGATTGATCCGGCAGCTGGTGATTTTGCAGAGCCAGCAGTGTAGACCCGAGGAAGGTAAATACGTACATCTAAATACACAGAGAGGGAATGAAACAGATGGGACGGCTTTGCAACGTGGACGACCTAGGCGAACCTGTCTCACGGCGAAGACATGCAACCTCAGGATCGGGTTCATTACCTTTTTAATTCAGATTTCTCCGACTTGGGTAGGTGGCCACAGTGCACCCCTTCCATCTCCTTCCCAGCTAGTGCAGCAATCCGAACAAATTTAAAACCGCCTGGGGCCTTCTCAGTGACAGGTGACAAGGCACAATCAGGGTATATATATATATATATGGCTGCAGCTCAAAATGTAAGGTCCCGATCCATACCCCGGACCCACAGGCGATCCATACCCCCTGATCCATACCCCCGATCCATACCCTCGATCCATACCCTTTTGGAAGAGATTGAATTCATTTCAGACCATTTGTGTAACTCCTTCGTTCCATACGTCCGGATCACCGCGTACCGTTCCATACCCGTTTTTAGAGCCATAGCCATATACATACATATATATATATACATATATATATATATACATATATATATACATATATATATATACATATATATATATATATACATATATATATACATATATATATATACATATATATATATATATACATATATATATACATATATATATATACATATATATATATACATATATATATACATATATATATATACATATATATATATACACATATATATATATATACATATATATATATATATATACATATATATATATATACATGTATACATATACATATATATATATATATACATACATACATACAAATATGTATTTTAAATATATTTTGTACTTGCGTGGAGCTTGCGGAAAGCAAGCAATGTGTTGTCGGAATCATATTGCCCAAATGGCCTGGCCATTTTGGCTCAAGCTTGGGTCTAACTGACCAAAAGTTGAAGTGATCCCTTCGCGCCCATTTGTACCCCGCTTTGCTGTCATGGCCACTACCGGTTCTCGTTCGCATGGTGAGACTGCCTCTGTGGGAGGCAGCACTTTCCAGACTGCCCCGCGCTTTGAGGTGGTTGATGACATGATGGGCGTGGACAATTTGGACGCCCAGGACATCGAGATGGCACAGGAGGTTGCGGCCAAGCATACCTCGGCGGAAGCGGACGAGACCCTTGGGATGACTGCTGCCTCTACTACCACCCTGCCTGCGGAGTTTGAGCTTCTGGAGGGGGTCACCCGCGTGGACCTTAACAACTCCATGGCGTTGATTGGGTATCACTGTCCAGACATCTCTCTCAATCGTTAATGCCATTTTCGATTGTTACGGGAACGCATATATATAATTTTGGGAAACATAGTCTTACTGGATCGTCACTGCAAGCTGCAAGCTACTTCAAATCTAAAGGGCTTCAATCTGCAGGACTTTCGGAATCCGCACCGGCAAATGCTTGTAGGCGAGATGGGGTTTTATTTCCTTTTGCTGCATGAAGCTGTTTTGGCACTGCTTTGTCATTGCTTAGATTTGCATTGCATTACACCAACTAGCCAACTGTGTCGTTGTGGTGGTTGTGGGTGTCTGTCGAGTCCATAAGCAAGGCCGGATTGTTTTATGACATAAAGCAGGAAGCGGCCCGCCGCTTTGGAGCCATAATTAGAAACATGTGCACAAACGCACCCACGCGGACATGCGTATTCACAAACCCATGCAGGAGACACAAGCATGTCAATGTATGTTAATATATTGTGTATATACATATATATATATATGTATACACATACATACATTGCATACATAGTTGTGCAGGATGATATTTTGAAATTACAGGTTCGAAAGGAGTCTTTTGCTTGTGCTCCTAGAGAACCGAGTTTTTGGGAGGCCCTGTTATTCTCAAACAGCACACCAGTCGGCCTCGCAAGAATCACAACTCAGCACAACTCATCAGAACTCATCACAGCTGATATGATGTTCAGACGATGTTCATATGATGTTCATGGGATGGCTGTGAAAATCTGTAAAATCGTCCAGGGATGGCTGTGCTGCCGGGTGGACGCTTCCTGGCCACAGCCTGTCCAGACGAGATTCGTGGCTGGGTCCGGCTGCCAGCGGCGTCGCATCTGTCGCGCTTTGCTGTCGCATCTCGCATCTCGCATCGTGCTCTGCGAGTCCTGAGGCGTGGCACCTTGATGGCCTTGATGGCGTGAAAGGAATCGTGCCAAGCCCTCAGCATCTGAGCAATTCTGAGCATTTTGAATTTTATTGTTTTGAAATGTTTTGAAAAACATGTTTTGAATGCACTTGAGCATGAGATGATCACCCTGGGACTAGCCTGGCCTGGCCTGGCAGGGCGGGAGAAAATAGTATGAACAGATATGAACAGTTTGTTTTGGAGTCATTACGTTTACACTGTCTGAGGCCTCATCTTCTTTGGACCGTGTCCACAGCTACAGTTTGTGAGGCCTGGACTTGCTGAAACCAGGGTTGAGTATGTCAGCCTAGGACTGTCCTCCCGCGAGGTTTTGAAGATCACAATTCCTCTAAGAAAAGAACACATTGAATACATGGTCACCGACATGGTCAAAAATATCTAAGGTGTGTTGTTCGGTGCTTCACATTTGGCCCAGGTAACCTCACTTCTGTGGCTTCCATCGCTTACTGGAAATGCTGGACGCCACAAACCCAGCTTGATCGCAGCTTGAACCGAGCACTCTGCAAAGTTGGAAACAAGTACTGCATTGGTCAGTTGTAGGGATTCAGCAGAACGTAAGACCTGATCACATTGAGCAGGCTTGCAGTTTACTCTGCAAGCATTCTCTGTTGTAGTACGTTCATACTCGGTGTCATGTCAATATACTAAAGTCGGAGAATGAATGATAAACAAGTCTACAAGTCTGACACGCAACACTTGACTCAAGAGGTCTTGCTGTTTTTGGAGAGTGCGTTGGCTCTCTGCTGGCATGGGAACTGCAACTCTGCACAATCCTGAGCTTGGAAAAGTCTGTTGGTCCACAAGGACCCGTTCCAAGAATTTCCAGAAGCAGTTGATTCCAGACGTATTTGCATGTCAACGGTCTGCTTTTCACAGCAAACACAGGAATTCACCATGCTCAGTTGAACTGCAGATAAAAATAGTTTCACATCCTGGGGTAGCATGGGCATGTGCATCCTCGTGCATCCTGTGCTATCCTGTGTCTTGCAATCCCTAGGCACATCATTTCAAGAGGCGCCGGGCTCCCTCACAATGCCAGAATCCCAGAACTGCTTCACCAGCATAGACTGAGCAGAGAGTCTTGTCCTTTTCAGGGATCTGATGTTGCAAGGTCCGAGCTTGCATGCCCTTCAGCGGAAGCGCAGTCAGTGGATTTCCCAGTTTTCCTATGTCAATGTGTGCCATGACAGCATTTTTGGAGATCAATGCTTCTTGGAGCTGGAAACTTCGATACCCCAGGTTCCGCTTTCTTCTTCAGTGCTGGGTGGTCTTGCGATATGGTCGGAGGCATTGGTTGAACTGCACTACTAAATGCTGTGAAACACTTAGTCAAGTTACTTTGATAGTCGTTGATAGCTTCCGCATTGGTTTTGATAGGCAGGTCGCTTCTCTTTCGGATTGAGTGCAGCTGCGTCTCCGTCAGAGCCTCACATTTTTTCAAAGAGCTAAACAGAGGACATTTTGCGAAGAAGCTTGTGGGAGTCGCGGCGTTGCCGTGGGGGTGAAAGCTGGGGAAGGTTCCGCACTTCAGGTTTGAGGTTCAAAGGAAGGTTGTCCGTGAGTATGGATAGTCCATGTTGGCATGAAGTCTCTCCAGGGAAAGGTTGTGGTTGGACGATCATTTCTGCAGCGTGTAGCTTTGGAACCTGTACCAGTGCAGCATAGTGCAGCGATATGTTTGTGTTTGTGTTGTGATTTCAAAAGCAATGCAGCGATTCCGAGGCTCAAAGCTGGGCAGGATGCTGGGATGATATCTTCATTGGCACGCTGTGAACCTTGTGCAGCTCTTCCTCGCCTCTTCCCGTAGACTCCGTAGAGCTTCACCGAGGGAATCTGTTCACGGCGGGTGTCGGTCCAGAGCTGCCAAGGTCATGGTGCCGGTGCCCAGATCGTAGATCGCCTCCACGGCAGATCACTTCAGCAGTTTCGTGCTAGGCCACGGCAAGAGGCCACCCCAAGGTCTTCGTGCTCCTGTGAACTTCGAGAAGTGGCTTCGCCTCAGAGTCTCGAAGTCACCCTGGAAGCCACATGAAGGTGCCAAATCAATCCAAGCCACATCTTCGATGTGCTCTCTCAGCACGGCTTCGCTCCTCATCTCGCTGTTGCTCCTTCATGGCTTTGGCCTATGCGAGCTTTGGGTCTATGGAGCCAACGACTGTGCTGAGCATCCAACAATTCCGAATGTACGTAAGTTTCACACATTGACACCACAAACAACCATCGCTCTTCCGAACCGTTGTGCCATCATGTTTCCGCCATGCCTTTGTTCAAATCATGCCCGAGCCCTTCTTTGAAAATCGTCAAGAAGCCAACCACAGTAAAGGAAGAACATGGAAGAAAAGCCAAGAACATGGAACACTCAAAAGCAAAAGATCCAAGCCAAGGAAGCAGGAGCAGGCCGCCCTGACTTGTATTTTCTGCAGGGTCATCATTGCAGCTTCAAGCTGCGTGTGCCATGATTAAAAGATGGATTATATACTGATAGGGATGGTCATCAATCCATTCATAGGGGTTATATACCCATTACAAGGATTCCCATTGTGGAATGGATGACCATACCCGATATGCAATGTATTTACCATGGCAATTATTTTTGAAATTGTCTCGTCTATTGAAGTTTATTTGCTGGATATGTACGTTTGCCCGGGCTGCAGTTTTGCTGCCAGGCTTTGGAAAGGAGAAAGGAATCCGCTGACCACGAACTTCTGAGACGCAGCCTTTTTATCAACATGCCAAAATCAAAGTAAACATAAGACTATACACATATGGTATATAAATTATATACATAATAAAGTACTAGATAAGATACTTTGTATTGTGCACCACTGCATCATCCCAAAGGTAGCCATGTCCTTCCACAATCTTCCACATGTAATGCAACAGCACCCGCGAATCATTTTTTATTCGTTTTTGTAGGGAAGCTGAGTACAGGCACAAACTGTGCACAGTTCGTTCTCACCTCCTAGGGAGGTTCTGCAGCACAGCTGGAGACAACTCCAGTGCTGTCTGCTATCGATCAAGGAGAACGTCGCTCCATGGCACCTTTCATTTTCCCTCCAGGCAGCTCCATCAACACACACAGAACTCTGCAATGCTCTGCACTCCGGATCTACGTCGCGCGGCCTCAGGATGATCTGTGAAAGCCGGTGCACAAGATATGGCAGGATGCTCTCAACAAATGTCCAATAAGAAATCCTCCTTCAACTCCGGTGCTGCAGAGGCCCATATTGAAACCCCTGGCTTCCAGATGGGAAAGTCAAAGGAATCCTGCAGAAGTCCACGTACACTCACAGCAACCCCCGAAAAAGCCCTGAGGGAAAGTCAGCATTTTGTCCTCAAGCAGAATGGGATGAAAGACGACATCATGTGAAACCTCAGCTAGGACTAGGTGGGAGCGTTCATAGGGTGCATGCGTCGCAAAGTCGTGTGGAAAGGAGGTCTATGTGACTGCATGGCCAGAACTTCAATGAGGTTTTGCGCAGTTTCGTGCAGTTTGTACGTGAGGAAAGGTCGGGGAACTCGTGACAACTTGTGCAGGTTGAGGTTTCCAAAGCATGGCAGGCATCAATGAAACCGTCAAGGAAAATCTCCAAGAAGTCATGCAGATGTTCTTGGTGTTCTCTTATGGTAGCACTACAAGCTCGTGGATTCAGGGATGAAAAGGCGCATTTGTGTGATTCAGGCTCCAAGGCTTGTGCATCATCTCCATGCATGCAGACCGTGATGCCGATCCCCTTAGCAGCCTTAGCAAACCTCGATTAGGAATGCCGAGACTCGAGTGACTCAACGTGATTCATGTTGATGGACATGGACTATGGAGTAGAAGGAGGCCCAAGCCATAGAAAGGGATCCGCAGATTCTACAGCACTTGACAGGTCTAGGCTTCAGCGACTTCATCAAGTTCAACGAGTTCAACGAGTTCACCGAGTTCAGCGAGTTCAGCGACTTCACCTTTGAGCAGCTTCGCAACTCCAAGAAAGATTTGAGTTCTTTGAGTTCACTCTTTTCCTTTCTTTCAAAGGTTCTTTTTTCTACGTGGGTTTTCTTTTCGTTCGCGGATTCATGGATACTTTGAGCTTGACTACAAGCTCGCTGCTTGGGCTCGCCGCTAGCCTCAAGGTGGGGTGCTTGGGTTCCAAAAAGGAGTTCTGCGCAAAACCAAGTGTTTGCAGTTTGCAAATATTTGATATGTGTTTGCAAATATATTTGCAAACATATTTGACTGCTTTCTGCTATTGTCTACTCAGGTCCTGACCTTCCTCACGGAGAAGTGTGTGTGCCAACAAAGCCATTGAAAGCAAACAGTGTTCAGAATGTTCAGAAAAGGGCATTACAGATGGCATTACAAAGGCATTGTCAAAAAATATTGGAATGTTAAAGTTATGGGAGTGGTTCAATCCGTGTGGCCGACGAAGCGCGAGGTGGCAGCAGTGCGAAAACAGGAGCCTGATTTTGTAGCGTTTAGCCGCTTAGCCTCTAACATGGTTGAGTATAGCATTGAGTCTGCTCGAGCTGCGTTAGAACTGAATCTTGGGCAAGGTTGGCTCCTGAGATGACCCTGGGTGGGCTTGGTGTTGACAGAAAGCGTTGTGCTTCACAGCCTTGGCTCTTTCTTGGTGTCACTTTGTGATGTATCTAAGCCTGTGACTTGTTTTTGCGGCAATACCTCAAGACTGACTCCATCTAGAATTTTCATTCAGCTTGCAGTGTTGCATGCTAGCAGGACAATGTACACACACACATGTTAATCAATATTTTGTTCATGTACATTATCAACTCTTTAATTCGTCGTGAGCAAAGTTTATCGTAGGACCATTTCAACTTCTCAGCATTTATCTCAGCATTTCACTCTCCGGTGAACCACGGCATGCCATGGGAGCAGGATCGCCTTCACCTCAGCCAAAATTAACCGTCATTCACAACGTCATTCACCACGTTTTTGAGTTGTGGCCTGCTGCAAAGTGCTCAGGCCCAGCGGCCCCAGAGCTGGTGCGCAGTCAAGTTTTTGATTGTTTTCGCAGACAGATGCAAGATTATCTAAGATGATCTTCCAGTGCTGTGGTATGACTGACAAGATCGGACAAGATCGATCGGACAAGTACAAAAGCAATCACAGCAAACATACTATATGCAGCGTGTCCTGGATGACAGCCTGTTGTGGCCCTCGCTCGTCAAATGCCTGCTGCCGCAACGCAAAGTCCTCAGTCATTGCAAGATTCAGCTGCACTCTTTGCAGAGATGATGCGGACTGAAGAGACCTGAGGGTTTTGTTTTCTACTTCTGTTTGAATCTGCTGGAACCGAGGAATTCCTTGAGATATTTTTGGCCAAATTGGAAGAAGGAAATCAAGAATTCGACTCTGCTTTCCTGTACAAATTGCAGGCTCAATAGAATCAGTTGTTTTTTGCGGTCAAGAAAAGGAGTAAATCATTTTACTGCTTGGCGAGTTTGGTGGCGGGTTTGGCCAGGCAAAAACTGGAGTCGATGCACAAGATGCGAGGCGCGAATTGGGCTTCCGTTGTTTCAAAGTGCAGCCCGGAATCGACAGGTACAGCCTTCTCTACCAACGAACGGAGCTCGCCCTGGAGGATCGGATGCAACAAAAGCTGCTTTTTGTCAGCAAAACATGCGCCTTGGTAAATGAGGCACCAAATGAACATGGTGTTCGCGCTGTCGTGCCACAAAAGGCATGGATTGGGGCGATGGGAACTTGTGAGTGAGACTCGCTGCTGATAGATCTGATAGTCATAGCGCCACAATTAGTTGACGCAATGCCTTCGCTGAGTTGTGGGCCTGCAGACAAAGTCAATTCGGACAGGGATAATTGATAGCACTTTTTGGCTTGTGCTGGAAAAGCTTTTTCCACTCAAAAGCGTGACTGTCCAAACGCCTGGTGCTGCCTGTGTCAATCTGTGCTGTTCAGGTGAGGCGTTTACTTCGGCTAGATTGGTGCCAGGATGGTCTGTCTTTTGATGAGTGCTGTACTTACGGGCGAGACAAGCGTACTCAATCGCGTACTCATTTGTTGAGCTGACCAAATAAGGATCGATGCCCGTCTTCCGGAGACGCTCTTAGTCCAGTCCAAGGTCCCCTACTGCTTTCTTGGACTCTTAGCTCGACGTTTCTTGTAAAATCTGTGAAAAAGGAACAGTGAAGCTGAAATTTGAGCTACGAAGCTGTAGTTTAAGTTGTGAGTTGGTCAGAGTCTGGAGGTCTTCGAACGCCCCCTCCGACCAGCAGAGCTTTTGCAACACTTAGCTGAGGCTTGGTGGAAGAATAATACGACTTGCAGAGAAAAAGCAATCTTTCGTTACTTGCAGCATCTTGCAGCATCTTGCAGCGAGACACATCAAGCAAGGGCTTCCATGCTCGAGGTTCAAAACAAGGTCTTCGACTTCGATAGCTGGACTTCCTATGATTTCTGCCGGTACTTTATGACACAGGCTTGATAAAACAAACACAATCAGGATTCATTGCAACGAAAGGCAAGATCTCCTGCTCATCAGGCCTCTGGAAAAACATATACCTACAGACATTAACATCGAATTAATTCAAAATATAGATATATACAAAAAATAATATATATAGATATATAAATATTCCTATACATAATGATCCATATTTTTTTAATACATACGATATATATATATATATATAAATATATCCTTGACCCTCCCTTGACAAGATTTTCCTAGGCATTCATGATTTCATATCGTTTCAAAAAGAAACATGTCGTTTATGGCGTGTTGCTGGAAATCATGGCGAATTAAAGAAAATTATGTCGAATTTTTGGGGCGCATATATTTTCAAGTTTCTTGGGTGCCCCCATTGCATCTCCAATCTAATATTCTCCCTTTTACCCACGTATCTGATGGCAGAGCCACATGGCTTATACTTTCCTTGATTGGAAAATAATAAGAATTACCACCTTTCTGGTTTTTGCGGGCGTTTGCGGGTATTTGCGGGCGTTTGTGGATATTGGTGGGCGTTTGTGGGTATTTGCGGGCGGTTTGCGGTATATATTTATCGTAAGAAAAATATTTTCTAATATTTTTTGATATTTATAAACTATTATATTTATATTATTTATTTAGGATATTAGTTTTTCGGCATTTTGCAAAATAGATTTAAATTTACCTAATATATTTATATTTTTAAATATTATATAATTAATTAAATTAAATTTAAATATTTATTAATAAATCTAAAATTATAATAGATTAAAATTAATTATAAATTAATTGAAATTATGGAAATACACAATGAATCGATATATATTTTTTTATTTTAATTTTTATTTTTAAATTATATAATCTTAAATTATAATAAATATATTTTTTTTTTATTAATAATAAATTATAATGGTATTATTGAATTTTATAAATTAATTTTAAATTGAATTTTACATTGCTAAATTTTATTTGAATTTTTAAATAAAAAATATTGAATTAATTATAGATTATATGGGTATTTATTTTATTATGAAAATAAAAAATATAAAAAAAAAAATGCGGGACGATATGAATAAATTTGGATTTGAAAAAGAATATATAAAATTTGAAATATAAATTTTTAATTATTAATAAATAAAATTTAAAATAAAAATAATATAATATTATTATTGAAAATATATATTTATATATAAGAATTTATTTGATTTGAAATTATCGGATTTTATATGCTAATTTTAATTTATAATGAATATTGCTGGATTTTATTTATTAGGTTTAGAATGTAATAAATAATATCGAATATTAAAAAAAATATCAAAATATATATTAAAAAGAATGGCAAATTAGATATTAAATAGAATTTTAGATAGAATATTAAATTATATCTTAGAATATATATTAAATAAAATATTAAATTAGATATCGAATAAAATATCAGATAATATATTAGAATATATATACTAGATGAAATATTAAAACTAATATTAAATTCTTGAATATATATTAGATAAATGATCTAATTTTTGAAATTTAATTTTATAAATTTTTAAATTAATTATCCTTATTACGATATATATTGATATATTTTTTCTATATTTTTTAATATATATTTATATATATTATGGGAAATTCTTCGAAATTAAATAGATATATTTCGAGAAAAAAAAGATTTCGAATAATTCCCATCATAATATATATAAATATATATTTAAAAAAAATATATAAAATGATCCGTTCATATCTATTGCGATCTATTGTTGGCCCATACAATCCGGCAGTACCTACTATGATCTGGAGAATGAAATCCGGCAATATTCATTGCAATCTGGTGGTGGCAGATGAAATCCGGTAATATCCACTGCAATCTGGAATTGGAATAAAAAGTTCGGTAATGCCCACTACGATTTTTTATTATCAGATGAAATTCGGTAATGCCCACTGCGATCTGGAGCTGGCAAGGAAAAGGAGGACGACGAGGAGAAGAAGGAGGAAAAGGATAGTTCTTATAAAATCTAAATATTCTTATTTGGCAATCGCAAAATAATATACTATTAAATTAATTAAATTATATTTTAAAATTTCATTAAAAATATAAAATATTAAATATAATTGATTATAAAATAATATAAAATAATATAATTTCTTTTCTAAAATTAATGATAAAAAATTATAATGAATTATAATTAGAATTTTTATATATTAATTTTTTTTTTTTTTAAATTTATATTTATTACGAACTACCGAAATTTCCAATTTAAAAATTAAATTTTAGTAAATAAATATCCGTATTCAAAATCGTTCGCAAAATTCCATTTATCAGAATCAAATCCCAAATATATATATAATTTTCATTCCTAATATTAATATATATATATTCATATATATTCTAAATATCAAAATATTTCTTAATAATTGTTTCAATTTTTTTAGAATTTTTTATAATTAAATTAAAAAATATTATTCTTAATAAATAAATTATTTAAAGATATTTTATTTATATATATATAATTTTATTAAATAAATTCAAATTATTATCAATATATATTTTTATATTTCTTAAATAATAAATATAAACAAATATATTTCAAAATATTATTAATATAAAATAGATAAATATATATATATTTATTTTTTAAAAATATATTATGGCCCGCTGTTTCCAACAGCGTGGACTTTCGGATGATCTCTTGTAAATAAAAAAAATATATTTATTATTATTCGAAGGAAATTTAAAAGCTAAACCTTCCGATAATATGGGCAAATAAAAAACGCACAGCCATGAAGAAAGTAAGAAGATAAAGAAAATCAGAAGAAAGAAGCTCAGATAGGAAGAAAATCAGAAGAGAATAGATGCAGGTGCCCCAAAAGGTAGGAAAATCACGAAATATTTTCCAATATTTTATGACTCCGGAGGGTTGAATAATAAGCTCGCTAAAGCGGCGGGTACGGAGATCTTGACAGATAAAATGTAAAAAAAAAATACACGCCATTATGGCGAATTTGGAAATTAAAAAAAAATACCTCATATTCGGACCACTTTTGGAAATAAAGATGTAAAAAAAAAGAAAAAAGAAAATATTATATAAGTCAAAAAGATTTAAAATTAGCACCTTCGGCGCACTTTGAGAAATTAAACCCAACCCAACAACCCACCAACCCAACCCACCAACCCACCAACCACCCAACCCACCAACCCAACCCACCAACCCAACCCACCAACCCAACCCACGAACCCACCAACCCAACCCACCAACCCACCAACCCAACCCACCAACCCAACCCACCAACCCACCAACCCAACCCACCAACCCACGCAACCCACCAACCCACCAACCCAACCCACCAACCGACCAACCCATTCCACCAACCCACCAACCCAACCCACCAACCGACCAACCCATTCCACCAACCCACCAACCCAACC